>CAIGQZ010032745.1:647690-689548 GCA_903798205.1 Danio tinwini | reverse complement strand
TATATATATATATATATATATATATATATATATTCATGCTTTATGAAGCCCAAAATAAGTGTTAGCATTTTATTGAGTGGTGACACGGTGGCGCAGTGGGTAGCACTGTTGCCTCACAGCAAGCCCTGGCTGGGTCAGTTGGCATTTCTGTGTGAAGTTTGCATGTTCTCCTCATGTTCACGTGGGTTTACCCCACAATCCAAAGACATGTGCATTGAATACGCTAATTTGGCCGTAGTGTGTGTGGGTGTGAATGGGGGTGTTTCCCAGTGGAAGGGCATCTGCTGAGTAAAACATATGCTGGGTAAGTTGGCGGTTCAATCCGCTGTGGCGACCCCTGATTAATAAAGGAACTAGGCCAAAAAGAAAATGAATGAATGAAAATGCATCCAAGCCAGTAGGTGTCAGTATAAAGCCCAAAATAGTGGTAGCTTTTTATTTAGTATTAACAATAAACTAAAAGTTACTAAATACACTTTTAAGATGATGACTAACTCACCATTAAATCGCACCCTAAATCATTACAGTTTTCCTCATAGTCACCTTTTTGTGTCATATTGCCACCTTTTGTAGAACTTTCCCATAATTATGATATTTGCTGAAGTCCACATCAAGGGGGCGCTCATACACCCTTCTGAAACTTAAAACGATTCTCAATACGGCCTCTGAGATTTTACAGCTAGGTGTAAAGCCTGGTTTATACTTCTGCGTCAAGTGATCGGCATGACCCACGGAGCATGCCTTGCGTGTAGCTGTGTATTTATACTTCTGCGTGCTGTTTGTGTTGCTCTGCAATAGCCGTTCCGAAACACTAGCTGGCAGAAGGCTTTTAAGTTCCTCTGAGTTGAGTTTCTTCGCTGGTGTTTTGTTTTTTCCGAACGCTACCTTAATGTAGAACTAGCTTAAACTCGCTCATTTTGAGACGGGAACCAGCGGATGTGCAATCAACACAAAACAAAAGTTTCCATCTGGAGCTCCTTCACAGGACTTGACACTTGTAAACACTTGCTCCAACGGGTTTGTGCGGCTCTCTGTCTCACCCATCGCTACCAAGCTGACCAATCACAGAGCTTGCGCTACGCAAAGTTGCAACGTATAGTTACATTTTTTGAGAGGTGCGCGTCAGCGTCGGCGAAGGCCACGGCGAGAGCTATGCGTCCATGCACAGGCTGCGCCAGAGCATATGCGTGCGCTTGACGCAAAAGTATAAATCAGCCTTAAGGCTATCCGGCTGTTACCGAAATTACACATAAAGCTAAAAAAGTGCAAGCGTGAAGCACTTTATACAATATACAATATAACATTGTGCAAATTTGGGCAAAATTTGTGTACCGTGTTTCAGACATTATGCACTTTCCTATGCCAATCTTTTATATAAATAGTTTAAGTCGGCTACTTCAAGCATCCAAAATATTAATAATAAAAAATCACTTTACATACTAGGATAATGTACTTATTCAACTGAAGTGTTGAATATTAATCAAAAAGTAATCGTAATCGACATTCATAACCTATAATCGCTAAATTTTTCCAGGTCGATTTACACCTCTTTTAAGAAACGTAACTACACGTTGTGACGACGCATAGTGCAGGCTTTCTGATTGTTCGGTTTAATATCGGTTATGAACGTGGGCAGCGCAGATTAATTACAGTTGTTCAACGTTGATGTTTAATAAATAATCACAGGCAGTAGATGGTGTGTGTTTCCTTTAGTTATTTTAAAATCAAATAATGTACCGTTTATTCAAAAATCTCTCACTGGTAATATGTGAACATATTTACTGTACAAAAATTGTCAGTGAACTATGATGGCAAAAAAATGTAATAAATTAATAAAATAATCGTTCATTAATCGTAATCACATTAACATGTTCAATTAATAAAGATTTTGAATTTAGGCCAAATTGCCCATGCAGCCCTATTAAACGCTTCTTGCAGGCTTCACTATGGAGGACAGTTAAGACTTCAATACTACAACAAATTAATTTAACAACCGTACATTGTACAGGTCATTTGGGATGTAAGTTATGTTGAATGATGAACCAGAAAGGAATGGTTGTAAAGTGTTTGTGTAAATGAACAAGTGAAAGGGCCGGTTTGTTTGGGAAAGGGGTGGAAGGTGTACTTCAGTGCTGGAGAGGAAGAGGACTGAAGCCGCAGAGTCGGGAAGTATTGACCTGCTATTGGGCTCTTTGCCAGCGGCACCTTCAACTTTTGTTGCCTTAAATATTAGGTTAAAATAGGAGAAAGTCCTCCGCCTTCCCTTTAGAAAAACACTGCAAGAGGAAGTGGTATGTTAAACGCAATGACTATAATCATGTAGTTTGTAGACCGATGGGAAGGGTGGAGAAATGGATGCAGCAAGCAACTTTAAGCATAAATAAAGCTTTTTGCAAATGGTAGGGTTAGGTCATGGGTCACCGTGCTTCACGTTCGACAGAGCTGCTGCTTAATGTTGGCTTTCAGGTCAGACGGGAGAAGTGCTGACTAAAGTCATGAGGAACGTAACTAGATGTAGCCGTAAACAGACTGTGCGGAGACTTTAACCAGACTAGGTGGCAGACTAAATGGCTGGATTAAAATGATTTATAATTGTTTATGCATGACGTGTGTTGTGTTGATGATTTCAAAGGACTCTGAAAATGTTTGTGTGGGTACTAATAGCGAAAGAGTAGTTTATATGGATGATATTTGGACAATTTTTGTTCACTTTTAGAATAAATGTTTATTATAGTAATTACACTTGTATATTTAAAATTTGAAAAAGCATATTTTTAAAAGTGTAAATCATTGGGATTTAAATATACAAAATAAAAACATTTATTTTTATTATTATTATTCATTCATTAATTTTCCCTCGGCTTAGTTGCTTTATTCATCAGGGGTCGCCACAGCGGAATGAACCACTTAATTATCCAGCATATGTTTTACAAAGCGGATGCCCTTCCAGCTGCTACCCAGTACTGGGAAACATCCATACACACTCATTCACACACATACACTAGTACGGCCAATTTAGTTTATTCAATTCACCTATAGCGAATGTCTTTAAACTCTTTAAACTTGCGAATGTCTTTAAACGCAAACATGGGGAGAACATGCAAACTCCACACAGAAATGTCAACTGACCCTGCTGGGACTCGATATCGACCTTCTTGCTGTGATGCGACAGTGCTAACCACTGAGCCACCGTACTATTGCCCCATTATTCATTATTATTCACAAAATTTACAATGTTTATTTTACACGTTAGTCTAAAATGGGACCTATTATGCCCCTACAAACATGTGTGTCTATGTGAAAAGAAGTGTCTCAGAAGAAGGCACTCTAGGGAGACACACTGTTTATTTGTGCATCCTAATGCTGAGTTCAGACTGCATGATTTTCAAAGTAGTCGTGTCACAGTTGTTTTCACACTGCATGACTATCTGGGGTAGCGTTTTGTCGCTGCTTTGTTTACACTGCAAGATGGATCGACGACAGAAGGTTTCACACTGTATGACTTTAAAATAGGAAGAATCGCCGACAACTTTGTCCAAACTACGTCTCACAACCAAAAACACGTAGTGTATTTTTTGATATTAACTACATAATGGGAAAGAAGCCTTAAATGGGGTAGGAAATGTACATATCTCACCTGGGTTTAAAGAGAATTAGTAATTTCTGCTCAACTGTTTTTTTGGACCCGGTTGATTTTGCTCGGATGACATGTCAAACAGACACGGGTGCTCCTGCCAAATTTCTGCTAGTTTTTCCTCCATTTCTTGGGTCCAAATAAACAGAAAATGAGCGATTTTAACTTCTCCCCCAGCCTCCTGCTGGCCTGCAGGTAACCACACTAGTGGATGATGCTCTCTCGTTGGCTGTGGCTCCAGATATTTAGCAGCACGCCAAATATCTCACAGGCATCAGCGACTCATCTGCGATTCTTTCAGATCACGTCTTTGGTAGTTCACACTGTGTGATTGTCACTCGCGTGCACGAGCACCAATTTGCCTGTGATTTCAGGCATTTGTCTGTGATTTCTTAAAACCTGTCGGCGAGTCAAAATCGGGGTTAAAATAGCATAAGGGGGCTGTTCACACCGAATCCGCTTTTACAGTCCAAAAATGTGAGGCGCTTTTTATGTTGCTAGGCAACGACTGCATCAGCTGCGTATTGTGTGCGAGTGTTTCTGTTGATATTGTTATAATTGTAATATTTATTAATATTGTGATATTCAAGATTTGTGATTCCTACAGCTCTGAATAATTTAAAACAGCGACCATTAGTCTCTCCTCCATTTTTTAAAATCTCCGTAGTCGTCTTGACAACACAAACACTTCTGTTACCTCAATGTAAACCCTGCTTTTGCTTTTATTTGATTGAAGAATGAAAAAGACGCAACTGACGTAGCCTGCTTTTTCCAAGAGCGCACAGTTATTATTTATCCTTATTATATTTTACAGTTTAAAATACATCAATAATAAATATACTGTTGAAGTCAGAATTATTAAACCCCCTAAAGTATTAGCCCCGCTGTTTATTTTTTTCCCCAATTTCTGTTTAACAGAGATTTTTTTCAACACATTTCTAAACATAATACTTTTAATAACTCATTTCTAATCACTAATTAGAAATTATACGAAATAAATTTTAATTGAAATTATAATATAATATTTTACTAGATATTTTTCACTCCTCTCAGCACAAAAAAAAAACTAGTTTGGTGTGATCGGTCCCTAAAACTCCACATTTATAATGCCTCTTAGTCGCTGACATTATCTTCAGCAGGTGAAAACTCTAATGCGGACAGTGGATGGCTGCTTCTCACTCAGGGCTGTTTATGCTAAAGAGGGAGAGATCATCATTAATGTGTGGGGTTTTCCCCCTGTGATGACATATACAAAGGGAGAATGTCAATCAAAGTGTTTCTGCTGACTGTTTTTATTAAGTGTGAATTTAAAAATTATTCATTCATTCATTTTCTTTTCGGCTTAGTCCCTTTATTAATCTGGGGTCGCCACAGCGGAATGAACCGCCAACTTATCCAGCACATGTTTTACGCAGCGGATGCCCTTCCAGCTGCAACCCATCGCTGCAACCCATCTCAACCCATCAGTCATACATTTTTACCATTAGAAGCTGGTTAAATTCATAAACTGTTGCCACACAATTGGGTTTAAAAAAAAAATATTTAAATCTAAAAAGATTAAAATCTAATCATTTGTTTCTTTTCTGTAATGTCAGCCACGCCCCTCCAACTTTTAGTTTGCCGAGAGTGAAAGATGAGAGGGGGACTACACATTTTGTTTCAGTTAGAAATACATCACCATACTGATATAAAAGAAAGTCTGCAGCAACTTCTGGTTCACGCAGACTTTAAATTAACATTTGGAACAATATACATCTTTTAATATATGTGTTCTGTATATATAATACATAGTTCATCTACCTCTATTTCGATTCAGATTTTAATGATCATATATTAAATAATTAAAATAAATAAACAATAATATATATATATATTTTTTTAACCCAAGTATACAAACAAATATAATAATAATAATAATGCCAGATTTTATTATTATTTAATGTTTAAATAATATTGTTTTATTGTTGTTACAAAAGGTATTCTTTCAATACACCCCTCACAAATCTCTCTTTTAAATATTAATTTTTTTCAATAGGAAGCTTTACAATATTATATTTGTGCATATACATTAGTTTAGTCAGTACTGAAGTCAAATCTGTAGCTAATCTAACAAATTAACTTACAAATCAAATTTTATGTTAGAGAAAAATATTAAATAAAAATTTTAAAAACAGGAAAAATCAAGAAAAAGCAAAAAATATATAACATTTTGTTGAAATTTTGTAGTGCGTATTTTTTTTTCAATATTTCGCTTAAATTTAAATGTATTATCTTTCTACTTCTAAAGATTTTTGGTGACTAAATTATTATTATAATTAATATTTGTTTAATAAATCTGATTTGTTCAAATGCACCAAAATGGTGTGTACTCATTTACTGTATGCTGAGCACTGTATATATAATTTATATAATAATAATATTAGAATTTAAATCAAATTAAACAAGTATAATATATAAGTATAATATACTTAACTTATAAATTATTATTATTATATTATTATTTGTATAATAATAATAATAATTATTATTATTATATTTTATAGTTTAAAATATATCAATAATAAATATACAGTTGAAGTCAGAATTTTTAAACCCCCTGATTTATTAGCCCCGCTGTTTATTTTTTCTCCCAATTTCTGTTTAACAGAGAAGATTTTTTCAACACATTTCTAAACATAATAGTTTTAATAACTCATTTCTAATAACTAATTAGAAATTAAATTAAATAAAATTTAATTGAAATTGTAATATAATATTTTACTAGATATTTTTAACGACACTTCTATACAGCCTAAAGTGACATTTAAAGGCTTTACTAGGTTAATTAGGTTAACTAGACAGGTTAGGGTAATTAGGCAAGTTATTGTATAACAATGGTTTGTTCTGTATACTAACTGTAGACTATCGAAAAACAATATAGCTTAAAGGGGCTAATAATTTTGACCTTAAAATGTTAAAAAAAAAAGAAAAAAATGGTTTTATTCTAGCCGAAATAAAACAAATAAGACTTTCTCCAGAAGAAAAAATATTATCCGACATACTGTGAAAATGTCCTTGCTCTGTTAAACATCATTTGGGAAATATTTAAAAAGGGAAAAAAATTCAAAGGGGGCTAATAATTCTGCTTCAGCTGTAAATAATTTAATATAAATTGCCATCATCAAATTGTATTAATCAAACATCTGCATTGCAGTCTGAGGTATATGAATCCTTTTAGCCGCATAATGTCTTTTCATGCATATATCATAAATCTGACGTGCATGTAATTTGAAGAGAGAATGAGATTTGAGGCTTCGCCAAATCAGCAGTTGACCTCATGTGTTTTTCTGTATTGTGCAAAGTGATTGCACAGGGTCATTTCAAGTATACATTTAGCAGACAGGCCATTCTCTGCGGTCGCTATCGGCAGATGACATGCAGGCTAATCCAGGGTCATGTAAGGACAGAAGACACACAAACACACACACAAGCATGGGTGTCTATGATAGCCTCGCTGCTGTACGTCGACTCAGATCTATGTTATGGAAATTCAGTCAGCAAGTGTCACCCCGTCCGCCCGGGCAAATTAGACCAAGGTGAAAGCAATGCAGGCTCAGCTCCTTCATCACGGAGGTAATGCATCACCAAAATATAGGTTAGCCTGTGGTGGTGGTTCATTGCTGCGTGCTAAATGGACAAGCCAGAGTGTGATTTAGGCTAATTGTCTTTTGTTGGCTTTTACTTAAAGTGCCCCATAAGGCTATTTAAAGGTTCCTAATTTTGCTTTGGAGGTTTCCTACAATTGGTTTACACCCATCCAAGGTCAAAAAACACTTTCATTTTCTCCTCATACACTGCAGCATCAGCTCTTTTCCTACAGTGTGTGAAATGGTTGGTTTAAGAGTTTGGTTTAAAAGTCTAAACCCCGCCTCTCTGAGAGACTGCTCTGATTTGTCAATTAATTGACTGAGCCTGTTGTGATTGGTCTACTGCTTACACCATGTTAGAAAAGCCACAAAATGTTTTTTACCTTAAAGAGCCTCTATTTTGCATTATAAAAGGTCACATTTAAATTTTAGGGGTCTCCAACAATGGGCTGATATGCATTAGGGTTGGGCGATGTTGACCAATTTGGCATCGTACGATGTCTAATGTGAAACATTGCGATGGATGATGGCATCATCGTCGTAGGCGGGGGTGGGGGTGGTTGTTGTTAAATATGATTTAATTAATAACTAAATAATTATTTGTAGCCTACAGTTTTCACGACCTGACCCACATGGTATTTGCTTTACCCATACCCAAACCATAAATAAATAAAGTTACACACAAATTACCACCTGTCAATCACCTTTTTCTGCGGGACTCTGGCATGAATAGGCATGTGTGATCTGTGTCGTTATAATGACTTTTTCCCTCAGCTGGTGGAGACGAGAGTTGGTTTGGAGTCCACTGTAATTTGTATTGTGATTGATGACAATTTCCTTATTTTATTATTATTATGAGGAAATAATAGCAAGTAAAGATGCTAGGGCTCGACCGTTTTGGTCGCATATGCACCTGAAAATTTATGCGACCTAAAAATATATTTGGAAGCATTTGTGCTAGTGCATAAATTGTTGCAGTGCGACCTGTTTTTACTGCAAAATCCTCACCGCGTGCGCGGATTTAGGAGACATTTATGCAAAATCCATCTTTGCAACTAAAGACGCCAAACGCAGCGCTCCAGGAACAGATTAAAACAGTTGTTATGTGAACTTGCTGAAGTAAAAAAAGCCTGCAATGCTTGCCCTGCCTTTGTGCTCTTCTTATTGGCCCACTGCTCTAGAACTGAACGCGAATGGATTGGTTAATATCAGCTGTCAATCCCTCAGTCAATGCCGTCTGCCTTCAGATGACAAGAGCTACAACCACGAAAATGTAAAGCGCTGAAGATGAGAGAATAAAAATAACACTGACAGATTTAGTTTTAGAAACCACCGAAAGTTATTAATGATGGCACATCTTATTAGTGATCATGTGCTGAATGTTAATCCACTATTTACACTTTTCCAAGAGTGGATAAAAGACTTTCAGTGGCTTCAAGTCCGCTATGAAAGTAACTAAAGCCATTCACTGTGAAGTCTGTGGGACGGGGTTTGCAGGTAACAGCGTTTGCCACTGAATCTACACATTTTATACACAAGAGGTCCTGTATAATCCTTCGTTTAATCCTCACAATGCTGTCAGCCATGCAAGCGGCAGCTATATGTAAAATTTAACACAACTCATAAAAAAAGACCGTTATTGCTATTAAGAAGACATGCAAATAATAAGTTATATATCAATATAAATTAGGGCGGGGCGATGGATCGCGATGCCGGCTCAGCATCGTGTAGTTTATCTGCCATCAGCAATGGAGGAGGGCATCGTCTATTGGCCCAACCATAATATGCATGCAAGGTCAAAAAACACTTTCATTGTCTTATAATATGCATTTGTCTTTACCTAATTATCCCAATGATTACCATATGATTTGTTCAGTGATTCATTTGTTCCCAAACTCCTTAGCACAAAGCTAATCTGTGCTGATTGTTCCAATGACCCAGTCTGTTGTGATTGGTCGATTGGGTTCAGCACGAAACACTCAGACCACAGAGTATATGTATGAGCCCAATGCAGGAATGCATTAAAGCAATGCAGTTAAACACCAGCATATTACTCTACTCTTAACCCTATTCCAAAGTAATAACAATGACACACATTCAGTATTAATCCACACAGTGGCAAAAGTTGAAATATTTTGAAACTGACCACGAATGTGGGGAACTAGCTGATGGTGGCCATAGCAAAGACAAACGGCAGAGGATTGCGAGTTCAGAAACGCATTTAAATCGCTGACCCTTTATTCCCTACATCGCATCCCATTAAATCGCTGACTCTTTATTCCGCTGACCTTTTATTCCCTACTAACCATTTATTCCTTACAGCTGAATCTCCATGTGTCAGTAATTGTCATTTTCATGTCATGATCAGCCCTGTGATCCCCCGCGCTTGCGCTAGTGGCTGATTGGAAAGGCGCGTTCACGTTTTACCAGAACCGGCAGTTTATATTTGGTGATGTATTGTATTGACGTTGACGCGTTCAAGCAAAAGATTCGAACCCAACACGATTAATTTATTCGACTTTGAGTCGACTATTTCGTTACAGAATCAATGGTGTTAAACACGGTTTACTTTCAGATTTAACCCTCAGCTGGATGTTTTCATTTTCCTAGTGCTGTGTTACACACTGCATAGAAGGTCATTTTCAAAAACCCATGAACTAAACAGCTCTTTAACTAAATTTCAGCTCTTCCTCACTACTTGTATCAGATTAAGTGAATCATAGTGTTTTCTTTGTTTATATTATTTATTTATCGTTTTTCAATATAACAATCAGTTCAATTAAGAAAAGGAATATTCAGCATTAAGTAGCATCAGAGTATACAAATATAAAAACACATACATCATCAAATCCAGTTTATGCTACTAGATTAAAACAGAAATCCAGTAACAGTATATGAATGGTCAGTGGGATAACAATCGGTATTATATAGGCACAGGTCATGCTGTTCATACTGTTTTCATACACTTTTAGCTTTAATATTTGATGCTCTTTGTCCACCCTGTGCAGTAATTACAGCATCTCTCTAATGTTACATATTTTGTAAATTAAGTAATTTTGGTTTCTTCTGTGAAGGAACTTATTGTGTGACATTAGCCCATTTTACACTGTAATACTAGTAAATATTTATAAAATTACCAGAATGCTTTTTCCAGAAAATTAAAAATGTCCTGTTCACACAGACACCAATGTTCTGTATTTTTTCAGAAAAGCACAAGACACACATCCATTCCTCCGAAAAAATAAATTCCAGCCCTATCTCACACGTAACTATTTTATGTATTGTCAGAAAAGCGGCTATTTCATACCAATTCATAGGATTACATTTGTATAAAAACATGCAATTTTTTTTAAATGAGGTGTGCCCCCAAACCCCACCCCTACCCCTACCCCATATTGGGGGATGAGCAAGTTGTATTGATGTACAAACATGATCATACAATTTAATACATTTAGCCACTAAATGAAAAAGACAACCCAAATTTCTGAATGACAGTCTGAATGAAAGAAAAATGTAGTCGTTAGCATCTGAAGGTAGAGCCTCTACTTGAAGCTAAAAACTATTATATTATTGATCCCAAAGAGTTCTGTGTGACGGACATGAGCAAATCTGTGGATATATGGAAAAGTGTTCAGGCATGAGAATGTTCTGATTGGCTCAGAGTCAGCACATTCTGATCTTGTACGTTCACATACAATTGTCCTTCTGCGTTCACAAAGTGCAGAATTCAGAGAATTTACTGATAATATTACCACTTTGCACTCAAACTAATTTCCAAAAAGGGCCTGTTCACACATTATTTTCTTATGGATATTTACCTGTCATTTTTGGAAAAGTGTGTATGTGTGAAAGGGGCTATTGACAATACAAAATTAACCTAGCTTGTTTATTATAAGGAAAATAACCTACATCTTATAATGTCTGTATATGGTTCAAAAATAGGTTTGCTCCGATATTAGCATCAGAAATACTCGGATATACTGCAAAAATTCTGGCATTGGTATTGGCAAGTAAATGAAACCATAAACTGATCTGATACTATCTTTTTAAATAAGAAATACAGTATACAGTATACTAGTTTGCCTAAAAATGCAAACTCGGAGACAGCTCTTTTTTAAAGAAGAAGGTAACACACTATTCCATTTTAAAGGTGCAGTATGTAACTTTGACACCCAGTGGTTGAACGAGGTATTGCACGCCTGGTTCAAAACACACACAAGTGCAGGTTGCCAAATTGACAACATCAACAGAAGTGTGCTTAACTATCGAGCCTAAAGGCTGATTTGAACCATTTTCTAACTAAAAGCAGCTGCACGCGATAGAAGGAATATTTTCCATATTAAAAGGAGTTTTTGTCCCAACCAACACCTGAAATTTATATTTTAGAAATATAATTTCTTGCAGCTGAACAACAATGATCACCTCATATACACCTCATGTGCTTTATTCAGTGTAAAATCTAATAATGTGAGTTTGAATGCCATTACATGACATTTATTGCCATACTACTGAAAGCAGCCGCAGATAGTTGACCTCAGATCTTGTAAATAACAATAAACTGGAATTGAACTTTAGATCTGTGACTCAAAACGAACACACATCAGTGATTCAGCATCTACATTTAGTAATCTTAAAGAGGTTTAATATGTATTATTTAAATTATAAACCTTACCATTTCACTGGAGTGCAATGAGTGCACTATTCTGTGCTTCTGAATGGCTCTATTTAAATTTCTGTCATGTTTCATTTGGTGCAGCCAAATTGCTTATCACTGCGTATCTTGTCATGTAGCATATTATTTATGTAATATTTTACATAATATATAATAATAATATATATTACATAATATTATATGTAATAATTATTTTATTTGCTAATTAATAACACCTCATGTGGAACTCTGAATCTGCATCTCATTTCGGAGTCTGCTACTGGCCACTGGAGGTCGCATTTCAGTGTGGACTCATGATTTGAGAGCCTTCCTGACTGAATGAAACAAATACGCAGTTTTGCACGAATTCAACCCAGAGTGCTGAATTATAGTTGGCTAAAGTGGCATTGAGCGGGTTAAACCAAAACCAAAACAAAGACAGCCGTTAACTGGCATTTTCAAAGCAGAAAAACTGACTTCAGCATTGTTTTTGAAGTAATAACAAGTATGTTCTTTTAGCATATTTCTTAAATATCTGCAACATATTATGGTATTTTACATATTATGGTAAACGTACATAGAGCACCTGAATTGTATATTACTCATATTCATTTTTTACATATTTTTATGTGTCTGAACTTGTTTCCGTAAAGTACAGTGAATAATATTACTGTTGAATGTCTAATAATATAAATGCCAGATAATAAAAATACTCTAGTTCACTGTATATATTTGTTCATGTTTTATTAATGGATAAGTTTAAAGCACGCCATAAATTATTTCTGTCAAATTATACAGGGCTAGTAGTATACACAAGCTGTTTCTACAGATACACATTCAGGTATCGGTTCGGTACTCGGTATCGGCCGATACTCTGAGCTCAGGTATCGGAATCGATAGTGAAAAAGAGTATCGAAATATCACTATTCACAAAGCATAATGATGTTTTTGTAAATATTTGTTTTATGGATATTGTAATGGGCAATTCCACAAGAACAACTGAAACTCTTAAATATGCCAAGTTTTCTAATCATTTTGGCCACCACTTTACATAATGCACACTACCGAATAGGTAATATCTGAAAAAGCATAATGGGGCACTTCAAGTTTATCTGCTTTGCATAGAGAATAGAAATGACCAATGTTTGGCAATAGTGATCCAGAAAGCCGGCTTGCTTTCACAGGCCAATTTATTTATCATGTGCAGCGCATCACCCAGCGCGTCTTTGTGCTTCATTTTAATCTCACTTAGCCTACGCTACAACTGCAGGCTGAAATCTGACAATCACATTAAAAAATTCTTTTGAAGGAGCTCCATAAGGAAATGACTATTAGGGTTTACCGTGAGCTGAGGCAGCATGTAGGAGCTCAGAGAAGCGCTTTACTTCGGTCCTGGAGGATGTGATAATCAGAGGCTCTGTAACTGGGCTGCTCTCCATTAAACAATGTAATGCAGTAACCTTCAGCCCTGGGAAAAGTGCTGTTCCTTGTTATGAGGGTATTTGCTTTGTTGAAGGATCCAAGATGGCTGATCACAGCGTATGTTGTGTTTGGATGCTGGTCTTTGTGTCTGGTTTCTTGACTAGCTCACATCTGTTGGTCAACCAGCTGAAATTATAGCATCTGCTGTTATTATTTTGTTCTTTGACCTAACACTCATTTTGCAGATCTACATTCTAAAAATTCTAAATATTTCAACCTAAAATGTGGTTCAATATGTATAGACTCTATTGTTTGGTCACTTTTTTTTGTTTAAAAAATTTTGTAACTACATGGTTGCATTTGGATTAATGTATGTACTAGGGTTATATCGATAATGGAATTCGGTACCAATTGATACAAATATTTTACAAACGTCCATTTCCCACTAACATTTGAGCGCTGTTGAGCACGTTCTTAAATTACGCTGATTTGTCAATGTGTTCATGTGTGTTCAAGAAATGACAGTGATTAGCCGTAAAAATCATCAGTTCACTGAACTCACCGCTGTTTACTGAGTGTAACCACAAATACAGGCACACTGGAGTGTTTTAAAGTCACGTCGATCAGCTGCTTTGTCTATAAGCTAACATACGAGCAATGCGCTGATGAATTGTGGCTTTAAAACGCTCTGAACACAATAGTAAATCAGCGCTGTTTAAGAACGTGCTTAACAGCACTCAAATGTTAGCGGGAAAAGGGCGTTTAAAAAATTTCAGTATCGATTGGTACCGAATTCCAGCATTGTGACCCTAGTCGGCACAACTATGCGTTGAAACAATCCAGCATTTAAAGAAGAGTTTACTTGCCATTGCCTAGTCTTTTCCATAAATAATTATTTTTTTTTTGTAATAGCACTTTTCAATTTGCAACATAAAAACATGACATGAGTTATCTGTTTGGCAAATAGTCTCTTCATTTTTAATGTATAAAAAAACAACAACAATTGTTTAAGGAATCTTTAATCAAAGTCTGACCATTTGCTTTCATGTTTGGACTTGTGGTTCTTCTCTGTTGACATCAGTTTGAAGCTTTAGCAACAATATTTTTAACCACGCCCCTTATACCGTTTGTTTGCTATAAGCGAATGATCAAAAAGTAAGCCCTGCTCCTCTTCTCAATATTCTGTTTCAGTTGGAAGTACATCAACTCACTAAAATAAATGTCTTAGCAACTTCCGTTTTATGCAGACTTTTGAAATTTTTACATTAATTTTACAATACCCTGACTTTTCCTAAATATAGGTATATTTCTTTCTAACATAGTTATTTTATTAAAATTACAAAACACAAAAAAGATATGATTATTTCTACCTAGACTACCATAGCGGTCAAAATGACTGCATGCTTTTCAATAGCTGCTTCCCAAATGGCACACTATACACTATGCACTTATGCACTTTATACTTATGCACTTACACACTCCACAGCATAGTATATGAATGTAGTGTTATCCCAAATGGAACACTAACCGGAAATTCAAACCTTTTCCCAGATGACGTTTGACAGTTGCCAAATAATGGAATAAATGACCAGACTATTGAATAATACCTGCCATGAGTATAACCTCATTCACCATTAACCATCCACTCAAGTAGGAGAATTTTGCTTTTACTATTCAAAATAAATAAAATAATCAAATGTCATTGCCCCATAACTCTGCCATGTCAGCTACTTCAACAAAACTGTAGCCATTGAGTGCGTCAAGTGTCCAACATTCCACACTTAAATACGAATAAATAAGTGCATCATCCGGGTATTTAAAGTGCACTTATTTTTGTTAGAATAAAAAGAATATTTCAATGTTAATGCACTACTTGCACAATTTATACTACAAAATGACTTAGAATAGTGCATAAGTATGCAATTTGAGATGCACCTATAGTCTGCCACCTTTCCCATGACTTTAAATATGCATGCTTCTGTTGTCTAGAAACTTCCTGCTAACAAAAACACAACTTTCTGTTGGCAAAAACATAACTTTTCTTCATGTATGTCTTTCAAAACAGCATATTCAGTGCTGTGAAAAAGCTTCTCCTCTGTTTGTGAAACTGAAAATGAACTGAAGCGGGGTCTTTTGCTGGTGATCTGGTAGTCTAACTATATATTTATAGGCTGAATTTACCAAAAAGATTGTATTTTTAGGGTGATGACCTTATTAAATATGACGACAGACATTTAAAGCTTAATTTTAATATCTCAAAACAAGCTTTGAATGTATATTTGATGTGACAATATGACGTCTTATATGAGAACTATCAGAATGACCATATGGTAATTCTAGTAGTTATAGAATTCTGATAGTTTTAGTGTTAATGATTAAAATACGTATTAAAACCTCAATTCATAAACAGTTACTTTAGTATGTGGCAAGTTTTTATTTTTTATTGATTCAATTTAATTGATTTTATTTTTATATTGCAGTTTTATAAACATAAAGACTGTCAATCAGAAAAGGAGACTTGAGATTTGTTATTTACCTGGTATCAAGTTTTTAATTCAATTCAATTCATCTTTTTTATATATAGCGCTTTTACATTGTGTCAAAGCAGCTTAACATAGAAGTTCTAGTAAATTGAAACTGTGTCAGTTTTCAGAGTTGAATTTCAGTTCAGTTTAGTTCAGTGTGTTTTAATTTTCATTGCTAAAAGTCAAACACTGAAGAGCAAAGCCATCGATGTGCAGCTCCACAAGTCCCAAAGTTTCAAAACCAAGCAAGACAATGGTGACAATGGTGAGAAACAAAACTTCACCAATTGATGAAAGTGTAATGTACGTTTTACAAGTGAAAGTGCATGCGCAAACTGCAGTGACATCAAATCAGTTCATTTTCCAGTACAACACACGAATTGACCATATTCTGAATATCTTCGATGCCTTCCATCCTTCCTTCCTTTATGTGACCGGTCCTAAACGTCCTCTAATTTCCTCACAGAACCAAATCCATCTGTTCTCCCGGCACTGAGAGAGAGCCTCCTCTGTCTGGGCACTGGAACAAAGAGAGCATTTTATGTGCAATGATCTTCCATGCTGTCTTTGTAATTGTTAGTCGCTGTGGAAGTTTTTAACGAGGGCTACCGGGCAGAAGCACAGCGCATGTGCTGTGATGTTGATGTGCTCTCTTTAGCTGCTGATCTATGAGACTGTAATCACTGGGACGTGGAGCCTGTGGGGTCCGTATGATCCTGCAGCTACTGGAAGCTGTTTTTTGCTTCCTTATATTTCTATTGTAATTTAAATATAAACACACAGTACTCCATGAGAGCACCAGTGTATGCTTTTGCATTACAGGACAGTCAGTTTGTATTGTACAATTGTATTGTCAATTACAGCAAAAATACCGTGTTTACAGTTACAGCACTGTTTCTCTTGCTGTATATGCACTTACAGTATTGTATGTATATCTTTACTGGAAAATAGTTTCACAATGTAACTTTAAAATACAGTAACATACTGCATAACTGCCCTATAGTAAAATACAGTTCATATTACAGTTAAATCCTGTGTAGAGCAGGGGTTCTCAAACTCGTTCCTGGAGGGCTGGTGTCCTGCAGATTTTAGCTCCAATTTGCCTCAACACACCTGCAAGGATGTTTCTAGAAAGCCTAGTAAGATCTTGATTAGCTAGGCTAGGTGTATCTGATTGGGGTTGGAGCTAAAATCTGCAGTACACTGGACCTCCAGGACCGAGATTGAGAAACCCTGGTGTAGAGCTTGTAATGATTATTCAGCAGCCTTAAAAGGATTTCCTGTTAAACTGTGTTGACATTTTGAAAGGATCAAGATTTGGTGGGTAAACCTTTTAAGACTTGACGAATTATGAGTCCTGTATTCCCTCTGATCAGATTGGTCAAAGAAGCTCAAGAATGCTTGCTTGATGCGTGAGAGACAATAAAGTTCACAGTTTTTGGGCGAATAGAATTTCAACGAAGGGAAGGAGAGATTTGATTTGAAGGCTTACAAGTTTGTAATGACACGAGAATGATTAAATTTGCATTTTAATTAGGTAATTTTAATACAACATTCTTTTTGTTTAACCTATCGACCTACACGTACATTCATGAGGATATATATATGATATAATTACCTGTATGATACAAGTTTATGATTTTTTTCCCTCTGTTTTTGCCTATTGGTGGGACCCAATGATTTTTTGTTGGTCTATTTTTTTTCTTTAGTTCTAATAATTATTAAAGTAATAAACAAAATTTCTTCCTTATGGTAACAATGGAATTTTTATTACTTTAAACTAGGGCTGGACAATAATTCGATATCAATATATATCACAATAGATTTTTATTTTTATTTATTTTTATTAATTTCCGGTATTTTAATATAAATTTGCATATATATATATATATATGAATGACATTCAGTGCTCAGCCGTCAGAAAGAGCGTGATGTCACTTGCGTGATGTCACTTGCGTGATGACGTACATCACAGACACACTGCCATGCTCAGCACATCGGTTGGTTAAGCTCCGTCATAGAAATTTTTAGCTACAAAATGAGTGCCCTGATGTGAATAAACAAGCTACAAGTAAGAATGCAGACGAAATAGTTGATAAGAGAGGAAAGTCTAATGCAGTGGTGTGGAAGGGTTTCTGCTTTTTAAGTTCAGATAAACTTATAGTTTCGGTAAAAAGATATATAAAATATATAGTTTCTATACAGTTTCGGTGCTCTGCAAAATGTGCCAGAGAGTGGTGCCAACTAGTAGCGGGAACACAGAAAATCTGCTCTACCATTTGAAGCAGTTACTCCTGATAAAACATACTGAGAGTCAGAAGATGAGACATCATAAAAGTTTAAGCCAACGTGTCACCTCACAATCACCACCATCCACCTCTGTCTGAAAGTTTATTTCACATTTCTTGTGAATACAAATAAAAAGATGAAAGAAAAGAAAAATGTTTAATTATGAACATAATTGTTTTTGTACTGTTATAAAAAAAGTTATACGAGCCTGGAAGTATTATAGACATTTGTAGGTACAGACATCCATTGTGTGCGTTCTTGGCATTTTTTTCCTGTCTTTTTAATATTTTCAATATTGGTATCTGAATTATATCGTATCGACAGAAATGAAGAAATATATCGTGATATAAATTTTTGTCATATCGTCCAGCCCTACTTTATACTTTAAAAAATACCAACATTAATATTAATTCAGAAAATAAAACATGCTTATCACTGAAGAAGTCACTTAAATGATTTTTCAAAGTTATAATAAGTATTAATAAAAAGATTATTGGAGTATGTTTTACACAGGGCAGCACAACGGCTCAGTGGTTAGCACTGTCACCTCACAGCAAGAAGGTCACTGGTTCGAGTCCTGTTTGAGCCAGTTGGCATTTCTGTGTGTAATTCCACTGTGTAAAACATTCATTCATTTCATTTTCTTAGTCCCTCTATTAATCTGTGGTCACCACAGTGGAATCACTGCCAACTTATCCAGCATATGTTTTAAGCAGCAGATGCCTTTCCAGCTGCAACCCATCACTGGGAAACACCCATACACACTCATTCACACACATACACTACGGACAACTTTATCTTACCCAATTCACCTATAGCGCATGTCTTTGGACTTGTGGGGGAAACCGGAGCACCAGGAGGAAACCCACGCGAACAGGGAGAACATGCAAACTCCACACAGAAATGCCAACTGATGCCAACCAGCAACCTTCTTGCTGTGAGGCTATCGTGCTACCCACTGCGCCACCGTGCACCCCTGATAAATAAGGGAATAAGCCGAAAGAGAATGAATGAATAAATGTATTTTCTAAATGAATAGATGGTAAACAATCATTAGACCATTGATCCAGTTCTGCTAAATATACAACTGAATAAATACACTGAAAAAATCATTCAGAGATGATTCCTTTGATTTACTCATTTTTTTACATTAATTGGCTGTAAACTATTTATTTGGGCTGAATTTAAACAAACAAATTAAGTAGAATTTTATTAAATTTAATTTGTTTGTTTAAATTCAACACAAATAAATAGTTTGCAACAGTTTTGCAGACATTTTTTTCAGTGTAATATCTCCATTTTATTGGAGTGTTTTGTTTTTGAAGCTTCATCATCTACATCAAACATAACTTAAGCAATTGATTGTTTATGTGAAGTGACACTACAATGCCACGAAACCTTTCCCACCTGTGCTAATGTTTCGTGTTGACTTTATACTATAGCTAATGTTAGAGAGGGTATTAAATTGAAGGAATTTGACTCCCAAACAAACCTAAGGACAAAACGCTGAAGGTGGGTGGTATTGGTTATCAATACTGATTAGTGTTTTAGTGTGTCGTTTTGTGGACAGGGCTGAAGAAGAAAAGGGGAGTGTGCCGAGAAAGTAAACTAGGCCTATTGTGCTTCATGTTGACCGAGCTGCTCTCTAATTCAGTCTTGTTTGTGTGTCCTTCCCTTTGTGACATTTGGAGTGTCCTGTGTCTTTGTTGGCAACATTTCAACCCCCTGAAAGCCTTGAGGAGCAACATCTCATCTTTGGATTTTGGCACCTCTTTGCAGTGCATGTTTTAGACGACAAAATTAGAGAATAACGTTTTTCATTTCCCAAATATCAAGGTCACTGCTTGGTCCCGTTTAACATGATCCTATCAAGAGTAAAAGAGCAGTTTTTTATTTCATGAATCACATACAATTTGGAGTGTATCGGTTCACAAAATTCATGGTTTGGTTCAATATGTCTTAAAAACAGCAAAAAGAAATATATTTCCTAGATTTCTGAAATTTATTAAATTCAATTCCTTTCAATTGATCTTTATTTCTATAGTGCTTTTTACATGTAGATTGTGTCAAAGCAGCTTAATATAGATGAAGAAAAAATACATAGAGGTAAAAGCCATACTATTTTAAATTTTGGAACATCCCACTAATTCAGGCGGGCAGGAGAGTAGTGTAGTTATTTATTAAAACTAATATCATAAAGCATGATCTTTTTTTTTAACTTCCTGCCTAATAATTTATGGCTGTGGCTGGAACCTTGTTTTTCTCCCTCACTTAATTTCCTAGTAAGCACATTTTTTCAGCATTTCAGCATTTTTTTGAATGACGAGGTGCTGACCATCTGTTTCACTGCTTTAGTATTTTTTAAATATGCAGACAGTTGGACAATAAGTTTAATCAAAGTCCCTTTAAGGCAAGTCATTTCACTCTGCGGCCATCTTTGAAACGCCTCTCAGGCAGTATGCTTGGGAATTCTGTTTGAATGGGGAAACATCAAATTCACTAAAATTGCTTGCCAAGCTTATTGCTAAATTTCCTATTAGGAATCACCAATAAAATTAAACTACGTCTCTCTGTCTTTAGTTTAATTTCTAAACATTTGAATCACACAAAATCTGAAAAAACTCAAGTAAAAACACAAGTGTGCCCCTCCCCCAGAGAATCATCAGCTTATAATGATCAATGATTGGCTCCTGTACTAGAAGGCGGGGCTTCATTCACCATATTAACCGGTACACCTCTCCCCATTCCAAACTAGTCGAGTGACATGTCTTATTCCTAGCCTTATGTCGCCTGTTACAATATGTTGTTTACCCTGCTGAAAAAAACGGCTTTAACCAGCTTAGGCTGGTTGGCTGGTTTTAGCTGGTTGACCAGCCTGGTTTTAAAGAGGTTTTGGCCATTTGCAGGCTAGTTTCAGCAATTTCCAGCCTGGTCTGGGCAGGTTGGAAAATGACCAGCTAAAACCAGCTTGACCAGCCTGGTTTAAGCTGGACATAGCTGGTTTTGGCTGGGCTCCCAGCCTGGCTAAGCTAGTCAAGCTGGTTTTAGCTGGTTATTTCCCAGCCTGACCAGCTAAGACCAGGCTGGAAATGGCTGAAAACCCTCTAAAACCTGGCTGGTCGACCAGCTGAAACCAGCTAACTGCTTAGGCTGGTTTAAAATGTTTTTTTTTTCAGCAGGATAGGCTGCCTTGTTAAGCCTAGTGGCACTGAGAGCATTATATTCCACACACTTTATTAATAAATGATTTAATCTTACAAATATTTATTATCCTAATAACCACAGCTAATTGTTTAGTTTGTAATGCATACTTACCGAAATGGAGATCTCATACCGAACGATTTTAATACTACTATGTGTATAATTACACAATCTAATAAAAACAAACAAACAAAGAAAAGATATTTGAAAAAGAGCACTGATCAAATTATGCTTTTTGAAAAATGTTTTGAAAATTCCTTCAAGGGGGATGGCTGAAATTGGAAATTGACATTTTAGTGTGCGCCATGATCACTATCTCCACTATCCTCTTTTTTCAGGCTTCTGAAATTTTTGTAGTCACTGTTGGGCTTATCATTCAGCTCTTTGTTTTCAGACACCAATGAAAAATTCAGCTCTACATTCAACTTGTCTCAGTTCATCTTCTACATCATTAGGAAAGCAAGCATTAGGAAAGTGTGTTTGAGTGCCACTAAGTCATGTTTAAAATAACTTCAACAGCTCCAGGCACGTGAACAAACCACCAAGCTTAAGAATTTTTTTTAAATGATGCATTTACGCCTGGCATATTACTTGTTGGTGTGCATGATCGCATTGGCTCTTTTTGTTTACTCACAAGGTGTTAAATGTTGGCTGAAAGTGTGAGCGAAAATCATCCAATTGTGCACGACTCTTAACAGTCATTCACGTCTATCAAGTGTGTGTTTGCATAGCAGAACAATAGAAAAGTAGCGCAATGGAATGAATAAACACATTTTGTGTGACTGCCCTTGTACAATGTCTTTAAATAATTTAAGCTATCCAGAAAAGTCAAATGCATAAGAAGAATGGTAAATGTACAGAATCTCAATGATCAGTCACAATGAACAGACTTGATCACAAGTTCAGTTCTGAACAGAGTAAAGATCTGTTTGATCAAACAGTGTCCTGAAGATGAGAGAATTTGGACTGAAACCCTGCAGTGACAAAACCTTCATCAGCAGAAGTAATCAAAAGCCCAGACAAACGTTTGAGGAGCATGTTGTGTGGACAGAGAACTGCTCCAAAGTTCACTTTAGTGATTGAAACAAGTTTAATCTACTTGGATCAGATGGGAAGCAGTATGTTCATCTTCAGATTGTGAAAAGATTGAACCCTAAGTGTTTGAACCCTAAGTTGAATACTTTATAAAGTCATTTTAGTCACCGTTTCTGTTGGATTTGTGTAAAAGTGCCTTAGTTATTTAGAGTAAAATACAATAATGTTTAAAAATGATTTACTTATTTTGATCTCCATTGTAATAGGTAGTGTTTGCATGCATCATTGTGTGTGTTGATCTAAAGAATGCACACAGATTATCACACTGATTTAGTTTAAATAGCCCTATCACTGAGACTCAGAAGGGAAGGAAAACAGTTCTCCGTGATTTTGGGAAGGAAGTCAAAAGCCCAGCCCTTTAGCCCTTGTGTGTTCAGATAGCGTGCTGTTCTGTGAAGCCTCATTAACGGCTCACATTCCATACCTTAGTCACCTTGTTTGGAAACTTACATTTTAATCAGGCTAGGATTAAATGTAGTGTATTTATATCAACTTGGATTTCAAATCAGGAGCTGTTTTCTGAACAACATTGTTTTTTTTAAGGAAATTGTCGAGTCAAAGCAAGAGAATAGCACGTCTTGAGAAACGGGAAAAGGAAGTCTTTTGGGTCAGGAAGGTGCTAAATTAGAAGGGACAATTTGTACATTTTCATTTTGTCAAGTTCATTTTTTTGTTGCTGTGTTAATTTTACTCACTGTCATCTAGTAAAGCAAAGTATGCATTTAACTTGGTGTCAGAAAGATCATTTCTTTAAAGGAATGATGCATACAATTGGACAGAAATAACGGTAAATAAAATAAAACTAAATAAATTTTCTGAAATTTTTTTTTTTAATATATTTTTATTTTTCAAATAGGCTGTCTAAAAATTGGGTATATGCACAAAGACTTTTTCAATTTCAGTCAGCCAACCTCAGGGCTTCCAGTGAATCATCCCATACAAAATTGCAGATCTGATTTCTTTAGAAAAACAGCGATCTTTTCTGCCTGGCTAACACAATATAAAGTGGGTATCAGACCAAACAAGAAGCACTGCATGAAATTATATTTTCCCGTGCTATGTTTTGAAAATATGGAAATTAATTTTACCACAGTATTTTCAGTGGAGTTTCTGTGCTAGCCTGCTATTAATGACGGCGTCTGCGTTTAAACGGTCTTACGTCTTTTTTTACACTTTCACAATCAAATGCTTAAGTCTTTTTAACTGATTATATTTAAATTACATTACAACATCGATGCTGTAAAAGGAACATTATGAAATTGAAAATAGTCACATAAACCTTTCACCGGAAGTTCGTCAATGGCTGAAAAACACTAGCTGTACACATAGCCCATTATGTTAGCTTGGTAATAAATATATACTTTTGAAGATCTGTGTTTAAAGACTCTCATTTTGCAAATGAGTTTAAAATATGATTAAGACTATGAACAAACTTACAGTTTTACCAGACTCATGATGTAAAGAATATTATTATTTAGTTTTTTTTTTATTATAGACAGCTCAATTACAGAATTCTTTATTTATCTTCATTAATTAAGTCTTCATTAATGTAAAATTTTGGTTAGCATTTTTTTATCTATAATGAAAAAAATGCCATAAATTAAAATTGAGATGTATACAATAAATAAATAACCATTTGAATATCTGTAATTTAAGGGTTCAAAATATTGAAAAAAAAAATATTTTCAAGTTAAATCGTTTAGCAATGCAGATTACTCATCTATAATTAAATTTTGATATTTTTTAATGAATACACTGTAAATAAATGCTGGGTTCCACACAATTGATTTGGGTTGGAACAACATGAAGGAATTAAGTTAACATTAATTTTGTAAAAGAAAAAAAATGTAAGTGGATTCAACAGAAAACAATGTTGTCACAAAAAAAAACCCTCAAGAATTGTGTTGTTTCTGCCCATGTTAAAAGGCCATAAAACCCCCCTCTTTCGGTTCAAGTCTACCTTAGATTTTTTTCAAAAAATGCTCCATGGCTGGCAGAGCAGGGGAAAAAGAGGAGAACAAACAACTGTTGTCAGTTGGCTCACAAAATGAGACACAAACCGTGAGAAGATCCATGATTTTATTGTTTACAATGCAAACAATAAAATGCAAAAAAAAAAAACTAAGTAATTTAATGCCCTGCTACATATACACACATGTAATTTCATATACACATAACCACAATATGTTATATCATTATAAAGATAATCATGTTTATATAAACCCTATAAATGAGAAGGACTTCTTTCCTCCTCAATCCTTCTCAGTCTGAATGCAGACACAGTGGATAGCAGTGCAGCAACATCCCTTGATAAAAGACAAAGTTCGCCATTCTTCAATTCTTGTACAGCTCTCCCGACAAAAATGCTTGCTGCAAACCAACAGCTTTGCTGTATAAACCCTGAATGGTCTTACCCAGTCATTAGGTCTCACAGCTTGGCAGGTCTGCCTTGCCTTCAGAAAGCACGTGCTCTCATGAATAATTAAGAAGCAGGGTCTTCTCATAGGATAAGAAAACTCCGCTATGAATAATAATGAGAAACCCATTTGTCATCACTCCACTAGCAGATTTGCGCTACATAACCGATTTTGATCTCGTCCCAAAAATTATTTTAAATCTGGAATATAAAATTAGCTGACAAAAGCTCAAAATTATCTAGTTTTCCCCACAATTAAAGCTAACAGGTGCTAACACTGTCTTAACTGATGCTCGACACACACAAATCTGTTAAAATCTCAAAAAAGTAGAGGGTTTCTTGAACTTTTAAATAAGTAGTTTGAACAAACAGCAAACATAATTTTTTGAATAGAGGAAATGTACATTGAACATGATCTTCACTTAATATTCTAATGCTTTTTAGGCATAAAAGAACAATTTTGACTCATGCAATATATTTTTTGACTATTCCTATAAATATACAGTGCAACTTTATGCTAGATTTGTGGTCCAGGATGATAATTAATTCCATTTTGTTTATTACAATTTATTTTATATTAAACAAATAGTCTTAGCAGTTGCTAATAATTAACTCTAACTCACTGTCTCAGCTACAAACATTTTAGCAGCCAAGTGAAAGCTGAATGGGACACTTGTCTGTGCACATAAATATATACACACTGAAGCATGTTTCTCCATATGCATAAATTGAAAGTGACACTTGCTAACTAAATGGAGTCACCGGCACACAACATAGAAGCAGTCTTTTGGTCCAGTGGAGCAGAGCAGGGGCCCTTTTTCTAACCTCTGTTACCCAGCTCTTAAATTACTCACTGTTCATTCACACAGAAGGATGAATAACACAAGCACGGAGGAATTTTCCACCGCTAATAAGCAGTTCAGTCTTGCATTGTTTGCCTTTGACCCCTCTGATAATGTTAATGACATCTTGTGGAAAACATTCTTTGTTTGTTTTTCAAAAAATGTCAAGAAGTCAAGATGACAAGTGGAGGTTTGCTTGTGCTTATTGTGGACACATGCGTTTCAGTTAGTGTGAAAGTGAGGCGATGCTTTCACAACATCTTTATGGGTTGGAGGGGTTTTGGTCACATGTCATGTAAAGGGATAGTTCAACCAAAAATGAACATTTTCTATGCTAATCTCTAAGCTTTTATGAATTTGTTTCTTTGGTTGAACACAAAACAAGATATTCTGAAGAATGTTGGAACAATGTAGTATGAACACAAAATATTATGGATATCACTGGCTGTTTTTCGAAAATCAGAAGAAAGAAACTCAAACAGGTTCAAAAGCAGTGAAGGATAAGTAAATAATTTTTGGGTGAACTATCCCTTTAGGGTGAGTTTGAGTGGGTCAGATGTTTTATTGGGAACCTGCTAAATACGTTCTTACTTCAAAACAAAATCATGGTTGATGTGATATGACAATTTCTAATACAATCTAATGAAATCAAGGCAAGATGAGGTTCATTTTGAGATTTTTCAAGAGTTTGAATGTAAACTTTCCAGAATTTGCTCCTCCTTGTTGACTATGTCATAGGTGTGGCTTTGAGGCCCCGCCTTCTTTGTGTACATTTTCTGTCGTTCATTTTTTTCTGTTCAGTCTGTCATCATCATAAACGAGCATAAACATGAACACTCTTGAACAACAACAACAACATTTATTTATAAAGCACATTTAAACATAATAAATATGATCCAAAGTGTTGTACAAATGTACAAACAGATCTAGGCTACGAAACTACAACTATATCTACACACATGTAAAAGCTAAAGAATATAAATAGTGTTTAAGTCTAGATTTGAAAATGTCCAAAGAAGGAGCAGATCTCACATGATAAGAGAGACCATTCCAGAGTATGGGACCAACCACAGAAAAACCACAGAGAGCTAGCTTTGCCAGCAGCTAGCTCTCTGCAACTCTCACATGGTCGCCAATTGAAGCTAAGCTGGGCTGCGCCCGGTCAGTACCTGGATGGGAGACCACATGGGAAAGCTTTGTTGCTGCCGGAAGTGGTGTTAGTAAGACCATCAGGGGACGCTCAACCTGCGGTCTGTGTGGGTCCTAATGCCCCAGTATAGTAAAGGGGACTCTATACTGCTCAGTGGGTGCTGTCTTTCAGATGAGATGTTAAACCGAGGTCCTGACTCTCTGTGGTCGTTAAAAATCCCAGTATGTCCTTCGAAAAAGAGTAGGTGTTTAATCATCATGTCCTCCTAACCATCCCCATATCATAATTGGCTTTATCACTCTGTCTCCTCTCCACCAATCAGCTGGTGTGTGGTGTGCGGTTTGGCGCAATATGGCTGCCGTCGTGTCATCCAGGTGGATGCTGCATACTCGTGGTAGATAAGGAGATTCTCTCCAATGTGTAAAGCATTTTGAGTGCCCAGAAAAGCGCTATATAAATGTAAGGAATTATTAATTTATTATTATTATTATTATTATTATTATTATTATTAATATTAAAAAGCCTGATCAGCCTTAGATTTAAAATGACACCTTGGTACAGTTAAAAGCAGGTGACCACTCTTGAAAGCTACTTTATAGTATAAACTGAAATGATACAAAGTTCCGCAGGCTGATAGTTCATGCATAATCTGATTCTACATCATCAACTAGCTTTGCAGATCTTTGCCGTCAAAACCAAACACATTGCCATATACATAATTGCTACCAAACTAAATCTTTCCGAACGTAAAGCATAACTTTTTAAAGTTTGCTAAAAAAAGAAAAATCCCAAATGTGAATTAGATGTTTCATTTAGTTTGTTAGAGCGGCTAACTATACTTTTGGTAACCAACAGTAAACAAGGCAATTATAATGGGGTCATGTGTGTGTAATGTTTGGAGTTTATTCATTATTGAATGGTTTACTAATGGCTGCGAGCGTTTTGCGTGTTGCTTATGTGCCCTGCGTGCTTTGCGCTTTAACTGATGCGCATCTCATTTTTGCCGTTGTTTGCTGTGTGCTCGCAGTTGAAAAAAGTCAACCCTGTGTGGAAAAAAGCACGTTATGTCAGTCGCCACTTTTTCATTCTCCAATCAAATGAAATCAGAGGCGGGGTTTCCACTGAGTTGACAGCAGAGTTTGTGTTGTCAAGATGACTACAGAGACTTTTAAAGATGGAGGAGAGGCTAGTGATTTCTGTTTCAAGTTATCCAGAGAAATATGACTCGCAATATTAAATATAACAATTATAGCAATATCAACATCACACAATACGCAGCCAATTTAGTCGTTGCCTATGACATAAAAAGTGCACCGCACTTCTTTTTTTTCTTCTCAACAAAAAAGGCAGTGAGTTGCGTCTGGCGTTTTTAGAATGTAAAAGCGTGTTCAGTCATTGACTTCTAACTCTGTTTAAAGTCCAAAACCACCCCAAGTGACTGTAACATATTTGTTGTGAAAAACAATTCACAATTCACAAACATACAGCTTAAAGGTTAAAATCAAAGTAAAAATTATCATAAACTAAGAAAATTTGAAGAAAGGAAAATTCCTTTGTTAAAAAAGACTTTGCTGCTTGTTTAAGCTACTTATTGAAAATAAGTTGAGGTTAAGGTTTTTTAAGGACAACCTAATTGTTTTATGTTCGATTCACTTAAATTTGTAAAAATGATTCAATTTAACTTAATTGATTTGTGTTGGGACAACATAAAGGAATTTTGTGGAACCCAACATTTTTACAGTGTAGATTGATGCCTTGAATTTAACCGTACATTGTTAATGATTTTTGTAAATTACAGTATTTAACTGTAAAATTGCACTGAATTTTACTGTAGGGAAGTTATGCAGTATGTTACTGTATTTTAAAATTGAATTGTGAAAATTATAAAACTGTAAATACATATAGAGCAAAATAAATGCTGCTGTAACGGTAAATACAGTATTTTTATTGTAATTGATTTACAGTAAGTCACTAGTGAACTGCTGCCAGTAAGTTACTGTAGATTCTACAGAAAATTGTTAGCAGTGTAGCATGTTTACCATCACAGGAAAGTAATAAAAAAGTAATAAATGAAACTTTATTAACCAAAAGATCACAATCAATCAACACAACTGAAAGAATACCATATAGATAAAGGAATAAAGTACAAGTGGTTAAGTTGCAATGGCAGAGTGATGTATCGTGGACCTATGAGAAGTGCTGTCCGTCCCAGTGCTTGGTACTGGGATCTTCCTGTAGCCCTTTAAGAGGTGTCTGGCAGTTGTCTCAACAGTCTTATCTGGGGATGCTGTACATTTGTTTGTTTTAGCCCACCATGGTCCAAATGAAATACGGCAAACCCTTCTTCACCGGTGCAGTCAGAGTCAAACCCCGTTATAAAACAGAAACACCCAAGAATTTGCTTGTGCACCACACACCTTTAACTCTAACATTATCAATTCCTTTTTTGCCTTAAGCGCTGGTCTTTAATCAGACGTGATGGATAGAAAAAAAAATACTGGCAATAGAGAGTAAGAGGAAGTGTTGGTCTCAGGAAGGAGGAAATGTTCGGGAGTCTGTCAGAGAAGGTGTGTTTGTGTTTTTTTTTTAATGATTCGGGAAGCTTTCTTGGCACCCTGAAAGTCACTTCATTGTTTCCAAGCAAGTAAAGGTGTCTGCTTTCCATTTTATGAGTAATAACATTATGATTATTACCGTACAGCAATGGTCAAATGGAAATCATAGACTAAGGAAAATGAATAAATGAATGGTCAAAGGGCCTTGAAATATTGATTTGCTTAGTTATAAGCGTTCAACTTGGTTCATTAATCGCAATTGTTGAGTTGCCTAGATTAAGATTGTGAAAAAATAAGTCTTTAAGTCTTCCTGTGAGGTACTTTTTATTCATTCATAATAATGGTTACATTTTATTTTTAAGGTACAATTCACGCTATTAATAAACCATTAACTACGACTACTGACTTTTGACCTTTGACCTTAATAAACTCCTAACTTGCTTATTTGGTATTAGGTATTAGGAATGTAGAATAAGATCATGCAGAATGTCTATGGACAGGTTTCTGATCTTTCAGTCTGATATTTGAAGGTAAAATTGATAAATTTACATACATAGTAAACTCCATTTTTTGGGTGAATTTTTAGCAGTTAAATTTGCTGTCTACATTTAAAAAAAGATTTTTGCTGCTTGTTCAAACTGCTTATTTAAAATGAGCTGAAACAACACAATTCTTGAAATTTTTTTGGGACAACTTAATTGTTGTATGTTCAATCATTCATTCATTTTTCATCAGCTTAATCCCTTATTTATCAGAGGTCGCCACAGCAGAATGACAGCCAACTATTCCAGCATATGTTTTATGCAGCGGATGTCCTTCCAGCCGCAACCTAGTACTGGGAAACACCCATACACTCTCACATTCACACGCACTCATACATTACGGCCAATTTAGCTTATTCAATTCATTTATATCGCAAACCAGAGCACCCGGAGGAAACCCACGCCAACACGTGGAGAACATACCAACTCCACACAGAAGTGCCATCTGGCCCAGCTGGGACTCGAACCAGCTTCTTGCTGTGAGGCAACAGTGCTAACCACTGAGCCACCATGCCACCCTGTTTATGTTCTACCAAAGTCAATGTTAACACTGTGAAGTCTGTTAAATATACTTATATTAAAATATAGAATTTAATTTACTTTTCTTTATTTCACATTAGTTTCTAATTCATTGATACCATTTTGACATGTTTACATTGTCCACATTTAAACAAATATTTTAAGTAATTTCATATTCGTAATAAATATAATTTTTGTAAATTCAGTTTATTAATAGTTTATATATTTTGACCACACTAAAGGACTATTTCTTTCCTTTACGTGTTAAAGAAATAATGTACGAATTTGAATGAGATCGCATTTCTCACTTTATTTAGAACTTCTGGACAGATTAAAAATGTAAAAAAAAAAACATACATTTTCAAATGCTAATGATTACAGATCCAACATAAAAATAAAAATATAGCTAAATAAAATGCAGAATGTAAACATTGTACTTTCAAAATTTTGTCATAATGCTGTTGTTCACGTTTCTGTCTGCACCTTGTAATAATGACATGTAATATTGCGCTCAAATAAATGGTGAAAAAGTATTACCATAAACAATGTTTTTTTCTGACTCCACTAAATAAACAATCCAGCATTATCTGAAATGATACACTGTGAAAAATCTAATAACAAAAGTCAACGCAGCAAATATTTTTGTTGCTTTACCTTATACCTTAATCAGATTTCAACTCAATTTATTAAGTTATACAAAGGTTAACTTAATATTTTTAGTCAGTTTGATTGACTATAAGTTGAGATGACTAGAAGAGTTAATTTGATTCAACTAAAACATTTTAGGCAGCAAGATTTATTTTACAGTGTAGACATTTTATTTTTATTCATTTATTAATTTTCCTTTGGCTTCATCTCTATTTCAGAGGTTGCCACAGCGGAATGAACCACCAACTATTGCAGTATATGTTTTACCCAGCGGCAGTTTTACTTCCAGCAGCAACCCAGTATTGGGAAACACCCATACACACTCATTTATACACACGCACATACACTAAGGCCAATTTAGTTAATCCAATTCACCTATAGCGCATGTCTTTGGACTATGGAGGAAACCTGAGCACCCGGAGGAAACCCACGTGAACACGGGGAGAACATGCAAACTCCACACAGAAATGCCAACTGACCCAGCCGGGACTCGAACCAGCGACCTTCTTGCTGTGAGACGACAGTGCTAACCACTGAGCCACTATGCCATCCACATTTTATTTAGTTCATATTGTATACTGTATATCATCATATTGCACACAACCCTAATAAAAAATAATTAGATTGACTGTCTTTATTCATATAATTCATCAGTGCTACAAAATAAGCGCATGTATAAATGTTATGATCGCTACACAGCTACGCTTCCACCATGATAATTCAACAAACACATTCTGTTGATGCATTCACATAAATACTTTCAGACTAACACAATAATGAACTGCAGGTTCAGTAGACTAAACATATTCTTATTTAACACACAACATTTTGTTTTTGAGCAAAGCCACTTTCAGGAATGCCCTTCAGTCAGTCGGTTAGTCGTTGGTTTTTACTCTCTCACAGATTGATTTTGGGGACAGAGCGTTTTCTTTGGGGGATTTAACCCACAAAGACATTTAAATATTTATGATTTCCTCTTGGAACCCATTATAATCGCCCTTAATGCATTCAACGTTTGTACAAGCCTTGAGTGTGTGATTTCTGGTAATGTCCAGCAGTCGGGTCTTTCAGAGGTTATGAATTATGAAAACGAACCCTCTTTTGGTGGTTTAAGAGGTGTCGGGCTCTAACACAATAGTTTCTCCCGCTAAACTTAATGGGCATTGCATATGGTTAGCGAACAGCTCTGCTAATTAGCATTAGCATGTCAAGTGCAGCTGTTGCAGGTCACGTCTCTTTAGCCTCTGACATTCATTAGCAGATTGACCAAAGCTGAAGTCACACTGTCCTCTCACTCAAGCTCGCACCTCATGAAGACTCAAACCGTGTGTGTGTGTGTATGTGTATGTGTCTTCTAGTTAATCTGTGTTTAGCAGCTTTAGCAGCAGTCACAGAATCAGAGTTGTTTGACCACTACTGCTTCTTTGGGGTGTTTTTGTCTTGCACATTTGTGGTCATTTTTTTATTTTGTTGGTTCTTGTCACATCAGCATTCCCCCCCCTTCTGTTTGGATAATGAGAGGGAATAAACTGCTGAGTTTTAAAGGGGTAGTAAAAAAAATGTAAATGCGCAAAATCTGTAAGCGTGATCCTATAACATTATTATTATAACATGCTATAACATTATGCTATAATGTTTAGATTTAGAATTAGCTTTTATTTATGTTTTTTTTCATCTTCTGCTTTAGTTTGAGTCAATTTGTTGCATGATTTAGGATTTATTTTAATACAATTTATTTGTAATTTGTGTTATTCCCATTTTAATCTTTGTAATTTAGCAATTCAGCTTAAAAGGAGAAAAAAAGGAATTCCTCATCAAATTTTTTTTGTTTCTTCTGTTAAACACAAAAGAATTTATTTTGAAGAATGCTGGGTCACACTTTATTTTGATGGTCCATTTGTTAAATTTAAGTTACATTGCATCTACATGCCAACTAATTCTCATTAGATTATAAGTAGACTGTTAGGTTGGGGTTAGGGTTAGTGTAAGTTGACATGTACTTGCAAAGTTTTTTATAGTCAGTTAAATGTCTGTTTAGCAGCAGTATCAGCAGTTATTAAGCAGACAGTCTACTAATACTCAAATGGACCATCAAAATAAATTGTTACCCAATGCTGGAAACCAGTAACCATTGACTTCCATAGTATTTGTTTTTCCTACTATAGATGTTTACCGGTTTCCACCATTCTTCAAAATATCTTTTTGTTTGTTCACAGAATAATTTTTATTCTTTTTCTTTTTTCACATTTTTATTTTTGGGGAACTATCACTTTAAACGAGTTTCATTTAAGATCATTTTTATTTATATTTTGAATCTGATTTATTATTCTATTTTATTTATTATTTTCAGCAATTTTGTTGTCCACTTTGATAGATCTATTATTTCAATCTAATAACAATAATTTAATAATTTATATATACACACTGCTTGACAAAAGTCTTGGCGTTGATCCTAGTTGTAAGTTTAACAAATAATAACTTGATTTCTATAGTTGATCATTTGGAGAAGTGGCAGAAGGTAGATCTGTTGAGCATCCCAATCATCACAAATACTTATTGGAACCCGGAAGATTCTCACAGAAATCAGTCAAGTTTGGGGAAGGAAAAATCATGATTTGGAGTTACATTCAGTTTGGAGACCAGTGAGAGATCTGCAGAGTGGATTGGCCAGCCCAGTCACCAGAGATGAACATAATTAAGCATGTCTGGGGTAAGATAAAGGAGGAGGCACTGAAGATGAATCCAAATAATCTTGATGAACTCTGGGAGTCCTGCAAGAACACTTTCTTTGCCATTCCAGATGACTTCATTAATAAGTTAAGTCGTAATCTTTGCTTTTCATATAAGCCACCTCTGATACCAAATGATTAACTAGAAGTCAAGTTATTATTTGTTGTATATTTATATACGTGTTTTTGTATAGTTTTGCATAAGTCATATGGGTTTGAAAAGAAATAACAAATGTCAAACTTTTAATATTGTCACTAAAGTATTATAAGCAGTTAAATTCAAGCAAAACTTCTTATTAAATCACTGCCGTATAACTCAGGTTGATTTCTCATAAAGCTCCTTATATCTTTTATAGTGCACTCCTGCTGACGTTCTTCACCGCTCCACTGCTATTATGATGCTAATAAAGCATTCATTTAAAATCCTCTCGTCGGTCTTGTCCTGCCACATCCCTCTAGTCTTTAAAAACAACTCTAATCCGAGAATGAGCTGTTTGCGTGCAAGAAAGGAGTTTGGCCTGATATGTTTCCTGCTTTTTTTGGGGGTAGGGGGGGGGGGGTCAGAATCAGAAAGCAGAGGATGCATCAGCTGGTTTTCCCCTCCCAATGACCTGACAGAAAGACCAGGGGCTCTGGGACAAGAACCCCACTCTGAAATCAAGTTAAGATGTTTCACAAGCCGGGGTGAGGTCAGGTTGGGTTCTCGGTTCACGCTGGGGCATTTGGCGCGAGAGATGAGGACTGGAATGCATAGTGGAGGCTCGAATATACAGTTGGACCCCTCGAACAGCTTGTAGCAGTTAGTGATGTCAGGAGAGAGAAAAACAAACACGGGCCAATGCTTCAAAGACCAGCATATCCCTTTCATTAATTCATTTCTGATTTGTTTCCCCTCATTTCCTTCATGTTCTCACTCATCCTCGCCTTTCCGTTGGGTGACCTTTCAATTTGTTCCTCGTTGCCTTCGCCAGTTGCTCTTTTTTTCTGTGATGCAGTCACATTACATCTCATTTCCTATTTCAAGTCTTTAAAATCTCATCGAGGGCCTGCATTTATGATCTATGTATTGGAAGGCCAGGTCTGGACTGATGTAATGATTGAACTCTTTAGATTATGATGGTGTCCTCGAGCAAAGCTTGTGTGTTTGTAAGGAGACTATAGTAATTGTACCCATTAAATTGTAATGCTTCCTTTCAATAACTTCAATTTGAGATCAGAGGCTGTTTTCATTATTTCTGTCAATTTACATGTTTACAACGAATCCAATGAAGGGAAATTTGCCTGGCCTGGATTCAGGTATCTGAGGCTGAAGCCATCTGTTCATCTCTACTGAGCGAGGAGGACTCCTATAGCTGTACTGTTGTTAAACCCAAGACTGCGCTTAAAGACCTTCTCATGAAGGAATATTCAGAAGTAAAGTGATAGTTCACCACAATTTCCCAGTTCTGGGTTGCGACTGGAAGGGCATCCACTGCTTAAAACATATGCTGGAATAGTTGGCGGTTCATTCCGGTGTGGTGACCCCTAATAAACAAGGGACTAAGCTGAAGCAAAATTAATGAATGATTTCTGTCATCATTTACTCATTTTCATTTGTTCCAAACTTGTTTGAGTGTTTTTTCTTCTGTTAAAGTGAAAGTAAAAAAAGAAGGTATTTAGAGAAATGTTGAAAACCCAGTTGCACATTGAATGCTGTGGTATTTGTTTTCCAACTATGGGTGTCAATGGCTACTGGTTTCCAACATTCTTAAAATATCTTCTTTTGTGTTCAACAGAAAATAGAAACTCACAAAGGTTTGAAATCACTTCAGAGTGAGTAAATTGTGAGTAAATTTGCGTGTGATGTTTTTTTTTTGAGCTATTAAGAGCATTAATCACCTTGAAATATTTATAGTTTATGCTTCAGTTTGGAAGACTAAGTGAAAAAAAGTTTTAAAAATGTGAACTAAGCAAACAAATAAAGTGTTATTTTACCGTTACTGAATTGTCCGCATCTGCATTGCGGTGCATCGAAGAAATAATACATTTTAACACCTCTAGTAAAAACACATCTGGATCTGGAGTCTTCTCTATTAGTATAGCTGATTAACCATGTGGATGGATGATAACAGCCTTCTAAGCCTACTAGTAGGTGCAGAAGGCTCCTACGGGCTCATACCTATTGATTGAACACCCATTCAATCAAGCGATAACAGTCAAAGAGGGTGGTTTGGTGCCATGACTTCTTTTAAAAATTGTACATTTCCGCACGACTGAACTCAAATTTGTACGAATTAGCCACTAAACTGACAAAACATAAAATAGCTACATTTCCTAGTGAGATCAGGCTGGGTCAAATGCATTAAAATAGCCATTAAAGTGATAGTTCACCAAAAAACATTACTATTTACTGACCCTCAAGTGGTTACAAATGTTGAAACGTTTTAGAAACAGGCAACCATTGTCATGAGTGTGTCCTCACTGCAGCCTGTAGCCCAATGACATACTGAATCAGGTCCAATCAACACAATCTCACGGTAATTCATAACTTGATTTAGTGGTTAATTCGTACAATCTCACCCCCAAACCCAAATATCATTGGGAATAAGCAAATTATACTAAACCGTACTAATTAGATCATACAAATTCATATAAATTAGCCTCTAAATCAAAAAGTTATGAATTGCCATGAAATAGCCTTATTTTACCACATGAGTGTTTACGTAACAAAATCAATCAGGTCAAATTTAGACTCAATCCCAATTCTATTTTTGTACCCCCTACCCCTTCCCCTTGGCCCTTAAAAACGAGTGTGAAGGGGCTTCAAAATTTACCCCTAAGAATTGGGACAGCATTTAGTCTTTAGTCTACTAACTAATCTACTAACTAGTCTTTAGTTAACTACCTCTGGAAATGGTCAAAAGTGGACAGGCTCAAAACATTTTACACCTGTATTTAGCGTCACCCACTTGAGATCGGATTAACAAAAAACGAATCTTGATACCAGCTGTAAACGGTGCCTGAGATTCTAGACAGACCGAGACAGATCACTTGCCATTTGCAAAGTCCAAACTGTGTAGCATACCACGCATTTCATCACGGTGGTGCGTGTAGGGTTTTAGGCTTGTTTTCACAGGCGACCGCGGGCTGATATTTTTGTTAGTGTGTGTTGGTTATCCTCCCTGACGAGCACGGTTGGATGTGTTTGTGGGATGTATGTGTGTGTGTGTGACGGGGTGGCGAGGTTAGCGGTGGACAGGTGACAGCTGCTCCTACAGCTCACACTGGAGTGGAGACAGCACAGACGGTGTGTTGTCCTGCCCTAAACACAACAAACACGTACAGGGCAACCGTAAACATCCAGCCCAAACAACAGCACAATTTACTATCTCTACTGGCCATTGACAAGCAGGTTAAGTTTATCAGTTTGTGTCTTTAACACACTTTGTGATCTTAAAACTGATAACCTGGATACTTTTAAGTGTAAAAGAGAAGCTCATGATGTAAGCAGTGTACTGTCATTGGAATTGAAACCTGGTTGGAGTTATGCAGCACGCCTCCTGGTGTTTTAGCCTCAAATTTTGTTTGGGAGAGACTATTTAAAATTCAACATATATTTTTTTATTACTCTTGAGGTTAGACATAAAATAAATCCAGGTCTGTATGTGCTGTGTGTCAAATGTAAATTTGACAGTGGGACTTTTATCATTTTATGTGGAGTTGCCCTCTTATCAAACAGTTCTGGGACTTCTTAAAACTTGGGACTTGCTTACTGGGTCTAAACATACCTATGCATTGTTGAATGACATACCTATGGATTGTTGTAAGCATGCATGATTTATCGTTTTTAAACTGATAACGCAAAAGCTATTTCGACGTGCTATGAAATATGGTAACAACAAGCCAACATAGGCTCATTCTGAAAACGTAGCCCTATATACATATCTGTATATCGCGAATTATGTGGCCAGAAGTACGTATAGGTGCATTTCGTCTTTAATTCGAATGCAACAGGGCGGCATGACGCTGTTCCTTTTCACGCTTACCAGCTGACTGCTTACCTCCATATAGATTGTTTTTCCATTGTTATTATTTTGTCAAAAGCCAAAAAAATTTAATAAACTAGTAAATAACAGCGTAAGAATGTGGTAAACTGTGAAAACGTGGTAAAAAGCAGAGCTTTTCTTTTTCTTGATTGCTTTTAAAAACACTGTCATTTGAGTTTAGGGAAGTGGGTGGGCGGCTTAATCTGTGCTTTTGAAAACACTATTGGTTGGTTTAGGGAAAGAGGAGGGTGGCTCAGTCGATTGGTCAGTCAGTCAGTCGACAGCAGCCTCTGGTGAGAAGAGCAGATGCGAATGGCACTCGTGAGAGAAATTTGAGATATCAAAAAGCATACACTTACACTAAATAAAAATATTTTATATATTATTAATTTAATTACATTTAAAATACTGTAGTTATTGTATTAATTTGTCAAGACAACTGACAACTTTATTGGACAAAATGGCAACAATGTTTAAGAGATTTTAAATAAACAGTAGCATAGTGTTGCATACTTTGTGATTATTCTTGGTCTTTCTTAGGTGCTGTTAACACCACCATATCATACCTGTGGCTCTTTTATAAAATGGTAGTAAATCACATTTTAATTCACAAATCAAATCCTCCAAATCAAGCAGCCCTAGATTGTTGCCATATTTAAGCTTACTTTGCTTAATATACATACATAAATGCTTTCTTGTAAGTAGGATTAATGAAGAAGCCCATAGTTTAAATCAATGGATACATGTAGCCTGTAATGGGGCTTTCTCCACAGCTTTGAAGAACAAACCTTCTAAAAATTGCTAAAAGCTTTCTAAAAGCTAAAAGTCGATCTCTTAGACGCAGCCTGGAGAAAAGAAATGTAATCTGCTTTTTTGGAAATATTTGAGTATTTATTAATTATACTATTTAGTATTTTGATTTAATTTATTTTAATTAATTATTTATTTGTGTGAGTCAGAGAAGATATGAATGATGGATACTATTATGTATGTAAAATTTGTTTAACAGTAAACTTCTACAGTAAAAAGTATCCATACAAACATACTGGGAAAAAAACAACAACAGGAACATCATTTAAAATGCATATGAAATGCTGGTTGACCTAGGCTTTCCTAAGGTAATAGTTGAAATCCTAATTATTAGATTGAATGCATTTATGAAGTGTAGAGTTTACTGCTGTTAAAAGTTGCACTGTAAATAAAATAATTATAATTTATAATAAAAACCGGCACCTGTGATTGCCAGAACTGTACAGGTAAAAATACAGTAGATACATATCTAAATTCACAAGAAACTACCATATTTTATTAACTTATACAATGTTAATACACCAACAGTTTGAAGTAATAACTTCTAAATCATGCGTTTGTAATACATAGACAAGCACAAAAAAAAACAGACAGTGATGAGAAAGTCTCAAACTACGTTTTCACAACCACCTATAGGATACACTCATTCCTCTTTTGCACCAGGCACTTACTGTTTGTACACATAGCTCTTTTATCATTTTATACATTGTACTTTTTTCTACAACACCATACTCTATATGGAAAGTCTTTAAATAGTTTACATTTGCTTTTATTTTCTATTACATAACTTCTGTTTCTCCAGACGTAGATTTTTATTTTTATTATTATTAGTTTTTGCTATTGTTTTTAGGGTCAGGAGTGGTTGTGTAGGGATTTCACTGTATATCATACTGTGTATGACTCTGTACATGCCAAATAAAATTTGAATTTGAATTGAAATACTGCTATTGATAAAAATACTTATTATATGTAGAAGAATGAAATAAACATTATTTTTCAGCAATAGATGTAAAACAAACTCTAATCTACTTTACTGATTGACTCATCCAAGACTGATGAGGCAATTGTTTAAAACACATGCAAATAAACGTTGCTGGAAGCAACACATATCACACCTTTAAATACTGTTTATTTTACCAGGACATTGACACAATAAATGTATAGCTACAGTATATAAAAGCCAGCAGAGCACAAGTGAACACAATCATCAATTTCCTTAATTTTTATTATTGACCACTTGCACTAGTTACCACAGAGTGATGAATTTGCTCTCTTGAAAATAAGGAGTGGAAACATAGCTTCATTTGTGAACTATTTATGCAATACCCAAGTTACATTTGCAACTTAGGATGGAAACGCAGCTATTGAAGTTAAATGAGGACCAAGACGTAGAATTACGTTGCCTTGCTTCCTGAGAACTCTAAATCCCCTTGGGCTCACCTGCGTTTTGATGTGGCAGCCTGACATCAAACATCAGACCACATCTGAAGTTCACCTGATCTTAAGTTTTGTTGACAGTTGAGCACAGATTTAAGCTCCATTCATCATAACTGCTCATTATAACTCTGGGTTAAACAGTTCCTTAATGAACAGCCTTAGATTCAGGAGGAACTCACTTTGTCAGTTCACGTATATTTCTTAATATGTAGAAAGCGTTTGACCCTTAAATAGCTGAAACGTTTTTTTTTATTTATTTCTGCTTTCTTATCATGGAACATTATTGGTTAGTTTAGTTTATTCTGGTTGTACAGTAGAGGTGGAGCGGCTGGCTTTATGGTGCAGATACAACAACCTGGAGCTGAACATGCTCAAAACAGTGGAGATAATAGTGGACTTTAGGAGAAACCCCCCTGCACTCCTCCTACTCACCATCATGAACAGCACTGTGGCTGCAGTAGAGTCATTCAGGTTTCTGGGCACCACCATCTCTCAGGATCTGAAGTGGGACATTCACATAGACTCTATTGTGAAGAAAGCCCAGCAGAGACTGTACTTCCTTCGTCAGCTGAGGAAGTTCAACCTGCCACAGGAGCTGCTCGTACAGTTCTACTCAGCTGTCATCCAATCCATCCTCTGCACTTCAATCACCATCTGGTTCAGCTCAGCTGCCAAAACTGACCTCCGTAGACTACAGCATATAGTTTGGACTGCTGAACAAATCACTGGCACTACCCTTCCTACACTTCAAGAACTGTACTCTTCCAGAGTGATTAAAAAGGCTCACAAAGTCACTCTGGATGCCACACACCCAGCACACTATCTGTTAGAACTGTTACCGTCTGGTCGGTGCTACAGAGCACCAAGCACAAAAACAGCCAGACACAGGAAAAGTTTATTTCCTCAGGCCATCTACCTCATGAACAGTTAAATATTCTCCTACTGTGCAATAAACGAGCAATACGTTCTCATACACACTTGTACACAGCAAGTTATAACAATATACAATGCAATACTTTCTCACACGCATTTGTACACAGCACCTTATAAACTGTATATTTACAGTATAACAAATCTGTACATACAACTCAACATTCAGATCCTTTGACTAACTGCATCTCTGTTTAATGTTTATCGTCTTTTTTCATTTTCATTTTGTGTTGTCACTTGTCACTTTATGTACACTGGAAGCTTCTGTAGCCAAAACAAATTCCTTGTGTGTGTGAAGCACACTTGGCAATAAAACTGATTCTGATTCTGATATACAAATCATACTTCAGTGCATCAAAAACATTTGACCTCAAAGATCTCTTGTAACTATGTCAAAGTTTTAACAAAAAGCTTTACAAAACTGTATTCATATTTTGAATTGATTTCAATAGATTTTTTTGATTGACAAAATTTTAAAAACTGTATGGTGTTAACATCTTCTCCAACTACCTTCTCCAACCCTAAACCCAACCATCACAGTTATTAACGTCTTTACCTTCTACAACCCTAAACCCAACCATCACAGTTACTAACGTCTTTGCCTTCTCCAACCCTAAACCCAACCATCACAGTTATTAACGTCTTTGCCTTCTCCAACCCTAAACCCAACCATCACAGTTACTAACGTCTTTGCCTTCTCCAAACCTAAACCCAACCATCACAGTTATTAACGTCTTTGCCTTCTCCAAACCTAAACCCAACCATCACAGTTATTAACGTCTACACCTTCCCCAAACCCAACCATCACAGTT
>CAIGQZ010032745.1:626618-639659 GCA_903798205.1 Danio tinwini | reverse complement strand
CCAATTCACAAGTTCAAAACACGATTCATAAATACACAAATCCAATTAGTAAATTCAAAACAGGATTCATAAATACACAAATCCAATACACAAGTTCAAAGACGATTCATAAATTCACAAATGCAATTTGTGAATTCAAAGCACAATTCATAAATACACAAATCCAATTTGTAAATTCAAAACACGATTCATAAATACACAAATCCAATTCACAAGTTCAAAGACGATTCATAAATTCACAAATCCAATTAGTAAATTCAAAACACGATTCATAAATACACAAATCTAATTCATAAGTTCAAAACAATTCATAAATACACAAATCCAATTTGTTAATTCAAAACATGATTCATAAATACACAAATTCAAATTGTAAATTTAAAACACAATTAATAAATGCACAAATCCAATTCGTAAATTCAAAACACGATTCATAAATACACAAATCCAATTCGTAAATTCAAATATTAGTAATTTTAACTGTTAAAAAAAAGGATTTACAATGGTTAACAATTTTCTTTAATATACACTTTAGGGTGAATAACTGTAAATTGACTTTCACAAAATTTCTGCATGACACTTCAGTTTTTATGCTTTTTGTTGACATAACATGTTTTTTTGTTTTTGTACATTAGAGTTTTATGTTGCACTGAAACAATTACATTAGCTGTTTGTTCAAACTACTTATTTAAAATGAGCTGAAACAACAGAATTCTTGAGGGCTTTATTTAGGGACAACTTAATTATTTTATCTTCAATCCACTTAAATTTTTAAAAACTAATAAGCTGACCTAATTCCTTTATGTTGTCCTAACACAAATCGATTGCATGGAACCCACATTTTTTTACATTGTACATGTAATGTTGATATTGCATTGCTTTAATTTTATGGCTGTTACCATAATGGTGTTTAGCAGTTGTGTGAATTACACAAGCTCTATCTATATAATAGTATGTTTCTCTGCTTGTTGGAAAGGTTGTTTGTAATGAGCATTGGTTGATCACATGATTTTTTCAACACAATATGAATATGGTTGTGTTTTTGTTGTGTAACAAAGGTTATGATGTGGAGATGTTTTTTTTTAGTACTTCAAAATCAAACAAAATACAGTAGTTTACTGTGAAAATGTCAAAATTATTTTACAGTTTGTACTGTATTTTTAACAGTAATATACTGGCAACCACAGCTGCTGTTTTTAACAGTAAATTTTACACATTTTATTCTTTACAGTGTGTCTTAATTTACTGACTATTTTGTGATATTTATGGTATCAGGCCAGTGTATGCATCTGCTTTGTGTATCTGTTTTAAGAGGATATTCACATAATGCATGCAATGAAAGTTGAAATATAGTGCGTCGATAATGGTAAATTAGAAATATATCCAAATATATGTCATTAATGCTATGACTTTTAACAAACAATTAATTTGAATGGTTTAACAGCATCAACTATCACCTCCAGTTAACTCACTTCTTTGAGTTTCATTATAATTAAAGCATTTTTCCATTTCCTTTTTCTTTTGCAAACTCAGTGATGAGTCGATGTTATTCTCTGTGGTCAACAGAGTTTAAGTTTTATTTCTATTAGCAGAATATTTGTTCAGAAGTGCTCTGTCATGCAAATTGGGAAACAGTACAGAGCCAGGTAACAAGTAGTTTACATTATGCTACTGTGTTTTTTAAACCCTGTAAACCCTCACATATGAAATAATATTGTTCTACAAAAAATGTATAGTTTGTGTGTGTGCATCTGTGTCATGTTTAATATATTAATAGGGCTGTCATGATCAAACTTTTATTATTATTATTATTATTATTATTATTATTATTATTTTTATGTGGACACTACTATTCAAAGGTTTTGGGAACCGTAAGATGTAAAAAAAGAATAAAATAAATTAAATAAATAAATACAGTGGTTCCTCGTTAATAGTGGGAGTTAAGTTCTAAAAATAGCCCGCAAGAGGTGAAATCCGCAAAGTAGTCTGCTTTATTTTTACAATTATTATAGATGTTTTAAGGCTGTAAAACCCCTCCCTACAATATTTTCTCAGGCAGGCATTAACATTTTCACAATTTTCTCTTTTGTTTTAACACTCACGTAACTTCTTCCTTCCTTTAAAAACAAATTCCTTGTATGTGTGAACATACCTGGCAATAAAGCTCTTTCTGATTCTGATTCAGATTTTTTTAGCATGTCCAGAAGTCCAACTTGTTTTGCGATGGTTAGCATCTTCCTCTACCTTTTGAGTGGTTCAGAATGTTTCGTTGACATTGTGGGGTTTGTTAGGGAGAAAACTTGCAAACATACAGTACAGCACTTCAGAGTCACACTGCTAGCGATCAAAGATTTATGTCAATTTGGCAAGCCAAATGCATTCTGTACTGTACAGGAGACACAGCACGGAGGAGACTGATTGACAATTGTCTACAGCCAATCAGGACGCAGAACACAATGCACTGTAAAAAAAAAAAGCATGTCAAATTGCACAAAAAAAAAATCCATGAAACTGTGATACCGTGAAAGTTGAACCATGTTATGGCAAGAGACCACTGTAATAACAAAATAAATGAATAAATAAATAAATAAATAGTTAAAACATTATCCAGCAAAGAGGCATTAAATTAATCATAACTGAAAATAAAAACCTTTATATTTGGATAAATAAAAGTCAGTTTTAAGAAAATGTCTGTAATGGCTTCCTGCTGAAAATGGACACTGTAAGAATCTGACAGCATTTTCTATATTTCCAAAAGTATATTAACATAGATTTTAATAAGAAACGTTTCTTCAGCAGATAATTGTGTATTACAGTGATTCCTGAAGGATTATGTGAAGGCTGGAGTCTCATATTGCTGAAAACACAACTCTGAATCATTGTAAGGAAGCACATTTTAAAATACCTTCACTTATAAAACAGCTGTTTTAAAAAGGTTAAGTCTTCCATTATAACTTTAACCGCCAGATCACCAGAATATGTCTACATGTATCAGCAAATAACTCCATTGTGTTCAAACGAATAAACATGCAAAGGGCACAGACGCCATTTAAAGAGGCCTATTAAACAGTAAGAAAATCTCCCAAATTGGCTGTTGGTGTTTTTCATCTTGTTCCAACGGCATTTACTAGACAAGGTGCTCAGACGGGAGAAGGGAGAGGACAGTGGGACGTCCTGTGGCGTGATGCAGGGGTCTGTATGGGGCTCATTATAAATGTGTGGCACAGATGAAGAGGAAGGCCTCCCGCATGAGCTGTAATGAGAGCTGGGGAAAACACGAGTCCTCATTATCTGCCTTACTGGATCTCCCACTACTGCACTTCTGTTAGGAGCTTCAGTGGTGCTCCTGATGGAGGTGATGATGTCAGCTAAATTAGACAGATGGAAATGGTTTAGTGCAGAGAGTCTTGTTTGAGAGGTTGCCTCTGAAATGTTTTGCATTATTTATGTAGCCAATTGATGTCGTTTTGGCTGTTGATATACTACTAAAGTCAGTCTCTGCATTGGTTTGGCATTTACATTAGTGAGCGTTATGTTGTTATGCTAGTAGGTGGGAAGTAAGCAAGTGACTTTTTAGGGGCGATTCAATTGATTCATTCAAAAACACTGATTCATTCACAAATGAAGCAACAGTATAATGTTTGCTTTGGCATTGTTTGTATTTGTATTTGCATCGGCAGAGCAAAAAATTTGACTAAGTAAATGCTGAATTTTTAGTTACACACAGGTTTTGCATCGAAAAGTCATATAACTCCTAATGCTAGCTTACAAAATTATCAATTTTGAGGATTTTAACCCTTTAAATTGCATCTTCTTTGCATAAAACTTAAATGGTGGCACTGTTTTTAGTTCTTATTGGAAGTAAAAGTAAAATGCTGGAACAGAAAAAATACCTGAGGTGAACTAATGTTCTTGCCTGGGCTTAGTTAAAGATGCATGCTGTATCAAAGGGATACTGTAGTTCACTCAGAAATGAAAATCTTCTGATCTTCACACGTTCTTAAGTGATTTCAAATTTTTATAAATTTATTGTTGAACACAAAACAAAACAAATATATAAAACATTGAGGTCAATGGCTGTTTTTCCCCAAACATTATTGCTTTTTTGTTAGCTTTTAACCCAAACACATTTGTAACCAGTAAAGGATGAGTAAATAATGGCAGAATTCTCATTTTGAGGTGAACGATACATTTATCCTTTTAAATATACTTTTAAAATGTTAACCGAAGGGTTATTTTCAACATTCAGTATGCTTATTGGACTAATGAACACAACTACAGCAAATATTATAATCTTTATAAAGTTGGAGTGTCAAGTTTGGGCCAGCAAAAAATAATAATTAATGTAAAGATTTAAGTAAAACAGTAAAAATTAAATATTATCTTGATTATTATTATTATTATTTTATGTATTTTTATTTATAATATTATTTGTATTATTTTAAATTTTGTATTAATTTACTAACTTAAGTTGACTTTTAAAGAGATAATTCATTAATTCTGTCTTCCTTTACTGACTTTTATTTTGACTATGGACTTCATTGGCTTTCATTGTATGGATTAAACATTCTTCAAAATATTTTGTGATATTTAGGATCTATTATGCACTGTAAAAAATAACGGGTGTAATTCATTTAGTCATTTTCTTTTTGGCTTAGTCCCTTTATTAATCTGGGGTCGCCACAGCAGAATGAACCTCCAACTTATCCAGCATATGTTTTACGCAGCGGATCACTGGAAAAACACCCATACACACTCATATACACACACATACACTACGGACAATTTAGCCTACCCAATTTACCTATACCACATGTTTTTGGACTTGTGAGGGGAAACCAGAGCACCCGGAGGAAACCCACACGAAACTCCACACCACCCAAACTCCACACAAAAATGCCAACTCAAACTCAAACCAGCGACCTTCTTGCTGTGAGGCGAACGTGCTACCCACTGCACCACCGTGCAGCACCATAACGGGTGTAATATCCGTCTTTCGGATGAGATGTTAAACCGAGGTCCTGACTCTCTGTGGTCATTAAAAATCCCATGACACTTCTCGTAAAGAGTAGGGGTGTAACCCTGGTGTCCTGGCAAAGCCCCTTAATCGGCACTGGCCCATCATGGCCTCCTGATCATCCCCATCGACCGAATTGGCTCTATAACTGTCTCTTCACTTCACCTATAGCTGGTGTGTGGTGAGCGCACTGGCGCCGTTGTCCTGTGGCTGCCGTCGCATCATCCAAGTGGATGCTGCACAATGGTGGTGGTGTGAAGAGACTCCCCTCATGATTGTGAAGTGCTTTGGGTGTATGGCCATACACAATAAATGCGCTATATAAATACACATTACATTACACTACATAATATATATGGTAAAATACCAGCAGCTGTGGTTGCCAGAATGTAAAATATAAGGTTAAATGTACAATATTTTTAATAAACTGTAAATTTTACAGTCTTGAACTGCTGTTTGTTTACAGTACTTCTGTTAAATAAAACATATATTTAAAAAATGTTTACAGTAATTTACTTTAAAAATAGCAGGTCTAAGTGTAAATTCCTTTACAGTAACTGCAACTTGCACTGTCAATAACCTATTTTCAAATGTCTGCATTTCCAGCTTCCCAAAAAACAATGTTTTCTTGTTAATGAACACCCAAAAAGTTCAAGTTTCAGTTTACAAAATCCAGTTTTTAGTCAAAAGACATTCACATTTGCACAAGTATCCCATTCAAGACAGTGTTTTTAGTCTCTTTGTAAACAGTTAGCTTTATTTTAATCATTTTTTAATACTAAAAGGAACATATGGACAGGGGTGCATGTGTAATTCTGTCATGTAGCACGAGCATTAAAGCTCTTTTTTTAACCATAAATGTTTCCAGACAAGTCTAAAAATAGCATGTATGCACTAAAGTTCAGCTGTAAAAAGACTGTGTCTAAATGCATCCTATAATTATCATTTCCAGGAACCACACAGTTTGATCTCGGACAGAAGCTTGTCTGATCTGAGATATGAGTTCTGTATGTGAATAGTTGTGTGGATGTGTATCTGTGCAGGTGTGTGGTCAAACCAGGTGGTGGTTCCGGCACAGGTCACTGCAGTTCTGGGGAAGAACGTGACTCTGAGCTGCAGGATGGAGCTGAGCTCAAACCTCAGCCTGACCCAGAGCTCCTGGGAGCGTCGCTTGCCCTCCGGCATCGTCACTCTGGCCGTTTTCAACCCCCTGTATGGGACATCTGTTGCTGATGAGTACAGCAGACGGGTGCACTTCCTCAAGCCCTCGGTGCACGATGTGTCCATTGTCCTGCAGGGAGTGGGCTTTGCAGACATTGGGATATACACCTGTAAAATGGTCACCTTTGAACTCGGAAACATGCAGGCATCCACAAATGTTGACGTTATGGGTGAGTATAGGATTGTGACACTCGGTGCACTATTGAACTGAATTGTCTGTCTGTTATTTATCTCTATCCCTTTTGTTTATTAGTTCATTAGTAACACTTTACAATAAGGTTACATTAGTTAATGTTAATGTAATTCCATAGTCTGTTGAAATTTTTGATTTTGACTGGCCGGAAGGTGTGCAATAATATTGTTTAACCCTCTGGGATCTAAGGGGATTTGGGGCCCTTGTCATCTTTGGATATGCTCTGACATTTGTGCTTATTTCTTCTACTTAAGAGTGCAATGCTATTACTTAATATAACATACCCTTGGCTATCATGTATTTAATTAATTCAGCACAAACTGGGCTAAAATAATATGCACCAAAGGTGGATGTACATGCTTGAATTAAAAAACAGAAGGATTATGCATGGTTAGTATGTTTTAGGGAAATACCAGTCACAGAAACAAAGCTTTAGTCTTGTTGGCTAGAACTGTGTGCATCTAAATCAAAGGTAATGAGGGTTAAACTGAAAATTGTGTGTCGCCTTGCTTTCCTAGATACAAAAAAAAAAAAACCCCAGAATAATTAGAAAGTTTTATTTAGAAGTGTTAGAAAACTATGAAAAATAAATGAATACAAATTTGCATAGATTACTAAGTATATATATGTAAACTGCATATAAATTCATGACTGTGTAAATAGGCCAAATTTTAAAATGAGGTTCCATTATCTGTATGCATGTTTATGCATTTATGTATGCATTTAACTGTCTATCTTTCTGTATTTTTACCTATTAATCCGCTTCTATCTATTTAGCTTCCTGTTTATTTCTTTGTTTATTAACTTTTTAATACTAATACTAGCTATTTTAATGCATTACAGTTTTGTAAATGCATTATATATGGTTTTACTGCATGTTTTTATGCATTTATTGATGCAAGACGCATAAAAATGATTTAATAACATTCTAAAAATGTTCTGTTGACAACAAGTCTGGAATTATAGGGAAGTCACAATTGAGAAACTTGTGTTGGAATAGCTTATTTTAGTGGATTGTAATTATAGAAAGGGATGGAAACACCCTTCTCACAGCCCCTTTTTCTGCTGGAGACAAACGAAGAGATGTCAAATGCTTTAGAAAAAAAAAAGAAATTACAAAAATATCTGTCACACACTGGCATGATAGTACATTCCTTTTGCTATTTTGTTTTGTGGGGCGCCATTTTTCCTCCTTGTTTATTTCCTGTGTTTTTTTCAGAGCCATAATCACAGTAGTAATCTTTTTTCTTATTATAATTGATTCAAACGTTAAAGCACAAACACTATTTTTTAGAAAATAAGTGATTATAGCTGAAATAGCTGTACAAGTTGCTGTACAATAGCTGTACAAGTTGCTAAAACTATAAAAGTCAGTGGCCGGCTTTAAATTTGAGAGTTTTTTTTTACACACAAGCTCAAAGCCGCCATCCCTATCCCTGTAAATTTAACAGTGATGAATCATTGCAGAAATTCTCAATGGCCGTGTGAATTTTTACAATAAAATACATCAGATGCAGCACGCAAGCTAGGAGGTATAATTTGTACCCACAGTTCATTCTCTTCCTTTTTAAATGTAATTACTTTGCTTTCACTTGAAGTCTATTATGAATACAGAAATTGTTTAAGGAACAGTGGTTTTGGCGATTGCCCTGTTCGGCAACTCACAGCAGATCTGTGAATTAAATGACAGAAAAACTGAGTGTTTGGCAGTTTCAATTAGATTTTTACACTTTAAAATGCACATATCACCCAAAAATGTATACTTACTCCCCATTTACATCTACTTACATAAAAAAGGCTGTTATTTTTTAACCCAATGTTTAGTTGCATATAGACTAAAACAACACTGGGTTACTTTAGTTAAATTAAATTTGATTAAAATTATACTTTTTTGTATGTATGCAGATAAGTGAACTTCCCTTTAGAGTATTTAATGCTATTTAAAAAGGTGATCATTTAGTTTTTTGGGGTACACTTAAATAGGTTATTAATATTAAGGTTGAAAAATATATATCTTTCATTTTTGCAGTACCTATGTTCTTAGTCTGTATGAAACGCTCTGATTGATTTCCCAGGGAGCTCTAATTGGCCAGCTGGCCCAGTGCTTTCTGATCGATATTATGCTGTGGTTTGACCACAGGTAATCATCATTAAGTGAATGATTATCAAAATATTGATCAGCAGTTGGGTTTTGTTATAAAGACTTGGCAACCCTGTTTTGCAGTTGCATCTGGGTTATACCAAGTTTATATATAAAAGTTGTGCTATAGCTGTTTTTTACATTTCTCATTTCCAATTTGAGCATGAAATCAAAAAACACCCAAATTATTATTTATTTTAGATGTTGCATTAGTAAATTAATATTGACATTAGTCCTTATATATTTGAATGTAACAAATGATCATGGCAATATGAATATGCTTGTTTCCCCAGAATTTTCCTGAACATTTTACAGACTCTCAAATTTTTTGGTTTTGGTATGAGCTGTTCACACGATTGTTCACAGCGTTAAAATATAAAAAATTAGCCTCTTTAAACTGTAACAGTAACAGTAAACTTTTTGTGATGTTGCTGTAAATAAATGGTGCTGTTATGATCAAAAAAACCCTTTCCACAAAATTATTAACCATTGTTAACAGTTTTCAACACTAATACACTAAGTGTAATGATTGGAGTGGTGACAACAAGGGTCAGATCCAAATGCAGCTTTATTTAGAATCGTCAGTCAGGCAAGGTTCAAACAGGGACAAACTGTAGTATGCAGATAATCCAAAAGAGTGGTCAGTGTAACAGGTCAAAGGTAATACAGGCAGCAAAACAAACATAAACAGTGAAACAAACAAACCAGGGTAAAAAAACAGGGCTAGGAACAACAGTGAAAACACTTCAGAAATATCACTAAAGATAATTTTTTTTATTATTGTGCAGTATTTTAATAACTGTCCACATGAAAACGCAGTGTCAGGTGACTGAAACCGCAACTTTCAGAAAATTTTGGCCAGGGTGAAGATTTTCCAAAACTCTGGGTTCAGTGTGGACGCTAAAACCAGAGTTTTAGCCTCATGAAGTTAGCGTGTGCGCTGTTTTCTCCTCTCTGATTGGCCAACACTGCTGGGTTCACTCCAAAAAATAGAAGACGTGAATTAGGCAAATTCTGCACATTTGCGGCAAATAAATTGCATATTCCACATTGTTCAAATGCAGGATGGTAATCCGCCTCTGTACCCTCGTTTGCATTGACTAGAATGCAATTTACTCGCGAAATATACTTAATTCCCCATTTGATGTAAACTCGATATAAAAGAGTCATTATCGACACCTGTTGGTTCGGCATGCCCATAACATGTATCACAGTGCGTTTTTGCATTTTTTATGTGGACAGATGTTTTTAAAAACAAAAGCGGGGAAAACTCTGTTTAATAAAAATTCCCATCTACGTGTGGACATGGCCTCAACCAGGATGTGTGTGTGTGTGTGTGGTATGTATATAGTCCAAGTAATCGGCCTTCACAAATTTCTGATGTGTGTATGTGTAATTAAGGGGTGATCTTGAACTAGTGTGTGAGTGCAGTACATGATAGGATATGTAGTTCAGGAGAGTGGCATTCTGGTAAATGACAGGCAGTGTTCTCCAGCGATCTGCAAGAGCTAGATCACTGGTGATCATAACACAACGCTACACTGTTTTACATATTTTGGGATTCTTGAGCTTTTTTATATTTATTTATCTATGCTTTTGAATTGCATTATGACACCTTGATTTTTCTTGCAACAACATTTAATGTTAAAGAGTTTGAAAAAGTGACTTTTATTGACATTTTTAATTGTTTGAAGTGATATATTGTCTGTAGTGGGTGTATTTACAGTACAAAAACCTGTTAAACTGCCAGTACTTGTACTGTATACAGATCATTTATATTCTTCTATTTCTTATACCATATATACAATGTACAATATATTCAAACTACTAAAATATTAATAAAAGTCACTTGATAAACTGCACAGCTGAATGTTCAACATTAAAAGTTAACAGAGCGGAGAATAAGGTCCCATAATGCAATTCACAACCATAAATAAATATAAAAAACCCTGTGAATCATAAAATGCGACACAGATTTATTTTTTACAGTGTATGCTATATAATGTGGACCAGCAAATGACTCTGCTAACACTTCAATTCCATTATAAGGACAGCAGTAGTTAAAAAATGAAGCAGTAATGTATTAGGTCTGGATGTGTGTGGGCGATTGTGACCCAGACCCAATTCCTGCCCTGTCTGATGCTAAATCAATACCACGACCCTCTCCAGGGCATTCGCCCACCCGCAACCTGCACCGGCAGATTAGCTGGCTCTCCTTTAGCACTTTTATCAGGAGGCTGGAGTGTGAATGAGTTGCCAAGAAGCTCTAGCGAGCGCTGAGTCAGCAGATCTCCAGCGGGATGCAGATGGCACACGCAGGGTTCAGATGAATGCAGGGTGGGACTCTGGTCTTGGCTTTCGGATGTCAGCGTTCAGTGATGCACTGTGGTTCCCCTGCGTTCAGGTGCCGCAGGGCTATTTTTAGCATTAGGGGTCCCGTGGGGTTATTTAGATTTCTGGTTTACAGGACAGGCCGTGTAAACGGAGTCGAACAGGTGTGTGGAGCAGACGGCCTCGCGTGGAGGATTAAGTTTGAGTTCCTAGCGCACATGGCAAAACTGTTTCTTCAGAGTGCAGCTGCTGCAGCTCTCTAGAGAGAGGGATGGAGAAACGAAAGAGGGGAAAGGACATATGAAAGTACCATTGATAGGTTGGATTATGGTTGCATCAGGCCACGTGTGGTTTCAATCTTAGATCTCTGTATTAAATTACAGTGTGATCTGCAGATCTCACATTAGGTATTTGGTAAATTTTGGCTTTTTATAGATTCATACACTACAGAATTTTAGCTATTTTTAGGTATTTCACAGAATTGAATACTTTAATTTAGCAAGGATGTATTAAATTGATTAAATGCTACTTTATTTATTTTTTGGTAATGTAATTCTGTTAATTGAAAACCCTGTAAAGATGTACTGCATCAGGGTTTCTACTAAGACAGCCGTGTTAAACACTGGTAGTAATGATAAAATTTAGTTTAATTCATTGTAGTAGTAGCAACAGTAACAGTCGAAGTAAAAGTTGTAGAAATAATAGCAGCAGAGGTAGCAGTAGTACAATAGCAGTAGTAGAGTGATAAAGAAGTAGTATGGTAATAACAGTTGCGGTAGAAGATATACTTGTAGAGAAATTGTAGTATTAATAGGAAATGTTGTAGTGGCAGTAATAGTTGTAGAAGTCATAATAGTATTTTAAAGATAGAAATTATAGTAGAAATACAGGTAGAAGCTTTAGTAATGCAGTAGTAGTATTAATACTTGTAGTAGTAGTGGTAGTAGTAGAGTTGTAATAGGGCCATAAAAGTTAGGCCCAATAGGGGCTGAGCCTGACAGAATTCGGCCCGAACCCTACAATATATTTTGATTTTGACAGATTGAGTCATTTATACGTCTTTTAACACTATTCATAACAAACGTAGGCTATAGGCCACTTAGAAATTGGAACCAAAACATAAAATAAGTCCTCTGTAACATCATAACATCTCAGCACTCTAAATAGGCCTAGGTACATACACTTAGCCTTTAAATTGACCAACACACCAACAAAAATGCCGTACATTACTGTTTAGCACTCTACCGTAATAAGCAGTGTATGAGCAACTGCTAAAATACCTTGGCGGCTAGAATGACAGTTCTTTTTGAACTGGCGGCTGGCCTGACCTCAGTCAAAATTCGCTCTTTATGACTTTGCCATCATCATTTGTTTGACCTTTGCAGGAATGGATTTTAATGTTGTAACAAATGATTTGATTACTTTCTTGCTCTAATCGAAATGCATCACATGACTGTTTATTTACAGCGCAAGCCTGAGCCCGGCCCGACCCCATGTAATTGATAGAAATTAAGCCTGAACCCACCCGAACCCGTCGGGCCTTATCGAGCCAAGATCTTTAGCTCTATTTAGTAGTAGTAGTAGAAGTCATTATAAAACTAGTGTTGGAATAGTTAGCCAATTCCTTGCGTGTTCAATAAAAAAGTCAGGAGAGGGTTTTCTTCAATGCCAAAAATATTAGTAATTTATTAGATACAAATGAATAATTCGATAAACAGAGCTCTCAGCCACGTTACACCAATGCAATACAAAGGTTGGGGATGGTTCGCAACAACTCTGCATTTTCCTGACTCCAGTATTTATACACAACTAATATTCAAAGATTGAGTTTTGGTGGCATTCGTCATTTGTCAATCATTCTGCAGTCGTCTGGTGGCCGCACCCAAACATACCTTCTCTTTTTCTACAAGTCTTTTCCGCGCACCAGTACTGAACAGTTAAATGCACCTGCTTTGAGGCCTCAATCAACCCCAACATATTTCTCATGTATGGTAAACCTTATGACCATTCAGCTCTTACTACTAGTAGTAGTGCTGCTACTACATTCCTAAAGCTTGTACCTGTATTACTAATTCAACTCTTATACTACTAGTAGTAGTAGTAGTAGTAGTAGTAGTAGTAGTAGTAGTAGTAGTAGTA
>CAIGQZ010032745.1:600676-622280 GCA_903798205.1 Danio tinwini | reverse complement strand
ATGTATATATATATATAGTTTCATTTAGATTGAGTGGGACGATTATGTAGAAGACTACAACCGACATAAATGAAACTATATATATATATATATATATAGTTTCATTTAGATTGATTGGGATGATTATGTAGGAGAGTAAATCATGCATAAAATATAATTAAACAAATTACAAACTAACAAAAGTGAAATAAACTGTGCTTTAAAATTTTCTGGCGAGTCAGTATTGAGTGCTCACTACTCAGTTACAGAAACTGAATAATCAAATGTCAAAGATCCTTAAAAATATAAACTTCAGTAATAAAGAATCATTTCACTTCAAAGAATCATTTCACTTCATCATTTATACAAAGTTACAAATGGTACAATTTCTTGCACCTTGCTTTAAGGTCTCTTGAAAAGCTTACATAGTCACAGGCCTTAAAAACAGCTGTAAAAGAAAAACTTTCACACTACACATGAGCTCTGCAGTGACTCCACAAATCTCATGTGTTCTAAAATGTGGTGCTGGTTAACTATAATACCAACTGAACATTGGACATGCTTCGATGTGACTAGATGCGCATTTTGCGATATTGATTCTCAAGCGATAAATTTTAATTCTGGAACACGTTGAACCATGTTTTGCGTTATATTTTATAGCACTGATTTTATTTGACTTTTTCTACCTGTGCTTATTTTGCATCTTAAATTATAGGATGCACTTCCAGTTTAGGCAACTTCCATTCAAAACATTCATTTATTTTCTTTCCGGCTTAGTCCCTTTATTAATCTGGGGTTTGCCACAGCGGAATAAACCACCAACTTATCCAGCATATGTTTTACGCAGCGGATGCCCCTCCAGCAGCAACCCATCACTGGGAAACATCCATACACACTCATTCACACATATACACTACGGACCCGTTTAAAACAACTGAAATAAATCATTTTATATTATAAGTGTAAATATGCGCTACAAATAATCAATTGTGAAAAGATTGTGAGCTACATATACATTGTTGGCTTTAAAGTCAGCATGAAATCAAAATGTACTCTACTTATTTTTATATGCATATATAGTAGGGCTTGTTATAAACTATGTATCTGTGCACTTCATTATTTAGTAAAAAAATCATTTTGCCCTCTTTTAATCAAATGCCCCACCCCCCACCTGTAGAAATGACTTTTCTTCACTTCTGGTCACATGGAATGTCTTTAGGGCGGGGCTATGGGGCGGGGCTATCCAATGGTTTCCCAAGGATAAAAATCATGCACCGTCCTACATCACAATCAAATGTATGTCATGATAGGGGAAAAAATGACAAACTTAACTTCTGTTTCATCCTGACTTGAACACTTCTCATTTACTTTGAATGAAGTGACGTCAAGTGTTGCCAAACTGAATTCTGGGTCTGTTGAGTCGTGTATCTTCTGTTGCTCGAGGCAGATGTTGAAAAAAACGTCCATCTTTTCAAGATGCATCAGCCAGTCAGATGGCTTTATGCAATATGTTAAAGCAGACTCTAGCCAATCATGTTCCTGCAACACCAGAGAATAGCAGTATGTCAAAATGGAGGGAAAGCTTATTATTACCCAGTGCTTCATGATTAATATCTATACACTACTACTATTTCTTCTGTGCCTTTTTTGTGTCGCTATCCAAGCTAAGTGTGTTTGGCTGAAGTCAATGTGAAGCTTCAGACACACCCAAGATTTTTTTTATCAAACGTTAACTCTGACACTCCAACCCAATTTCACGAGGAAACGCAAATATTTCACATATTGTCAAAAAAGTATCAAATTCAAAGCAATTTGGAAAACTTCATTCATATGAAAGTGTATGATTTTTAAAAAAGAGACGTACCCCAAACCCCAACCTGTAAACCCAGCACTCATTGGGGATGAACAAATCATACTAAAATGTACAAATGAGATCATACAAATTAATATGAGTTAGCCACTAAATCGAAAATGACAAAATCAAAAATCAACACAAATGAGATGTCAGTAGCTCTGTGTATATGTGGCGTGAGTAAGAGGGACATTTAGATTTTTCATTTATTTTTATTGTCATTATATAATGTTGCGCTTAATAATATTATAATGGTTCTATATTCCCTCCAGTACAGTAATATTCAAAATGTCCACTGAAAGTAATTTGTTAAATCTAATTAGTTTTCTTTAAATATTGGATGGATGAACTGTGAGGAGAATAATGCAACACAGGCTCGTTGTGGATATGTACCCCTGTCTACATTTCTGGAGAGCACGAATTATGTCGGCAGAGGTATGTCTGGCTGCATTTTGTCCTTAAAATGAACGCTACGGGGCGGTATGATGCTGCCAACAGCTTCTGTTCCTTTTCACGCTACCACCCACCACTTACCTCCGTGTGGGTGACCTTTCTGGTGTTTGCCCAGTGGCTCACCGTGTATGTTGGTGGGACACAGATTGGAATTGACCGTTAAGGCAGGGTTCAAGTCCAGCGAAGAACTGTTCCAGAAACCAGGTAAAACCAATCATCAGCAAGCTGACCTGGTTGGCTGAAGTGTATATTGCGCCCTCTGGTGGATTTATACAAGAAGAAGACATGCGAGAGAAATTTAAGATCATCAATAAGCATACACAGCAGCCTCTGATGGATTTGCAAAAACAAAAAGCAGTGAGCAGACATACCTCTAGTTATGTTTTTCGCTGTCCCCATAATTGTAGACCTGGGTTCACGTATCCACAATGAGCCTGGGTTGCAACAATGATGCCTCATTGAGCCCAGTTTGTTAAAACACTTCACTGATTGTTCACAGTTTACTCCCATAATTCTCGAAAAGCATCATGAGGTTTAGAAAAAAAGGTAGATGCACACAAGATGTCAATTTAGGAGTAATTTTAACGTGATGTGCTTTCTTTTGACATCTTGAGCTGTCTGTTTGAATGTTGTGCTGCTTAATGGAGACGCTTTATGAAATATTGATCTGAGCACAGCGAGTGCAGCAACAGCAGCGGAAATACGAGTGGGAGAGTTCAAGTTCACAAAGTGAGGCTTTAGTACTCAATAAATCACAGATTAAGTGTGTAAAAGTGAGAAAAGTAATTTTAAACTTAACACGGATATAAACGCTAATGGTTTTATCATAGACTACGCAGCTGCCCATGCAAACGCTTCAATAACCAGTATATCTGTCATGAGTTTCTGTAAGAAAATATTTAAACATGTTAAAAACAAAATGTATTTACTTGAAGGAAAGTTATAAGACAATATTACATAACTTTATGACATAAACCCTAACCCTAACATTTTCATAAAGAGATATCCAAAAATGAAAGTTTACCCACTACACCAAAAGAAAAGCGAAACTACTGTTTTTCATTCAAATTAGATTTTTGTATTGGATTAAGTAAAAAAAATATGGTTTCTTATTTTAACCCGTTTGATTCAATTTACCTTAAAGCCAAAAAAAAAAAAAAACTAACCACATAGGAAAAATTAAAAGCATTCGTTTTTCTCAAAGAGGTGGTTAGTGTGTTAGCACTGTTGCCTCACAGCAAGAGGGTTTGCTGGTTTGTGTGTGTGTGTGCGTACGTGCGTGTGTGTGTGTGAATAAGTGTGTATGGGTGTTTTGTAACTGGAAGAGCATCTGCTGTGTAAAACATATGCCGGCCTGGAATAGTTGGCAGTTCATTCTGCAGTAGCGACCTCTGAAATAGAAACTAAGCTGAAGGAAAATGAATGAATGAGTTTTTCAAAAAAGTATTTTTTACTTTAAACCAGTTTTTATGTTATGGGACTACATGGAAAAATGTAATGACATTCAGTTTTTATGTATTTACGATGTGAATTTAATCACTATTTTGTGTGACATTTATAGCCATACTGAAAGCACCAGCAGTTTACAGTTGATCTTGAGAATAAAACTTAAAATAAAATAAAACTAGCAAAAGCATTTTCTCCAAAGTAAATATTTAAGTCGAACCAAACTAATTAACTTAATTCATAGTTTTCAAACACAATGTTTTCTTTTTGAGTAAATGTAGTTTTTTTTCTTTGGGCAGAATAAATATTTAGCTTAATATTACAATAAAATGTAATAAGCATTTGAGGATCAAATTTAATTTGAAATAAGTAAAATTAGGCCCCGTTTACACTAATACGTTTTAGTTTTGAAACGCATAAGTTTTGCTACGTTTACGCCATCCGTCCACACTACGCCGGAGTTTTCAAGCCCCGAAAACGGAGCGTTTTGGAAACTTTGGACAGGCCGTTTTCATTCTAAAACGCTGCGGCTCCATCTCAGTGTAGATGGGGAAAAACGGAGACATCTGAAAACGGAGGCGAGGCTGCAAACATTCGCCTATCTGATTGGGGCTTTTCCCTTAAAATTAAGTAGCCTTCACACAGTTCAGTGACAGTCCTGCATCCTCTCCTTTCAGTTCAGACTTTGCAAGTTTGATATGGAAAAAAAACTTCAGAGTGTGTACATGGTACTTTTAAAAAGTCATTCACATCACCCTGGCTATGCTGTTTCACTTTCTTAACAATAAAATGAAAACATGACATAAGGAACTGTCTATTTTTATTTTGATATTAGCAACTTAACAGACATCAAAAAATGTTCAGGCATCGTGTAGCTGCATAATATGAGCGTCATCTTCATGCATATTTATAACAAAACGGAGCCTATAACATTACTGCCTCCTTTCATTTTCATTGAAAATATGAAACATACCCTCTCTTTCATTGAATATCAGTTTTAATAAATAATAAAGACCATTATAAAAGTATAACGCACAATAAGTTTATACAATAGAGAAAATAAAGGCAAGCAATCAGTCAGATGTGGTGTCCGCTGTTACATTAATTAGGATATTAACCTAACTTTTCTGCGCTCAGCCAAAACACGTTACCTGAGAACAAGTAATAGATTCAAAAGACCAAAGACAGGGAATATGTCGTTAGATATAGACAACAAGATGAATTAAATATCACGTTTAACAAATATAGTGAGATTAGATCCAGCGGGAGATCTGTGATAAACAGTCCGATGTGCACAGCTCTCATATGGGTATGTGCTCAACGCACGCTGCAGCGCATGCCAGAGAGTGTGTGTGTGATCACGTGATGTGCGTCTTCACCGTTTTAGTGTAGACGGAGACCTGTTCAGAAACGCTGGGTGAAACGCTAGTGTGGACGCGGATCGTTTTCATTCTAAAACGCCGTTTTAAAACTAAAACGTACTAGTGTAAACGGGGCCTTAGACTTACTTTTAAGTTAAATTATGCTATTTTTTAGCTGTAACAAATTACAGTAACTTAAAAAATTTGGTTCAAAGTACCATTTTAGTTGGTGGTTCATTCCGCTTCGGCAACCCCTCATACAGTAAATCAGGGACTAGGCTGAAGGAAAATTAATGAATAAACAAATGAATGAGTACCATATTTTTTATGTATTTATTCACCCTGAGGTGGTTTTGAAAAATGTCAGTCTTCTGCCGAATACAAAAAAAGGTACTTTGAAGAATGTTGGAAATTGGTGGCCATTGACATCCATTGTTGACATCCAAAAGAAAATACTATGGAAGTCAATGATTACTGGTTTCTAACTTTCTTCAAAATATCTTCTTTTGTATTTTATAGCTAGAAAGAATCTCAAACAGGTTTGCAACCAGTGGAGATTATTGGGGTGAAGTGTCACTTTAATGCAACCCTCAATATCTTACGCAATAATGAGCAGTTGTGGTTTGCATTGTTGAGTAGGAGAGCAGATCGCTCTCCATGCTGACATGAATATGATCGTGTTGTTGTTTTCATATCGACCGCTGGGGTTGAAACTCAAGGCTCTCTGTTTCAGTCCTGAATCTGCTCTCCATTTCACACAGCCGTTTATTTTCTCAGCCCTATAAGCCTCAGTATCCTGAGGTTTGTGTGTAATTGAGTTAGCCAATCAGATCTCTCGTATACAGAGTGTGAGAATGTTATGCTCAGTTTAAATGTCTCATTAAATAGATTTTGCATTTAATTGCTTAGGAATAAAAAGATTGACATTAAATGGATTTAAACGAATAGTTTTCCTCAAAGAAAGTTAAACATTTTACAATATACAGTTAATAAACCCATACTTTTCTCTGTGTTGGAAATTAAACAGGGTAACTTGTTTTTTTTTTGTTTTAAAGTTTGTCAGCTCTAATCTTGATTAATCTATTGAAAAACAGCAGAATGGACAAAGTACAGAATTGGGGCCGGGTTGATAATATCAGTTATGTGACCTTCCTTTTTGATTAATATATGTCAGTTGTTAAATCCAAAGCTGCATCCCAAATTACACACTACTGTATCCAACACAGGCTCATTCTGAAAATGTATTCCCATGGATGTTTCTGGAGGCCGCGAAATACGTCCGGAGAGGTACATATTTTTGCAGTTTTTGTTTTCGCGAATCTACAAGAGGCGGCTGTGTGCGCTTTTTCACATCTCAAATTTGTCTAGTGTGTGCCGTTCACGCCGGCTGTTCTCGGATAAACCTACCAGAGGCTGCTGTTGACCGACTGTCTGACTGACTGAACGACTGAACAAATGAGTGACTGGCCGGCCGACCAATCGACAGACTCACCCTCCTCCTTCCCCTAACCCAACCAATTTTATCAATTGACCTGACCACCCACTTACTTCCCTAAACCCAAAGCCAGAAAAAGAAAAGCCTTCGTCTGATTTTTACCATGTTTTCGGATTTTACCACATTCTCAGCCTGTTGTTCACTTGTTCTTTTTATTTTTTGGATTCAGTTTTTGTCTTACCTGATTTCTGGAACTGCTCTTCCCTGGACTCGAACCCCATCGCCGTCATCGTCGTGGTCAACTCCTCTCTGCGTCTTAAGTCCGTCAATGTAAACGACAAGCTAACGGGACAAACTGGATGCGGCTGGAAAGCCATCCACACAGAGGTGAGCGGTCAGCTGTTAAGCGCGAAAAGGGACAGCGTCATACCGCCCCGTAGCGTTCGCTTAAATAAAAAATTTTATAAAATGCAAGGCATATGTACCTCCTGGGACGTATTTTGCCATCTCCAGAAACGTCCACAACAACGACCGTTCAGGTAAGACAAAAACAGAATCAAAAAAATTAAATGAACGAGTGAACAACAGGGTGAGAATGCGGTAAAAATCAGACAAGGGCTTTTCTTTTTCTGGACGGCTTTTGTAAACCATTGGTTGGGTTTAGGGAAGTATGTGGGTGGGCGGGTCAATGGGTAAAATTGGTTGGGTTTAGGGAAGGAGGAGGGTGGGTCAGTCAATTGGCCGGTCACCCAGTCAATCATTTCAGTCAGTCAGTCAGACAGACAGTCGGTTGACATCGGCCTCTGGAGGGTTTACGCAAGAACAGCGCAGGCGCAAACGGCACTCGCGTGAGACATTTGAGAAACGTAAAAGTGCACGCAGCTGCCTCTCGCGGATTCGCGAAAACAAAAGCTGTAAAAATAGGTACCTCGCTGGAAGTATTTCGCAGTCTCCAGAAACGTCCACAGGACTACATTTTCAAAATGAGCCTGGGTTGCATATATTACAATCTTGAGTTCTTTTTTTAAAAAAATAACTGTTACTTAGTTAATTTTTAAGGAAAGTAATGTGAATGTATGTTTTTTTTTAAGGTAAGATAGGCTTAAGATTGTAGTATATTATTTTTAAAAGTCATTTACACATCACTGCACATTAAACTAAATGCACTTCTACACTTAATACACAACCATGTTTAGTGTCCTCTCAAATGGAACACAAATGTTTTTTTAAGTTAGCAAAAATTCAAACCAATGTTTCATATTAACGTTTAACGGTTGCCAAATTAGTACCAATCTAACAACTAGTAATACCTTTTAGGAGTACAACTACATTCACCGTCAGTATGTGGCATAAATATCTCTGTTGGACTATTTTGTTTGCACAATCCAAAATAAAGTAATCCAACTTTAGCTCCTCCAGTGTCTGCTACGTAAGCAAAGCTGTGAGCATTGAGTTCATAAAATGTTCTTTTTATCAGTTAAATTAGTAGATTATCTGGGTATATGTAAGTGCACTTATCCTTTTTAGAATTTTTTATGTGAATGCATTACTTACAGGCGTTGGTCAATGAAGCTAAAACACCTGATAAAACTGTCTGAGCGGTATGCTTCTTTGGGGCTTCTTTACATTGTAACTCTCTTAGATGCGGGAAAGACAGTGAAGGCAGAGTCATCAGAGAACAATACATGTTTCACACTGTCCAAAGCACAAATAATTTTGCTGCTGGCACCATTGAAAACACTGTTTGGCATTGGCACGAGTGACCAAAGGTTTGGCTATAGCAGCCCGGCCATGTATATTGATCTTGTGGAGCTCCCATCGAAAAGTTTTGGTGGAAACAAGAAAGTTGAGGTGCAGTGAGTTGGGCAGCTGTGGTTTTATGTTTTTTTGGTTACAATCTGGGTTACCACCTGGACATCCCTTTCAGACAGCTTCCTCTTGCATCCACAGTTACTCCTGTTAGATATGGTTCACCCATCTTGGTGTTATACTGACATTACCCTGAATACTGTAGCTCTTAATACATTACAAAGACTTGAGATGCGCATCAACAATAGGCTCTATAGCTATAAGCAGTGGTAGCTATAAATACTGTCCCCACATCTTTTGAAACGGTACTTTCAAACTTTTAGTTGTCATAATTTTGTAGTTGACATAAACATATATAAGTGGCTATAACAGCATAAAGCACTAACACAACTATCTACAACATTAGATGTTTTGGTCAGTAGTGTTCCTATTGTAGCACAGTACTGTACGATGGCCAGACATAAGCCAGCGTCCTGAGATTTCGCCGGAAATAGTCACATGCCGTCGTGCATTAAGTCTGTTTGTCCTCTTTTGAACTTTGATATGTCACCCATAATGTGTGCATTGAAATATTTTAAGCACAACTGTGCTATTTCTCTGCTAATTAAACCTTCACACTCTATTCTTACTAGTGGAATGTGCAATCAATGAAGACTGGCCACCAGGCTGGTCAAATTTAGCCATGAAACCAACACTAAATTGTTTCAGTTTCATTGTCCATCCAAAATGACATAGCATAGCACATAATTATCTGATATTTGATGGACTCTGATATTTTCTTTTTATGTTTGACAAAAACCCTTCATCGCTACATTATTTGTAGTTTGCTTGGCATCCAGTTACAGTTTTTCTCAGTCGCTTTGGTGCATTTGTCACAACATTATTTACATTTGCAGTAAATGCCTTTCTCAAAACAATTAGTGATTTGTGCACATCATAGTAGCAGTTTCTCATTCCTTCAAACATTATCATTTGCTTATGTCATGTCAGTCAAAATGAACTAAACTTGTGGATGCTGAATAGTCATTTCATATAAAACTAATAGTCCTCATTTCATTACTTGAGCCATTACATACAAAAATGTTGAACTTGTTGTCAAAATCTGTCAAGCTCATTTTATTTTAAAAACTTTTTTTCCTGAAAATGTCTTCTAAATTGAACAATTTGATGAATGATTTACAGTATGTATGTTGTAGGTTCAGTTCCAATATGTACTGCAATATTGTTTACAGTTGTGCAAAGCTCTACCCAAAGGGAGTTTATGTTTGTTGTAAATACAGTTGCAATCAGAATTATTGAACCCCCTTTGATTTTTTTTCTTTTTTAAATATTTCACAAATGATGTTTAACAGAACAAGGAAATTTTCACAGTATGTCTGATAATATTTTTTTCTTCTGGAGAAAGTCTTATTTGTTTTATTTTGGCTAAAATAAAAGCAGTTTTTAATTTTTAAAACCCATTTTAAGGTCAAAATTATTAACCCCTTTAAGCTATTTATTTTTTCCATAGTCTACAGAATAAACCATCATTATACAATGACTTGCCTAATTACCCTAACCTGCCTAGTTAACCTAATTAACCTAGTTAAGCCTTTAAATGTCACTTTAAGCTGTATAGAAGTGTCTTGAAAAATATCTAGTCAAATATTATTTACTGTAATCATGTCAAAGATAAAATAAATCAGTTATTAGAGATGAGTTACTATTATGTTAAGAAATGTGTTGAAAAAATCTTTTCTCCGTTAAACAGAAATTGGGGAAAAAAACGGGGGCTAATAAATCAGGGGGTTAAATAATTCTGATTGCAACTGTAAGGGTGTATTAATTCTTTTGCACAATGCTGTGAATAAATTAGAATTGTATAGAGCAAATGCAGTAAAAATGTGACACATACAAAGTCAGTGTCTTGTACTCAGATATCTCACTAAATGCAGTGATGCAGCCATTTGACTATCTTGTTCATAAACAATGGTGGCAGGACTTTGCATTTTGATGACACTGACACTTTCATTGACATGAATACTTGCTTTTGAGGAATGAGCTATCCATTTTGAGCAAGTGACACACTTTTGCAGGTTATCCACTATGTTTTGCAGTTTGTACTAATTGTTTTGAGAAATGAATTAACTGTTGTGCAAATGTAAATAGTGTTTTGAGAAATGCACTAAAGCGACTGAGAAAAACTGTAATAACACAATAGCTTTATGTTTTATGTCTCAGCTTTCTATTCTGTCAGTTTTATTGAACAGTAAGTGTCATTTTGATGCACTGAAATGTGGCATGGCTCACTGCTGTGGTGGCCTCTGTTCAAACAGCACATGAACTGTTCATCCTTCATTGTGAACACTAGTTATAGCTCTAAATAAAAATGAATGGAGATCATGCTGAAAGAGTCCCACAGTAAACTTACTGGAATGTATCATTTCCCATGTAATCCAGTCATTGTTTTAAGCACAAAAAGTCATTAGTAAAACAGCTTGTAAACTCCTGGAACATTAGATTGTATGTCATTCAGTGTCCACAGCTCCACAGTTTATTGTTCAGAAACATAATGCTGAACATTTACATTTTACATTTGTATTATATGTTTGCTTAAGTTTGTAGTGTTGTCTCATTTATTTTGTGTTTGGATGAATCTATCAAAAAATAATATAATATAAATATAATACATAACATAACATTAATAATAAATATGTATACAGTGTAGAAGCCAATATAAAAACTGCTATTTTATATTTTATTTTATATCTATAATAAATAGCAATCAGATACAGATATAATTATTATTGTTGTTATTATTAATTGTTGTAATTAATACTATATTAATATATTATTGTATCAGGTAAGGGTTCTCCATATAGATTATAAATAAATCCAAATATGAAATTGAAACCAGTTACTAGAGTAAATTTGGCTACAGATGGATAATTTTCACTTTCACACTTTCAATTCAATTTATTTTCTTGTTTACTGGTTTAGGAATATATATAATATGTGTTAGACTAACTGTGACAAATTGTTGCTTTTTCATTGCTTGTATTTGGATAAATGAATAAATTGAATCAAAATTGTGCTCATTTGTGCTTTACAGTATGAATCGAAACCGCATTGATTTGTGAAGTACGCTATGCATTAAACCCTACAAAATATCCTCTGGTGTGTTCACTGGAAGAAAGAAAATGAGTTTTAGTTTTGCTCTGCACTATATAATTTTATAGCAAGGTGATATTCATGTTCTAGCTTTTAATTTCATGCAACAATGATTTGAATTATGTTACAGTTGTTCCAGATGTTATGGTGATAGGCGAGAAGAATGTGTGGTACGTGGGACAAAAAAACGTCCAGCTGGACTGTAAAGCCAATGCGAATCCACCAGCCCTGTTTTACCTCTGGACCAGGTCTGTTTACACTAACATTTGCTACCTTTATTAGACATGTCAGTTCAATGGTATAACCACTGTAGACACACATGTTGGTACTGGTAGTTTACAAGGACTCTCAATAGGCATAATGCATTGTAGACTGTAAAAAACACTTATTAAATGGCCCTAAACCCAAAGCTCATAAAAAACCTGTGGCTAATTTTGAATGTCAAAAGACTGTGTTAAGTATGATTTTTTAAGGATTTTGAATTACAAGGACATAAGGTATGTCCTCATAAAACACCTTAGTAATACCTGCCAATACCATGTTATTATAGAAATTTCTGTCCTTGTAAACTGCCAACAACAGTACACACACATTCACACACACATGTTGGTGGTTTATGAGGACTTTCCATAGATGTAATGTATCTTATACTGTAAAAAATGTTTTTTATATAAGGAATAAAGTTTATCCAGTCGGTTGTTATAGTAGAATAAAGCCAAACAGGCTTTACTGCAGCTTGATGTGAATTGACGTGACGTTATACTGCAAAATCAACCATCTGGATTTAAGTTATGCCGCTTATTACTCAAAACGTAAAAGTTGGAGACAAAACATTTGTTCTCAGCTGTAATCTTTTATTAATTCTTTAGAGCTAACAGAAGCAAAAATGGCTGAATGGAACATACACCAACTAATGTATTATTCAGTCACAAGATAGCGACAACCTCGGAAGGCTGTCATATATGGCCGAAGGTCTTTATTCTGCAAAAACAACCACCTGGATGTATTTTGTTCCGCTTTTTACATGGCCACTTTCCACAATAATAAACACCAAAACATTGTTCAAAGCCATAATATTTTATTAATTGTTTAAAAAAGGTAAAGAAAAAAAATGGCTAAATGTAGCTGATGGAGCATACACTAATATGTGCATTATTCAGTCACAAGATGGCAGCAAACAAAAACAAACATAGACAGAGACAGATGAGAATATAAATGGATGTAAGCGTATTCGCTGACAGTCAAGATGATTCACAATACCTCAATGAACCTGTGTTGTTCAGCAGTTGTTATCTCGGAATAACATACTTTGGAATGTTGTGAGTGACCAATCAGGATCCAAGTATTTTAGACAGACATGTAATAAATAACCTTACCCAATACCTACCCTAAACCCAACCCTCACAGGAAGCCTGTGGCAAATTTTAAATGTGAAAAGACCCTGTTAAGTATGATTTTTATCAGTTTTGAATTATGCGGACACAAGGCAAGTCCTCATAAACCACTCAACTTTGTAATACCTAGATCATATCCATGTAATTATATAAATTGGTTTCCTCATAAACCACCAAAACCAGTACACACACAGTCAGACAGACAAAGGTACATAGTTCAAGATGTGGTTACGGCCTTGCTGTATGAGATGAATTCAAGTTTTCTTCAGGGTGGTTTCCTCCTGAAAAACAAGCTCTAAACTGATAATCCTGTCTTTTGTCGCCCTTCAGGCTGGACGCACTAATGCCTGCAGGTGTGGACACACATAATGGCAGTCTAGTGTTTACTCGTCCTATAGAGGCCAGCGACTCTGGACAATACAGGTGTGAAGTTCAGAACGATGTTGGCCAGAACTTTCATGACGTGCACTTCTTGGTACAAGGTGAGAAGTTTCTTGTAACCTTTTATGTCCACACATACCACTGATGATGTTTAGTCCAGTGTGTTAAGTCCAGGTTAGTGGGGAGGTTAGGTTTGATAGATTATCTCATGACACCCTGTTGAAATACACACATTCATAGTTACTCAAGTGAGGCACTGAGGCATGAACAAGATGCCAAGAACTTTATAATGGACTCAGATATACTAAAAATAAAGCCTTATTGAGTGGTCAGATATTTGGAATCAAGCATTTTGCAATTTCTGGTTTCATCAATGTCCAAAGTCAATGTGTTTTTTAACCTTTTAACTTTTTTTATGAGAACTAGTTAATTTATGTTAAATAGTTAATGGGTTGCATAAAAAACAAAAGCCCAAGGTATTTCATGTTTTATTCTATTACACAAAACACATCAGTAATACCTTGTGTTTTTTTAACAATAAATAAGATTTGATGACAGAACAGTGGTATAGGTGTCTCATGTCATCATATACAATAATACAGCCATCTATTATACAATTGTCCTTCAGCTATTAATTCAAGTCTTTTGTGAAGGGTAAAATGAACAAAATAAATAAATACAGGATTGTATTTATTTTCAATATGCATTCTCCAAAAAACTTAGAGGACTTTAGATATGCCAGAAATCATCCAATTTTAAGTCAGCTTTTCTGAGGGTAAGAAAATGTCAATCTGATTCACCCACATATTGACAGAAGGATTTCTTTCCAGTATGTCTTAATCATGTCATAGTCCCAGAATACATGTATCACAGTACCAACATTGGATTTGCACTTAAAACAACATTGAGAATGAAATATCTCATTCAGAGAAGAGGAAATATCTTATTGAGACAAGAAAATTTTAACTTTGCTTGTGGTTTAATATTGTGGCACCTCTGAAAAATTTGCCAGAGCACAGGGAAAGCCATTCTTTTTCACCAAAATTTGTTTCACAATCTTTCTACCATATACAGTGCAGGATTTATACAGTGCTTTTTTTTTTTTTTTACTTTTTTTATGTTACAGCCTTATTCCAAAATAGATTAAATTCATTTATTTCCTCAAAATTCTACACACAATACCCCATAATGACAATGTGAACAAATATTTTTTGAAATTGTTGCAAATTTATTAAAAATAAAAAACCTGAAAAATCACATGTACAGAAGTATTCACAGCCTTTGCTCAATACTTGCACCTTGATGCACCTTTGACAGCAATTACAGTCTCAAGTTTTCCTGAATATGATGCCACAAGCTTGTCACACCTGTATTTGGGAATTTTTGCTCATTCCTCTTTGCAGTACATCTCAAGATCTATCAGGTTGGATGGGAAGCGACAGTGTACAGCCATTTTTAGATCTCTCCAGAGATGTTCAATAGGATGTAAGTCTGGGCTCTGGCTGGGCCACTCAAGGACATTCCCAGAGCTGTTGTGAGGCCCCTCCATTGATATTTTTGCAGTGTGCTTTGGGTCATTGTCTTGTTGGAAGATGAACCGTCTCAGTCTAAGGTCTAGGGCACTCTGATGCAAGTTTTCATTCAGGATGTCTCTGTACATTGCTGCATTCATATTTCCCTCTAGCCTGACTAGTCTTCCAGGTTCTGCTGCTAAAAAACATCCCCACAGCTCTGACCCTTCTCCCTCTATCACTCAGCTTAGATGACCGGCCAGCTCTAGGAAGAGTCCTGGTGGTTCCAAACATCTTCCACTTACGGATGATGGAGGCCACTGTGCTCATTGGAATTTTCAGAGCAGCAGAAATTTTTCTGTAACCTTCCCCAGCCTTGTGCCTTGAGACAATCCTGTCTCAGAGGTCTACAGACAATTCCTTTGTCTTCATGCTTGGTTTGTGCTTTGACATGCACTGTCAACCCTGGGACCTTACATAGACAGGTGTATGCCTTTTCAAATCATGTCCAATCAACTGAATTTACCACAGGTTAACTCCAATTAAGCTGCTGAAACATCTCTAGAATGATCAGTGGAAATAGAATGAACCTGAGCTCAATTTAGAGCTTCAGGACAAAGGCTGTAAATACTTATGTAAATGTGATTTTTTTCAGGTTTTTTATTTTTAATAAATTTTCAACAATTAAAATAACTATTTTTCACATTGTCATTATGGGGTATTGTGTGTAGAATTTTGAGGAAATAAATGAATTTAATCCACTGAATTTAATCCAAATAAGATAATAAAAGACATTAAAAAATGTGGAAAAAGTGAAGCGCTATGAATACTTTCCGGATGCACTGTAACTTTCAAGAAGGTAAGTGAAGAAGACCCAACATAACATTTAGTAAAAAAAGATATCATCCTCTAGAGAGAAAATGAAGAATACAATTGTTTTTCTATGTCTAAATAATTGAGAAGTATTCTACTATCCTTAAGGGACGCTTCCAGAAAACGTTGTTGTTGCAAAATTTTGTAAAAGTTGTTATTTGGTCAATTAAATTCCTGTTTTAATAAATGAAATCATTTCAGGCCCCCGTCGTCAAATATCTGATCTAATTCCAAAATCCCCTTTAGTCTCCATGATCTGAATAGCTGGGGTAGATCAGGGTTAGATGAAATAGGAGATTTTAAGGAAAGATTATAAGGAATATTTAAATACTTTACCACATCTTTCCATGCCATGAGAGTGGTTGATATTTTAAAGATGTTGAATACAAGTCAAACCTTGTGTCATTTTTAAGGAGGTCATAAACTTGAATATTTCCTTGTTCTTTTGACATATAAAAGATAATTTTACTTTAAAAATATTCTGTAAAAACAGAATTTTCAGGTTATTCCATTTTGGTTATTCCATTTATGCAAATGGGGAAAACAGCCCATTGGAATGAATGCAAGAAGACCTTGTTTTGTACTTTATCTTAACTTTTTTTAAATTTCAATTTAATTTTCCTTGTAATACTATTGAATATTTAATATTTTTCACCACTTAAAAGTAAAAATCCCAGATCTTAAGTTATATAAACTGTTAAATAAACATACGGAAGCCTGCAGGTTAACCACCAGCTAAGCATTACATTGTAAAGCACAGCCTTTTGTCTTGCACATTGCAAAAATATACTGCGTTTTAATCAGTCTTTTGGTTTAACTGTTGTATTGAGAAATTATACATGCCTTCTTTTGCCTTTCATGTGAGCTCTTTATTTGGTTATGGTGGAGTTTTGTTTTCGGCAGCTAGCTCTCTGCAACTCTCACATGGTTGCCCACTGAAGCTAAGCATGTACCTGGATGGGAGACCACATGGGAAAGCTAGGTTGCTGCCGGAAGTGGGGTTAGTGAGGCCAGCAGGGGGTGCTCAACCTGCGGTCTGTGTGGTCCTAACGCCCTAGTATAGTGAAGGGGACTCTATATTGCTCAGTGAGCAGTTTCGAATGAGACGTTAAACCGGGGTCCTGACTCTCTGTGGTCGATAAAATCCTAGGATGTCATTTAAAAAGAGTAGGAGTTTAACCTCGGCATCCCTGCATTTGCCCACTGGCATCTGTCCATCATGGCCTCCTAACCATCCCCATATCACAATTGACTTTATAATTGGGAAATTTCCCCAATATGTAAAGCACTTTGAGTGTCCAGAAAAATGCTACATAAATGTAAGGTATTATTATTATTATTATTATTATTATTATTATCATTATTATTATTATTATTATTATTATGATTTGTTTTACCTATTTGACAGACGGCTGTCTAAAATGTGGAGCAGGTGATTCCTTGAATGTAAATGACATGTAAAATAAAGACATATGCTGCAATGTGTTTTCTGGAAGGGTCCAAAAAAATATACAATCTAACAGGAAGAATAAAAGTGTTTTTGCTAAGCTAGATGCAGTTTCAGGTTAGGTTTTATATGTTTGGTAAAGTTGTCACACATACTTATAATTGTCCCACAAATTTGGTTTGTTTAGTGATGGTTATTCTAGAAATCTTGCTAAAAAAAAGCATCTCTGACACATAATGCCTCCTTTTATTCACCAGTATAAAGATTATCATGTTCATTATTATGTGTTAGGGTTATTACTTTAGAATTGGCTTGGATTAGGCAGTGATTTCAAGGAAGAGATGCTAAATCTGGCAGGGTGTCATTTTTTGATGATAAAACCCACAATTTACGAACAAGACACAGAAACTAAATTGACTATAACAGACTATATTGAATCTGACAGTAACGTTGTAGCGAGTCTTTTATTACATGTTAACTATCACTTTTTCAATTATTTGAGATAATTTGATATTTGATATGACATTTATGCATTTTTAACCTAAATCACAGCAGTGTCCATCTATGAAGGATGTAGACGGTCAAAAATACATGCAGAAGTTTTACAACTAGTGGGCAAAAGCATTTTTAAATAAACAAAACTGTTAGCCAATCATAACAGTGGGTGTTTACATCTACATTTATGATGTGCCACTCCTATTTACACTGTTTGTTTAGATGAGGAGAGGTATATTATATTACATATATTACCGTCTGGTCGGCGCTACAGAGCACCAAGCACAAAAACAGCCAGACACAGGAAAAGTTTCTTTCCTCGGGCCATCTACCTCATGAACAGTTAAATATTCCCCTACTGTGCAATAAACGTGCAATACTTTCTCATACGCACTTGTACACAGCACCTTATAACCTGTATATTTACAGTATATCTGTACATACAACTCAACATCCAGATCTTTTTGACTAACTGCATCTCTGTTTAATGTTCATTGCCTTTTCTTTCTTGTATTTAATTTTGTGTTGTCACTCGTCACTTTATGTACACTGGAAGCTTCTGTTGCCAAAACAAATTCCTTGTGTGTGTGAAGCACACTTGGCAATAAAACTGATTCTGATTCTGATATCAGGACAGATCATTTAAATTAAGATGCTTTTTTTATTGTAAGTCTTAATAACATTATAAGTGGACCTCACAGATTGCTATAAAATAAAAAAAAACAGTCCATGACCTCTTTAAACTGCTGCTGACAAGTGGCTAAACTTAACTACAAAGTTGAATCATGCAAACTTTATTAACTCAAACGTTTCAACTTGAAGATGTTAAATTTAGATTAAAAAGATTTGGCTGAAGCATAATGGTGATAATGATAAGAAAACGATCATGGTATTTTTTTTTTTACCTTTACATTTTTTTTGCTTCTGATGAATGGATTTAGGCTATGAAAATACACTCACCAGCCACTTTATTAGGGACACCTGTCTAACTGCTTGTTAACGCAAATTTCTAATCAGCCAATCACATGGTAGCAACTCAATGCATTTAGACATGTAGACATGGTCAAGACAATCTGCTGCAGTTCAAACTGTAGAGGAATAGGTGATTTAAGTGACTTTGAACATGGCATGGTTGTTGGTGCCAGACGGGCTGGCCTGGATATTTCAGAAACTGCTGATCTGCTGGGATTTTTACGCACAACCATCTCTAGGGTTTTCAGAGAATGGTCTGAAAAAGAGAAAATATCTATTGAGCGGCAGTTCTGTGAGCGCAAATACCATGTTAATGCCAAGGGTCAGAGGAGAATGGCCAGACTGGTTCGAGCTGATAGAAAGGAAACAGTAACTCAAATAACCATTCATTACAACTGAGGTATGCAGAAGAGCATCTCTGAAGAACACGTCCAACCTTTAGGCAGATGGGCTACAGCAGCAGAAGACCACACCGGGTGCCACTCCTAGGAGATATGAAAAAGGAAACTGAGGCTACAATTCGCACAGGCTCACTAAAATTGGACAATAGAAGATTGGAAAAGCATTGCCTGGTCTGATGAGTCTCGATTTCTTCTGCTACATTCAGATGTTAGGGTTAGAACTTGGCGTCAACAACATGAAAGTATGGATCCATCCTGCCTTGTATCAACAATTCACGCTGGTGGTAGTGGTTTAACGGTGTGGGAGATATTTTCTTGGCACACTTTGGGTCCATTAGTACCAATTGAGCATCTTGTCAATGCCACAGCCTACCTGAGTATTGTTCTATCCCTTTATGACTACAGTGTATCTATCATCTTATGGCTACTTGCAGCAGGATAATGTGCCATGTCATAAAGCATGAATCATCTCACACTGGTTTCTTAAACATGACATCACTGTACTCAAATGGCCTCCACAGTCACCAGATCTCAATCTAATAGAGCACTTTTGGGATGTGGTGGAATGGGAGATTCACACCATGGATGTGCAGCTGACAAATTTGCTGCAACTGCGAGATGCTATCATGTCAATATGGACCAAAATCTCTAAAGAATATTTCCAGTACCTTGTTGAATATATGCCACAAAGGATTAAGGCAGTTCTGAGGGCAAAACGGGGTCCAACCCGGTACTAGTAAGGTGTACCTAATAAAGTGGCCAGTGAGTGTATATAAGAATAATATATATTTTTTATCAAGGTTATTGATTAACAAAATATATAAGAATCATTAATTTTGTTGGTTACAGATTTTATTTTATTTAGCAATTTAACTATATTATTTTCCAGTAAATTCCTATAATATTCTCAGTGGAAAAGGAAAAAAATAGTATGAGGTTTTGTTGAATCAACAAGAATAATGCTAGTTTCCATGTTGTTGTTTTTTTAAATACATTTTTGGATTACAAAACCTGTTGTCCATTCGGGTTAAGTTTAGAACAGCCTGGGAAAACCTGACAAAACTCGCAGGATGTTTTGACATTGTGTTGTTATAATGTGTATTGAGAGTATTTCCTGATACTAAATATGTCAATTCCTGAATGTCTTGTTGAAAATACCGTTAAACAGAAGCTTTTTTTTCCTAAATGTTGAACTTGCCAAATGCTCCACACTTGACCTGTGAGGTTTATACAGTGATGTAAACATAGTTGGATCAAACTCGTAGTAGTTTAAATTCAATCAAGTCTTTGCCACTGTGTGATTTTTACCACATATCTGGCTTTCCTCAGGCAGAAAAACACAAGCACATTGCAGCAGTTTTTGGATTTTAGTGGCAGCGTAGGACATAGAAAAATCAGGAGCTGGCTTCTTGATCTATGGAAAAGTTTAGAGTGACTTTCTTAAAATTCCTTTTTTAGGAAATGGATGCACCAAATAGTTTCGCATTTATACTAACCAATAGAGCAATAGTTTTAACATCTTGTCTTTTATCCCATGAGATGATCTTCTTCTTTCTTACAGAGTCTTCACAAACCTCCACATTTATATAATTGTGCCCTTCGGTGCCTTGAAGCTGCTGTAACATCAGCAAGATTCTGTTTTCCTCTTTGTCATTATCAGTCGTGTCCTTTTATCTTGAGAGATACACCTTTACTCCAAACAGTACTTTTCCTTTGCCCTCACAGAATCTGCTTGGGAAAAACTTTCCTGAAAGTCTACAGATTTGGGATGCACAAAGGTTTTGGGATGCACAAAATACTGTTTTTCTCTCTTTTTTTTATTCATATTTGTATATTTTTGCGATTATTGATTTTGTTTTGGGTTTTACAAAGCCTAATAATTTATTAATACATTAGATGTTATCTTAAAGGAACATTTAGTTTTTTTGGAAAAAAAATTTCATGATGGTTTTCAATAAAATCGGAGCATTTAAAGTCCAAAAGGCATGTTAATGTAATTCATTATTTATTTACACACACACACACACACACACACACACACACACACACACACACACACACACACACACACACACACACACACACACACGCACGCAAGCAAGCACGCACACACACACACACATAATCTTACCGGCACTTTTTAGGTACACCTTACTTGTACCGGGTTAGACCCACTTTTGCCTTCAGAACTGGCTTATTCCTTGGTGACATAGATTCAACAAGGTACTGGAAATATTTCTCAGAGATTTTGGTCCATTTGAGTACAGTGAACGCATTGTGATGTTCAAGAAACCAGTCTGAGATGATTCGCCCTTTATGACATGACGCGTTATCCTACTGAAAGTAGCCATCAGAAGATGGGTACACTGTGGTCATAAAGGGATGGACATGGTCAGCAACAATACTCAGGTAGGCTGTGTCATTGACATGATGCTCAATTGGTACTAATGGGCTCAAAGTGTGTCAAGAAAATATCCCCCACACCATTAAACCAACACCACACCAGCCTGAACCATTGATACAAGGCAGGATGGATCCATGCTTTCATGTTGTTGATGCCAAATTCTGACCCTACCATCTGACCCAAATCGAAACTCATTAGATTAGATTAGATTAGATTAGATTAGATTAGATTAGATTAGATT
>CAIGQZ010032745.1:577292-597512 GCA_903798205.1 Danio tinwini | reverse complement strand
TATATATATATATATATATATATATATATATTAATATATATATATAATATATCTTCTCCAGACTAGGAGGAAAACATGCTGTAGTTTCACATGAAAAGTCACAAAAACAAAGTTTGAAAGTATAGATTTTTTTTTCTCATCAGTATTTTGGTCTTGGTTTCTAGAAAAAAATATAACATTCTAATATGTTTACTCTGTAATCAAATAAATTCTATACATATCTTTAAAATAAGATTAAAAAGCTACATTTGCATAAGATTGCATAAAGAATATTTAGAAATGTACATTTTCAGTTTAAAGGAAGTTTTATTACTGAACAAATATTAAGCAGTTATTATTATACTTAGTAATACAAATAAATCGATATTGCATAAAGAATACTGCATGAAGAATATTTAAAAATGTAATAATTTGGTGTCTGCTGTATACATGTTCAACTATTGCTATTATAAGCATAAAATAAGACAAATAAGTATAATTCACTAATTTATGAGATTTTACTACTCTGATAATGTTTTGTTTACACTGTAAAAAGCGATTAGTTAAGAGTAAACCCTTTGCTTTTAAAGCCATTAGTTGCCTTTACTTTAAAAAAGCGAGTTAACCCACTGCTTTTAAAGAGATTAGTTGGCTTTACTTAAAAAAGTGAGTTGACATGTTGTTTTTAAAGAGATTGGTTGACTTTATAAAATTAGATAACTCGTTAGTTTAAAAGCGATTAGTTGACTTTACTTAAATATTGAAAAAAACATTTGCCTTTTAATGTGATTAGTTAACTTTACTTAAAAAGTTAGTAAACTCATTGCTTTTAAAGAGGTTAGTTGACTTTACTTAAAAAAAGTGAGTTGACATGTTGCTTTTAAAGAGATTGGTTGAATTTACTTTAAAAAAAAATAAGTAAACCCATTGCTTTTTTAGTGTAAAGTTGTCTTTACTTAAAAGGGTGAGTTAAACCATTGCTTTTAAAATGATTATTTGACTTTACTTTAAAAGGCACCTATTTTACCCCTTTTTAAAGAAGTAATATTAATATTATGGTTCTTCTGAGCGTGCCAGTTTAGGTTCAGTTCAAAACACAATTCAGATTTTTTTATTATGATGTTTTAAAAATTGTCATTTTGGGGGCGTGTACACAGGTCGCTGTTTAGGGATGTTTTGCTACACATGAAAATTAGTTTAGACTTCCCGCCCAACTTAACAAGGGGGCGGAGCCAAGAGCTCCCCCGCTTTGTGTATGGCTCCAGACAGACAGAGAGAAGCAACATGAGTGAGAGGACCAGCATTCAGCTGAACATGTACAACTCGGACACAGACCAAGCAGAGAGTACAAAATCATTTGTGTCTTTGTATAGTTTTACAGACAACTTTGTGCTAGTTTAAAGCTCAGAGCTTGTAGCCTACACCGAGACTAATAACCAAGCACACTGAATTATCTTTGAATGAAGGGCATCACACACCGGATGCACCGCTCAGAGCCACGACACGGCACACCAGACGCGCACATCCGCATGTTATTTAAAATGAAACTATTCAGATAACGCTCTGTGGCGCTGCAGACATATGAACAGTGTCCTGAGCAGGGCCAGCGCATCCATAGTGGCGCCCTTAGGCGGCAGAATAGTGAGTGAACCTCCTGGTCCTCACTTTCATCTGCGATACCCACCCCCTCCCTCCCGGTCCTCACTTTCATCCGCGACACCGCAAAATGCATGGCGCTGCGAGTCGTTAGTTCGTTATTTCCAATGAAGGCACGCGCACGTGAGGCAAAGCACTCGCACTTGGTAATGGTAATGCACACCTGTCAATCAATATTGGTGGGCGGGGGGACCGCACTCCTACATTAGGTTGCGGTCGATCTGAAAACTGCTCCAATTGGTCCATCGTTTTTATGTTGTTAAATTGAAAAAAAAAAGGACTGAGTGTGTTTATATCACCCCAATATGACAGTCTATACACTATACCTACACATATGTCTGTCCAAACAGCTTAAAAAGTTGATTTTTCACCATAGGTGCCCTTTAAAAAGTGAATAAACCTCTTGCTTTTTAAGGTGTTTAGTTGACTTTACTTAAAAAAATGAGTTGACATGTTGCTTGTAAAGAGATTGGTTTACTTTACTAAAAATAAATGAGTTAACTCATTGCTTTTTTTAAGTAATTAGTTTACTTTACTTAGAAAAGTGAGTAGACTCATTGCTTTTAAAAAGATTAGTTGACTTTACTCAAAAGGTGAGTTGACTTTGCTTTTAAAGAGATTAATTGACTTAAAAAGTGAGTAAACCAGTTACTTTAAAAGTGATTAGTTGATTTTACTTAAAAAGGTAAATTAAACCAGATGCTTTTAAAGTGTAAAGTTGACTTTACTTAAAAAGGTGAGTTAAACCAGTTGCTTTTAAAGCGATTAGTTGACAATAACTAAAAATGTGAGTAAACCCATTGCTTTTAAAATGGTTAGTTGACTTTTTACTTTAAAAAAGTGAGTTAACTCGTAGTTTAAAAGCAATTAGTTGACTTAAAAAGTGAGTAAACCAGTTGCATTAAAAGGGATTAGTTGACTTTATTTAAAAAAGTGAGTTAACCCGTTAGTTTAAAAGTAATTAGTTGACTTTACTTGAAAAAGTGAGTTAACTCGTTAGTTTAAAAGTGATCAGTTGACTTTACTTAAAATGTAAGTAAACCTCTTTCTTCTAAAGTGATTAGTTGATTCACTTAAAAAGATGAGTTAAACCAGTTGCCTTTTAAGGCGATTAGTTGACTTTACTTAAAGTGAGTAAACCTCTTGCTTTTAAAGTGAGTAGTTGACTTTACTTTAAAAAAGTGAGTAAAAGTACCATTGCCTTAAAATTAAGTAAATAAAATATATTTTATTTATATAAAATGAACCTTAAATCCTAATCTTTATTATAAACTTTTTACTTTTACTAAAGACTTGTAAATATACAAAAATCTATCTTTAGTTTTTCTTCAGAAAAAAAGTACTATTGTTCTTGTCTTAACCATATTTTTTTATATTATGTTTTTAAAAAACGTTTTAAGAAAACATTTAATTCAAGAGACATCATGCAAATTTTACTTATAATCTAAACCATTTTAAACATACAAACATATATTTTTTAACTAGAAAAGAAGACACAAATACTGATGATCAGCTTTTTGCAGTGAATGACTGCTACACATGTGGTTTAATTTTGCTCTGTATTTTGCTGTATTTGATGAGACGGCAGTGTCTTTATCGTGAATGGATCAGTAGCAGGTCTGATGTGGTCTGACGGTGGGCTGAAGTTCACCACCACACATCAAAACCACCACGCTTTTACCAAAGCCTTGTGGCCTTCGCCAATTTTACTGCACCCCTTTTAATTTCCTCTTTTTCTGCTCTCCTTTTCTCCACCCTTGCTCCTCACTTACACTCTATACACTTGCGCTTTCCCAGAATACCGTGTCTGGCGCATGGGCTTCACCTCAAACACACTGCTTTGTAATTAATATTTAGTGCAGAGCATCTGTTTTCCTCCACGAGTCACCATGGTTTGCATGCCTGCTGAAAAAGATACAGCAGTTGCTAATGCTTGCTAATTCATTGTTCATAAATCAGCGGCAGTGTTTCTGCAGCTGCACTAAAGTCTGCTTTGAGTTTGCAAGAGCATAGGCTTATTTTGTTCTGCAGATTGAACTGCTACTCCATTTTTTATTTATTTTGTTTTTATTAATGGGGAGATATTTGTGTGGATAATTATCTGGAAGAGACGGTGTTTACTGTGGTTGAAAAGAGGAGATTTTATAGAAGTTTTACTGTTTAAATTTTTTTTCTTAAAAATATTTAGTTTTGTTTTGTTTTTATTTTATTTTGATTTTATTTTATTCTATTTTTTTATTCTATTTTTTTTATTTTAATTATTTTATTTCATTTATTTTATTCTGTTTTATTTATTTTATTAATTTTATTTTATTAATTTTTTTCTTCACTACACTTTAAGATATTTTAAAAGACAATTGAAGAGTTTACCATTAATTTTAAGTATTTTAATTGCATTAAAATGCTAAACTTTTTTTATTGTTATTGTGAAGTTACAGAACTGGAAAAAAAAGGTCAAAATAAGCAGCTAAAAATAAGTATAATCACAATTTTTTCATTATTTTATTGCCTTAATTTCTAATTTAATTTAGAATGACGTTTTAGGATACTCATATTTTATTTTTAGAGTTTACCATTTCAAACACAATATTTCATAATTTGAATGAACTTTTTCTTTGTTTTATCCAGAACTATTTTTCATTATTGTCATTACTTCATGACACACTGTACTTCATTATACTTTAGGGTATTTTGAAAGACATTTGAAGTGTTTACTATTAATCCCAAGTATTTTAATTGCATTAAAAAGCTGTTTTTTTATTAATTGAAGTTACAGACATGGAAAAAAAAGTCAAAATAAGCAGCTAAAAATAAGCATAACCCCGAAACTTTCATTATTTTATTACCTTTGTTTCTAATTTAATTCGGAATGACGTTTCAGAATACTTGTCACGATCACCAGCAATCTAATCCTTGCAGATTACTGGACAACTACAATTCTGTCTCTTTATGTACTACATATCCCATCATGCACCTCACGCACACCTGTTCTGGTTCTCAGATGATTACAAACACAGCTGGAAGCTGATCAAGGACTTATTACACAGACTATATAGACTGCTTTCCCTCACTCGTTGAGTCTTCTGTAACATGTGAGTCAGGGTTGAGGGTTAAAATGCAGTTTATTAACGTAGAGTCATGCAGGCAATGGTCAAACCAAACATTATCATGAGGAAAATCCAATATTGTTGTCGTGGTCACAGGAAACAAGGTCAATACAACAAAAAGACAAACAAGGCAAGGCTAGACAATAGAACGATTTGTAATGCTACATGATAACAAGACTCAGCACTGTGTGTGTGCAAGCGTGGTGTATAAATAGTCTAGTATATCAGTCTATGATGAGCTTCCAGCTGTGTGTACCTAATGCAGAGTTCAGACTGTGTTTACACTGTATGGATCGGCGACAGGAGAGTTCACATTGCATGACTTTAATAAAATGAATCATCTACAACTTTGTTCAAACCACGTCTCACAACTAAACAAACACGAGAAGTGACATGGAAACAATGTACATCAACAAACAAAGTATATCTTTTGTTATTAACTACATAATGGAAAAAGAAGGCTTTAATGCGGTAGAAAGAGCTTTTGAAGAGAATTATTAAAAATAAAAATAAAAATATATTTTTTTACATTTCGACCTTATTGTGATATTGATCAGAAGACACATCAAACAGACACAGTGCTCCTGCCAAATTTCCACTAGTTTTTCCTCCATCTCTTGGGTCCAAATAAACTGAAAATGAGCGCTTTTAACTGCTCCCTCAGCCTCCCGCTGGTCTGCAGGTACCCATACTAGTGAACGCTGCTTTCTCATTGGCTGTAGGTGATCGTGGATGTTATTTTCAATCAGAACACATTTCACACGGCATGATTTGAATCGCCGACAGCTCCAGATATTTAGCATGCCAAATATCTTACTGGCATCGGCGACTCATCAGCAATTCTTTCATATTGCGTCCTTGATTGTTCATACTGTGTGATTGTCACTCATGTGAACAAGCACTAATTTGCCTGTGATTTCAGGCATTTGTCTGCGATTTCTCAAAACCTGTCGTCGAGTCAAAATCAGGGCTAAAATCATGCAGTCTGAACTCGGCATAATCAGGGGTGATCTAGAACAGGTGTGTGAATGAGGTTCCTGATGGGAAATGTAGTGCAGTGCGGTGGCAGAATTGTAGTTCGGGTGATAGGGAGTGTTTCCAGCAATCTACAAGGGCTAGATCCCTGGCGATCATGACAATACTCATAAATTATTTAATTTTTTATTTTTAATACAAACTTTTTACCTTTATTTTAATAAATATATATAGAATATGTACAAGCCATACATACTTTTATAACACTAAATGGTAAAAATATATATATTTTAGAAGTTTGTCATTTAAATCCCAGTGTTTTTATTTATTTGTATGTCTCATTTCATCCACACAGATATTTTATTTTATTATTATTACTATTTTATTTTTAAATTTCAGAGTTCTAACTCCTCCATTCATGTCCAGTGTTACAAATATGTCATTAAGGTATATAAAATTAGCAAAACTTGCAAATGTTTGGTTAAAAAGCTCCATACTACCTTTCTTTATGTTAATAAATGTATATATTTCCAAACATAGTGCCTTTGGCCGCACATGAAAGCATCAGATATTTATTCAAACACACTTTTTCCTCTTCTGTTTTCTCAAAGCATTACTGTTTTTTATGTATTTGTTTGCTTGTATTGTTTAAAAACTCACTGGAGATTCACAACAGTGGCACTTGAACGTGTTACGATGGCCAGTCGTGGTAAATATTATTATTTTTTTGTACATATTCTGGCTGGAAATATTTGTCTATGGGGAAAAAAACAAACCTATTTTTATACAGTTTGAGGCTAGAACATTGACCAGAGGATGTTCACGCTTGTAGTTAACATGTGCTTCTTATCTTCATTTTGATATTTAGTTCTCAGGAGTTTGAACCGTTGTTTTGTACATATGTTGAGATCTTCAAAGGATTGACGACTTGTAAATCATTTTGGAAACGAGGGAGAGATTTACTTTGTTTTTTGATGCCTTCTGTTTATAATAAAAAACGTTTTTAAAAATGTCAAAGTGTTTGGTGATTTTCATGTGATTTACATTGTATGTACGATTGTGTGTTTGTTCTCAGTTTTGCTCATTTACGGTGAGAATGTTCAGAAAGTACAAAACTGTTGTTATTATTTACGCACTAACATCTCCAAGCCATTTTTACATCTGTGAAATACAAAAGGAGATGTTTAGCAAAATGTCCAAGCTGCTCTTTTTCATACAATGACAGGAAATATAAAACAATTAGAAATTTTACTTTTATTTACTTTTTACAATTAGAATTTACAGCATATGTTTTACACAGAGGATGCCCTTCCAGCTGCAACCCAGTACTGGGAAAAATCCAAGCACACTCATTCACACACATACACTTTGGCCTATTTAATTAAGCACATATCTTGCTATGAGGTGACAGTGCTAATCATTGAGCCACGTGCCACCCTATGTGAGGAATTATTATTATAAAAAAAATGCAATATAATTAAATACAGTTTATTTTAATCACTATATTATTTGCTTATTCATTCATTAACAGATGAGCTGTTTCTTCATACTAAAGGGGCAGTTGTTTTATCAGTAATTATCAAAAAATATGAATTGATGAATATTGTAAAAAGTTCTAGACGAAAATAACAGCAAAGTTAATAGCTTGGTTCTACATTCTTCATTAGTTTTAATAAATGTATTTATTTTATCATACTAAGAAAATAGATAATTATTCTTTCATTATTCTATAACTTGTTTAGATTTTTGTCTATAAAATTTCCCCATTTCAAATTTTTAAAAGGATTTCAAAGTTAATTTTTTTTCATTGTTTAATATAAACTTTACAAATAAGAATAAAAAAGTAAAATACGAAAAATAATAATAAAAAAAGAATAAAAAAAATTAAAAAGATAATAAAAAAAATGTAGGAACCCCATTGTATTATTTTTTTCTGAAAAGACATGTTATTCCTATTAGTTTTTCTCAGTGGCTTTGGTGCATTTGTCACAACACTATTTACATTTGCACAACAGTTAATGCATTTCTCAAAACAATTAGTCATTTGTGCACATCATAGTAGCAGTTTCTCATTCTTTCCAGCAAATTGCGAATGCTTTTGGACATGCATCAATTGTTCATACAACTCTCTGCTGTTTGTAACATTATCATTTGCTTATGTCATGTCAGTCAAAATGAACTAAACTCGTGGATGCTGAATAGTCATTCCATATAAAACTAATAGTCCTCATTTCATTACTTCAGTCATTACATACAAAAATGTTGAACTTGTTGTCAAAATCTGTCAAGCTCATTTTATTTAAAAACTTTAAATGTTTTTTTTTCTGAAAATGTCTTCTAAATTGAACAATTTGATGAATGATTTACAGACCTGTGTATGTTGTAGGTTCAGTTCCAATATGCACTGCAATATTGTTTACAGTTGTGCTCAGTTTTACCCAAAGGGAGTTTATGTTTGTTGTAAATAAGGGTGTATTTATTCTTTTGCACAATGCTGTGAATAAATTTGAATTGCAAAGAGCATCTGCAGTAAAAATGTGAAACATACATATTCAGTGTCTTGTACTCAGATACCTCACTAAATGCAGTGATGTCTAACTTTACTGTAGTTTTCAAATGGCTGTGCAAATAGTATATAGTGCTGTCTGGAGCATTTTCAGAAAGTGTCACCAAAATCTGACTTTTATGCATGGGTCCTAATGAAAACATGACAAAGCCATTTGACTATCTTGTTCTTAAACAATGGTGTCAAGACTTTTCTTTTTGATGACACTGACACATTCATTGACATAAATACTTGCTTTTGAGGAATGAGCTATCCATTTTATCCACTAGATTTTGCAGTTTGTACTAATTGTTTTGAGAAATGCATTAAATGTTGTGCAAATGTAAATAGTGTTGTGAGAAATGCACCAAAGCCACTGAGAAAAACTGTAAAATGAACATAAAGACCAATTGTGTAATTATTTTATATTATATTTATTTTTTTCAGAAAATTGTTTCAATGATATAAGAAATGTAAGGAATTTTTAATTGGGCGACACGGTGACTCGCCTTACAGCAAGAAGGTCGCTGGTTCGAGTGCAGGTTGGGTCAGTCGGCATGTCTGTGTTAAGTTTGCATGTTCTCTCCAAGTTCCTGTGAGTTATAAAATAAAATAAGATAAAATAGAATGAATAAAATAAATTTAAAATTTGAATAGAATAAAATGAAATAAAATAAATAAAAATAAAAAGGCGTCATGGTGGCGCAGTGGGTAGCAAGATCACCTCTTAGCAAAAGATCGCTGGTTTGAGCCTTGGCTGGGTTAGTTGGCATTTCTGTGTGGAGTTGCATGTGCTCCCTCTGTTCGCGTTGGTTTCCCCCACAGTCCAAAGACATGCGCTATAGGTGAATTGGGTAAGCTAAATTGTTCATAGTGTATGTATGTATGTCCTGGTCCTCCAGGTTTGGGGTTGAGCATTGGGCTAACGGCCCACCTCGTAAAAATTTGATGTTACAAAACACCAATATTTTGCGGCTAAATATCAACTTCGATATAAAATGGCTCTGGGAGTAAGTAAGGAACCTCACTGTATTATTTTTTATGAAATACATGTTATTTATATTGCAGTTAAAGCAAAGAAGAACAATTGTGTAATTGAAAAAACTGTTGGGAAAAATTGTCAAGAAAAAAAAGTCTAAATTTTATCAAAAAATGATATATATGGGTGGGTATACGGAAAGTATTTAGAGTCCCTTAATTTTTCACTCTTTGTTATATTGCAGCCATATGCTAAAATCATTTTAAAAAAAATTCCCTCAATGTACACGCAGCACCTTATATGTTGTTGACATTTTTACTGATTTATTAAAAATAAAAACTGAAATATCCCATGGTCGTAAGTATTCAGACCATTTACTGTGCCAGTCATATATTTAACTCAGGTGCTGTCCATTTCGTCTGATCATCCTTGAGATGGTTCAGTCCAGATGTGTTTGATTATACTGATTGGATTGGATTAGGTCTATATAAGACCTTACAGCTCACAATGCCTTACAGAGCAAATGAGAATCATGAGGTCAAAGGAACCGCCTGAAGAGCTCAGAGACAGAACTGTGGCAAGGCACAGATCAAGGTTACAAAAACATTTCTGTTGCACTGAAGGTTTCTAAGAGCATAGTGGCCTCCATAATTATTAAGGAAAACATTTGGGATGACCAGAACCCTTCCTAGAGCTGGCTGTCTGGCCAAACTAAGCTATCGAGGGAGAAAAGCCTTGGTGAGAGGTAAAGAAGAACCCAAAGATATGGCAGAGTGGTTCAACCGAAGCCTCTCCTCAGTGGAGTTTTCTAAAATAACACCTAGGATGGACTCCCAAGATGGTGAAAAATAAGATTATCTGGTCTGATGAGACCAAGGTAGAACTTTTTGGCTATAAATCTAGGCAGTATGTGTGGGGAAATCCAGGCACTGCTCATCACCTGTCCAATACAGTCCCAACAGTGAAGCATGGTGCTGGCAGCATCATGCTGTGGAGGTGTTTTTTAGCTGCAGGCATAGGATGACTATTTCAATCGAGGGAAAGATCAATGAGGCCATGTACAGGGATATCCTGGACGAAAACCTTCTCCAGAGTGCTCAGGACCTCAGACTGGGCTGAAGGTTTACCTTCCAACAAGACAATGACCCTAAGCACACGGCTAAAATAATGAAGTAAAATTTTGCATTTCCTTTAAAAATCAGGATATATATATATATATATATACTGTATATGTTTGTTCAAAATGTGAAAGCCAAATGGGTTTTAAATGGTATGAAAGTGAGTAAATGATGACAGAACTTTCACTTCAGACAAAGTTTCCTTTTGAATGTTCGAAAATCATCAATAACCAGATTAAGCGCTGGAGTCGGTGAGGTCTAATCAGTCACGAACACCAGCAGTGAGCTTTTTTAATCATCGATTTGTACCGTTTGTGTCAGCAGAATGTGATGTACCTCTGAAAGCACTAAAGATATTTACTTTTCTGGAATACCAACATTAAAAAAGTATTTCATTTAACCTGACTAGATTTAAAGGCACAGTTCACCCAAAAATGACAGTTCTCCCTGTTTTACTTTTTACCTCTGTTGAACACAAAATAAGAGATTCTGAAAACATGTTTGGAAAAAACGTTCATTGACGTCTATAATATTAAATATTTATATATAATATTAATAATATTATTAATATTTATAATATTTATATATAATATTTTTTTGCTCCTACAACAGATGTCCAATGTTTTTTAGAATATCTTATTTCAAAATAAATTTAGAATCACTTGAGTGTGAGAAAATGATCATGTTCATGTTTGGCTAAACTGCTCCTTTAAGTGCTAGAGATGCTTTGTTGCCAGATATTGACAAGAAAACACATAAGAGCAATCCCCTTAAACATCCTCCAAAATAAGCTATATTTTGAAAATAGGATAAAGAACTGCAACTGTCATTTTCCCACTTATTTAATTGAGGTAAAGTTGGTTTTATATTCGCAAATTCGTTAAGTGACAACAATGGCAGGCTCCTTATATTGTTTACCATGGTAGCCTACTTAGAATATTCGGACTGAAATCACATGCAAGTATGACTTCAAAACAACCTTTGCACTATTTTTTTTGACTGTAAACAATGTTGTAGCCTACTTTGATAGTCATTAGCTGCTAAAATGACTTCGCTGTTTAGAAAAAAAAATCCGAATGCGTGAATATAAAACCAGCTTTACCTCAATATTTCTTTATTAACGTCATGTGACACTATTAACTAGCTGCATGCAGGCAAGCTGCTGTGAGTAGCCTAAGTGACGTGAATTCATACAGCGAGATGATTTCAAATTCAAGTTCATTTATATAACTTCAAACTTAACGTGCTCTGGACCTTAATGGCCTCATATCCGACTGCATGCCTGTTCATTCCCCAAGTTCCAATGTGAGCAAAGACTCCGCACCTGTGATTATCGGCTACTGACCCGACGCCTCACCCTCCATTAGGTGCCACTCAGCAGCCTCTCCATCACCGGCAGGGAAATGAGAGGTAATCGATCACATCAGCGCAGCCCTGATAAATCACACTGTCTATTCTTCTCTGTATTGAACAGGCACACAAAAAACACGACACAACCCACACACATCGTCAGCTCGGCCTCTGCTGCTGCTGCTGATTGATCCTGCAATCCGATCCTGCTCAGACCCGCAGAAACTTCACCTTTACTCCAATCGCGTTCCATAACACTTTCTTTTTTGTAGTGTTATCCAAACCTTTAGGAAGAATATTCGGCTTTTTGAAGGTCAAGACACCTTTCACACACACACACACACACAAAATGAAAAATCTGTCATAATTTAATCACCCTTCAGTTGTTCCAAACTTGTTTTGTAATTCTTTTTCCTCTGTCAATCACAAAACAAGATATTTTGAAGAATGTTGAAAATTGATAGCCACTGACAGTCTTTATGGATGTCAATGTCTACAAAAATTTCAAAAGTTCTTTTGTGTTAAACAGAAGAAAGAAATGCATAATGCTTCAGAAACAATTGAGCCCAAGTAGCCTACGCAATGAGTAAATTATCCCTCTATTGACCTTATTCTTCAATGCGGAAGTGCGATTGTTTTAGAACTTCCGATTCAGTCGCCTGTGAGAGAAATGACTAGGAATAATAAACGGCAGAAAACGGTCAAATTACTTGCTCTGCAAACAAGTGTTTGTACGATTATACACACAAAATAGAATAATACAATAAGAAAAATATCAGTTTGTAACATCAATCAGCAAAACAAGCTGTTTTTAATGTCTAAAAATGAATAAAAAGTGAATGAGACCAGAAGTCTCAAGCCAAAATGATTCAAATGGCTGCGCCCTGCCTGTACGCGGAGAATAAGGTGAATATGCTTATTTCACGCGGCTGCCATTTTAAAAGACGAATGCGAGGCTGTGGTGGGAAGAAACCCGGAAGTATAGGATCAGCACTGTAAAATTTGCAACAACATTCTGTGGACTATAAACCTCCAGCTGTTGCCGCAAATTCAAAGTGCAGATGTGGTGTAAACATCACTTTAATGTCATTCAGTTCAGATTCATTTAAACAATTAAAAGCATATTAGGCATCAAACAAAATCACAATCTCTTTAAGAGTGTCCTCTTAGGTTTCAGTTCATGGCACCAGGTAAAAACCACGAGGGCTTCCCTGCTTCAGCCTATGTACAGTAACCCGGTGAGCACTAAAACAATGCAGTCCTCTGTAGCACACCCTTGTGTTGTCTATAATAGTGTTGTCTCGGTACTGAAGTTCTAACAATGTTTATTTCCCGCTAACATTTAAGTGTCGCTGAACATGTTCTTAAACAACGCTGATTTGCCATATTATTCACCAGTGCTCAACAAAAATAACTGTGATTTGCCGTGAAGGTCATCAGTTCACCGCTCTTCTCCGAGTGCCGATTGCTTGTCTGTGTTTGCACTCGGTAAATAGCGGTGAAGTTCAGAGAACTGATGACCTTCACTGCCAATCACAGTCAGTTCTGTTGAGCAATGGTGAATACTATGGCAAATCAGCATTGTTGCATTTAACAGTGCTTAAATGTTAGTGGGAAATTGATGGTTTTTATCCATTTCAGTACCTATAAGTTCAGCATTGTGACAAGTCTAATATAGTGAAAGAATCAGTTCAATAACTTGAAAACGTTAGCTACCTAGTGCCATTTTCCTTAACTTAGCTGAAAATGAGATCAGATATCCCTTTTTATTTTCACTTTCCATTCAGAACGGACCTTTGAGTCGCTCGGAAGATGGTGAAATTATAAATATGTGTCGCTTTCTCTTTGCTGATAAGATATACAGGCAGGTACAAAACATTCATGTGTGACTCAGGCGATACTTCCAGGTTTATTCCCACCGCAGCCTTGATTTCGCTGCTTAAAATGGCGGCCATGTGAAATCAGTCTATGGCATGAATTTTTCTTTTAGGAGGAAAAAATTCACCTCCCACCAGATTTTGGTTTGTTGTCTCAGAGCAACAACGTGCAGTTAGGCACTAAAACACCATGGTTTTCAGTTTATTATTATATGTGAACTGAGGTACAAACAAGCCATAAAAACATTAGAAACGTGTTAATTTAACATAATCAATATCAGCAAGTATTTCATCAATAACTAGCCATAAATGGTGTATTGAATGTTCCTGTGGGGTACCGGTTGAAAGCACTTATTTACCAATGTTTATTATTCACTGTGGAACCTCAGAAAGCTGTTGGTGGATGTGAAGCAAAGGTGGGTGCCACGTTTTTGTCACTTGGCTTTAGGTCAGGGGTGTCCAAACCTGGTCCTGGTGGGCCCGTGTCCTGCAGAGTGTAGCTCTAACCACACCTGAACCAGCTACTCAAGCTCTAACTAGTATACTAGAAATGTATTGGCAGGTTGGCAACTAAATTTTGCAGTACACCAGCCCTCCAGGACATAGTTTGGGCACCGTCCTTTAGATTATGGGTCTCAAACTCAATTCCTGGAGGGCTGCAGCTCTGCACAGTTTTGCTTCAACCCTAATTAAACACAGCTGATCCAACTAATCAAGGTGTTCAAGACTACTAGAGGCTATTAAGCAGGTGTGAGTTGGAGGTAGTTAGAGCTAAACTGTGCAGAGCTGCGGCCCTCAAAGAATTGAGTTTGAGACCACTGCTTTAGATGAACCTTTGCATCCTGGTACTCCGTATCTCCCTTTCTGTGTATCCATGACCAAGTGGGCTGAATCCAGATGCACATCAAACTCAATTTCTGGAGGGCCGCAACCCGGCAGAGTTTACCCTGCCTCAACACTTACCAGTAGGTTTCAAACAAGCCTGAAGAACTAATCAGGTTTGTTTAATCAGGTTTAAAAATAAACTGTGTAGATCTGTGGCTTTTTGCAAGTTTAATTCGCATCTTTGAATAGAAATAGCGAATGTGACTCTTCAAGCTCGCTGTCAGAAGGAATGAGCCTAACTGCTCAATTTAGTTTTTTACCTGGATAAAATATTTCAACATTAATTTCCTGTGAGTAATAGTTTACAGTAAGGCAAAAAATATTATGTTATAGTAATATTATGGTAATAATTATACATTTCTGGACTTTATCTATCTTAATATCTTACAATATTTTTTATGATTATACCTAGGTAAATAAAATATCAGTAACCTTTAAAAGATTGATCTAATAAATATCTACTAGTGTCTGTTGAATAGTACTAAAAGCGTATCAATACGTATAGTATCTTTGAATATTAAGTGCATCATTTTACAGCCCTGTTTTGCCTGTAAATATGATGTACTAAGACTGTATGTTTTAATTCTAGGTTGATATGAATAAGAGCTATTCTCTCATTTTGTCGTAGTAATCAAAGAACTTTGGTGAAATTGATATTATTATTATTATTATTATATAATATTATACAGTGCCTAAAAAACGACTAACTTGTTTGTTTATTAATTTTCCTTCGGCTTAGTCCCTTTATTCATGAGGGGTCACCACAGCGGAATGATACGCCAACTTATGTTTTACACAGCGGATGCCCTTCAAGCTGCAACCCAGCAATGGGAAACACCCATACACACTCACTCGCACACATACATGAACATGGGGAGAACATGCAAACTCCACACAGAAATGCCAACTGACCCAGCCGAGACTCAAACCAGCGACCTTCTTGCTGTGAGACGACAGTGCTAACCACTGAGCCACCGTGTAAACACGACTAACTTGTTTTTGGGTTTAAATAGATGTAGTTCAGTATCTACACACTCTCTTTTTAAGCAATTCAACAGATTCGATGTGTTGGTAGAAGTTAGCCGATATATTCAGGCACTCTGTAATATAATTGCGCCTAGAAGAAAGCAACTTTTTTTTATTATTTCTGTCAGTCTTAGTACATGATGTATGGAACAATAAAGATTTAAAGGGAAACACTATACAAAGCCTTTGGTAATTTTTGATTGAGATGCTAATGATCTAATCTGATTCAATAAATTATGCTAAGTTAAAAGTGTTCCCGCTAGACAGGAAATTGGCTGAATAGATAAAAAAAAGATAAAACTCTGCTTGAAAAAAAAACTGTTGAACTCTAAAATGAGCCTATTTTTTTTTTAAGTTAAGTTTTTCTTTAACACAAGCTCAGGATAAGGATGCATAGCTGGCCCTCTCTATTGACCTTATTTATCACGTACGAGCGGGCGCAGCCATTAGAGTCTTTTTGGCTCAAGACTTCCGGTCTCATTCACTTTCATTCATTTTCAGATGTTAAAAACAGCTCGTTATGCTGCTTGATTGCAAACTGATGTTTTCTTATTATATTATTCTACTTTTTGTGTATAGTTATGAACACACTTGTTTGTAGAGCAAGTCGTTTGACCGTTTTGTGTCGTTTAATATTCCTAGTCATCTCTCCCATAGGCGACTGAATCAGAAGTTTTAAAACAATCACGAAAACGGACACACTTCTGCATTGAAAAATAAGGTCAATAAGTGAAGTTGCTGCTTAGGGCCCCACCGCCACTAGGGGGCCCCATCAACCCGCTGGTGGTGTGAGCAGTTTTCTTGATGAAGTCATTTTTATTTGAATTTTATAAATTATCTTCACTGACATTGCTTTAGTACTTAAATATTTATACATTTTCACATATAAAAAAATCACAATTTTATTAAAGTGGAAATTGTTTTCATGTAATCAACAGGAAGCAGCAGCATCTCATGTCTCATATACGTTCTGTGTTCTTGCAGTTAGAGCATAGCTGGCCCTCCCTATAAGCAAACTAATTGGCTGCTTAGGGCCCCGTCGCCACTAGGGGGCCCCCACAACCCGCTAGTTGTCCGAGCTATTTCCATGTTGAAGTCATTTTTATTTGCATTTTACAAATTATCCTCATTGGCAGTGCTTTAGTATGTGAATATTTATAAGTTTTCACTGAAAAAAAAATCTGAATTTTATTAAAGTTGAAAGTTTTTGTGTGAATGTCACATAATCAACAGGAAGCTCGCACCACCTCATTTTTTATCATAGATGTTCTGTGTTCTCACGGTTCGAGTTTGTTCTTCCAACTTAGCTAACCTGTGAGATTCAGTCACCACAGAAATGCGAACACGTGCAGACACAGCCATGGCCTTAATTACTTCATTGCCTGCCTCATTATGATTTATTTAAAAAATTGGACTGCGAAAAGGAAAATAATATAACGCTATTCTTCAGGCGCAAAAATACAGGAAAAATTAAGACAAGAGACAAGCACAAAATCCTATTTAGCATAGCTTTTAACTGCTAATGATGATGTTGAAGAAAATCTAATTACAATTACAAATTAATAATCGTCAGCTACTTATATTAAATATTTTATTTTTTCCTGGTTTTACAGACCCAGTGTGTTAGTCTAAAATGCATTTTACTTAAATGAAATAGTGTCTGACATATTTTGCACACTGGTAATATTTTTCCTAAGACATGTTTATAAAAGTTGTTTCCTTCCTGAATTCATCTAATCTAAGCTCTGGACCCTGCATCTCAAAAATCTAATTCTATAAGACACTAATTATTTTATTTAAAAGAAAAAAAACCTCAATGTAAGGAACAGGGAAGGAGACTGAAGGGAATAATAAAGTTTGTGTTTTGGTATTAACATCAACCCAGTATTTGTTGCTTCCCTTTTTCTTATATGTTTTTTATGTTAATATGTTTTTCAATATTTACTTTATATTTTTTGCTTATTGACTTCATTATTTAAGGCTCAGTCTTTGCATTGTATAATGTTACTTGTTTTTTTTTGAGTTCTTAATGAGTTCAGAATGTATATTTTATTGATTATATTTTATTTTATTAATAATGCATTTTCAATTTTGATTAATTATTGTTCAATGTTTTTTGGTTTTGGAATTTATTAAAAAAACTCAACCTAGAATCTTTTATAAAATATTCAATCTGTTTGCTAAATAATAGAATATGTTTTAAATACTCCAGAAGGATGCAAAGTAGAAACCACTGGTCCCTTTATTAAAGATTGTTTAATTCTTCATTTTTAAAGATGTTTTTTTAGTTGACAAAAACAGTGATTTAAAATGTCCAAACCATTCAGACAGTTATTAAGTAGAAATCAGACTTTTCTGTTTCATTGAGTGTATTTAATAAGCAATATAATCATTGTGGGCCAGTTTGCAATGGCAATACTCCACTATTAAGAGCAAGGTAGGGCCCCAAAATTGTTCTGCTTAGGGCCCCCAAATGTACAGGGCCGGCCCTGGGTTTCAGTTTGTTCTTTCAAGGTAACCTGCAAGACCGGTCATCACAAGAATGCGAATCCACGCACAGACACAGCCACCATGGCATTTGCTTCATTGCCTGCCCCATTATATACTTGATTCATTTTGGAAATTGGACCGTAAAAATGAAACAAAACTAACGTTTTTCTTCAGGTGTAGAAAAAAATGAGGGAAAAATACAACCAAATACAACCAAAAAAAACTAGAATCTTTTATAGAATCTTCATTCTGTTTGCTAAATTAATAGAATAAGCTTTAAATACTCCAGAAGGATGCAAAGTATGAATCACTGGTCTCTTTACTAAAGCTTGTTTAATGTCCAAATCATTCATACAGTTATTAAGTAGAAGAAATCAGGCTTTATTTTCTGTTTCATTGATTTTAAATAAGCGATATATCATTGTGGGCTGGTTTGCAATGGCAATACTTCACTATTAAGAGCAAGGTAGGGCCCCAAAATTGTTCTGCTTAGGGCCCTCAAATGTACAAGGCTGGCCCTGCAAGGATGAAAGCATTTTCAGTCATTTCTGTTTGGATGATCACCTTTTTTTGTGTTCAAAATAAGTTTAGAACCACTTGGCGTTAATAAGAAATTTTCATTTTTAGATGAACTGCCCCTTTAAGTGCTGGAGATGTTTTGTTGCCAGATTTTGACAAGAAAAACACATGACCAATCCGCTGAAACATCAACCAAAATAGGGTATATGCAGAGCTAGTGTTTCTTTCCATACTGATAAACTTCCGGTTAATGTGACTTTTTCAATTGTTCCTTTTACAGCTTGTAAAAGCATGTTACAGCATTCAATGTAATTAAAATATGCTTAGTTAAATAGACTTCAGTGTTCATTTACTTATTGAAGCGTAAACCGAGATGAAAAGCCACTTACATGCACGCACCTGTCAGGATCAGCAGACGAGCGCAGAAAAGCCATTGGAAATACTGATGTAAAATAAATGTAAATATTTTAAATACATAGCGCAGAAATATATAATTTTAATGCAGTGCTTCTTGTGCATTCTGAGACCCACTTTATAGCTTATATCATTTAGTCAAGGAAGGTCATTGTTTTTTTTTTTTAAAGAAATGAAGCGTTTGATTTACTGACAAATTAAAAGTCCTTCTGAGTGCTTCTGCATATACCTTATAAGCTATATTTTGAAAATAGGATTAAAAGCTGCTAACCCCAACCTTCATTTTCCCACTTCATTCATTTCTTTATTAACGCTGTCACATGACACTATATGACACTATAGTATGGCAATACTAGTTACTGTGTGGATGACCAACTTTTGGGGAAATGGTTGAAAACAATGATAAAAAATGTTTTTTAGACTAAAACCATTTTCAAATTTGTCCAGATTAGTGTAGGTGTAGCATTATTTATGCAATGTGTGTTGCCGTCAAATGTAATGACTTGATTTGAAACTTGAATAATGTGTAAACATCCTTACACTACAGATTTAGTGTAATTGAGCCTTGGCAGTTTTGCCCCCTTAAAGGCACACCCCAAAATGAAAATTCTGTCATAATTTTTACTACTCTGCTTGATTTAAATCAGTTTTCTTCCTTCTATTAAACACAAAAGAAGATATGAATATTACAAATTGTTCCTACTACTGTGTGTATGTCAGTGGCTACAACTTCTCAACATTCTTCAAAATATCTCCTTTTTCGTTTAACAGAAAAAAAGGAATTGTTTGGAACCACCTGAGGGTGAGTAAATGACGATTTCCGATTATTTTTGAGTGAACTATCACTTTAAATGTTCAAGCAGTTTTGTTGACATTGGTGTGATTTGTGCATCTGTCCCGTCTGTGTGATGAGCTAGAGCAGGCCCTCAGTGGCCCTCATGTCCCGCTGCTGTCCTGCTGTCAGCACTCAAGTGTGCTCAGTGTCTGCTCTACAGCGCCTCTGCTTTTGTGCTGTCATGTTGTTTCACCGCAGTGGCCTCAATCTCATCCATCACTGCTTTCAGCAACAACGTTTGTCCAGTTTGAGTATAAATATCTCTCTGCTGGTGGCCTCAGGTTTCTTTCTCGCTACTTCTTTCATTTCAGCCGTTTTTCAGAAGCACACCTCCTCTACATGTTTCACACTTAACAAGTGACAAGGCAGTAAATCTCTTTCTTGTCCAAATCTAATCTGAGTAGGGACTGAATTGATAAAAAGCATACACTACATTGCACCTTGTATTTATCAGCAGTTATATAT
>CAIGQZ010032745.1:547825-567292 GCA_903798205.1 Danio tinwini | reverse complement strand
AAATGTCAAGATGGGCATAAATTTTACAAATGTGCAAAAGAGCATATGCACATAAACTACAATGGAAACACAATTACCAAATAAATTCCAGCAAGCACATCAAAAAAGGCATGTGATTTTGTTTTAACAGGTCATGTGATAATAACAATGAGCATGATGGGCAGGCAATAACATCTAAAAATGTTGTTTTGTTCATTCTAAAATCTTTCAGCCAAAGTCCGTCATCAAAGGCCCAATCCCAATTCTATTTTTAAACCCCAACCCCATCCCCATCCCCTTGGCCCTTAAAACAGAATGAGAAAAGGAACGGCTTCAAAATGTACCCCTAAGAAATGGGACTGCACTACATCTGCACGTCATCATGTCATTGCGATCTCTTGTTTCATATGAGATCTGCAATATGGCGACTGCTGTAGTTATTCCAGTTGTGTTATTATTTGCTATTTATCTTCAGGAAATCACTGAAGGCATATATCATGTTGTCATAACAATATAATGTGGCAATATGATCATAACTGTACTGCGCATTTCCACCGTGGCCATATTCATCAATGTAAACACACAAAAACAACATTGACATCGAGTGACAGAATGTTGTGCGACTGCTATACATGAGTTATTTTTAGGGATTATAGATAACAGAATTTTTTTTTCATTTTAGCGTTTTTATTTTTAAAAAGCATGACGGTAAAACACGAATGCGGTTATGAATATATTAAAACATATACTTGTTTGTTGTAAAAGTTCATAATGACAAAAAATATTAATTTGTGCATCTCTTTACTTCCGTGTGCAGTCATGCTGCTGTTGTAGATGGTGTATTTTGGAAAATTTTCGTACCCATTGGTTTCGAGTGTGGTCCTGAAAAATCTCCATTTCAAACGCCTTCAAGCTAAAGAAAATTGTGACACCAAGGAAAGGGATAAGGGGTATAATTAGGATTGGGCCAAAGTGGTTCAGTACTATTTCCTCCTAAACAGTCTTAAGGGGCGTCTCGCCAAAGAGCATCTCACACCTCCAAAAGCCACCGATGTTCATTGTGTTTTAGATTCTGAGGCAAAAGTAATTTATTATGTAAGAAAAAGACTCAAAGTGGCTGAAAATGTAGTTTTTGTTTTTGATATTTGCTGCTGTTTATCAAGAAGTGATGATTTTGTTGTAGTTTAATTTTATTTAATTCATTAAATTAATGAATTAAATAAAATTAAATTAAATTTAATTAAATAATTAAAAAATAATTTAATTTATTTAATTCAAAGATTATTGGAGATTTTTTACACTATTAACTATTAGTAAACGCTATTTCGGTCTTTCTGGTTCAGAGTGTCACAAAACACGTTACTTGCTGTTTCTCTGTAAATATTTTAGTAATTAATCATGAAACTTTATTCGCTTATATTTTTATTTTTACTTTTATTCGCTTAATCCTCATTTAATTTTTAAGCTAATTTTTAAAACCGTTTTTGAGTTTCTTTCTTCTGATAAGCAAAAAATAAGATATTTTGGTGGGCATCAACATTCTTCAAAATATCTTCTTTTGAGGCTAGCACTGTCACCTCACAGCAAGAAGGTTGCTGGTTCGAGTCCCAGCTGGGCCAGTTTGCATTTCTGTGAGGAGTTTACATGTTCTCCCTGTGTTGGCGTGGATTTCCTCTGGTTTCCCCCACAGTCCAAAGACATGCACTATGGGTGAATTGGGTAAACAAAATTGGCCATAGTGTATGAGTGTGTGTGAATGTGAGAGTGTATGGGTGCTTTCCAGTACTGGATTGGGGTTAGAAGGGCATCCGCTGCGTAAAACATATGCCAGACTAGTTGGGGGTTTATCACACTGTGGTGACCCCTGATAAATATAGGACTAAGTCGAAGGAACATGAATGAATAAGTTCATCAGAAGAAAAAATCTCATAAATCTTTGGAACCACTTGAGAGTGAGTAAACAATGACAGAGCTTTCATTTTTGAGTGAACTATCACTTTTAAAGAGCGCTGTCAGGGTGTATAACTGATGAAGAATCGGCACGGTTGAGACTCAGCATGTTTGAAGGAACCAGCTCGTTCTTAATTGCTTTTTTAAATGAGGCGTTTTATACAAAGAAACTCGAGGCATGAGAGCCTGTTTGTTTTTTTTGAGCCCCAGTGAGAGTGAGAACAAAGACAATGAATGGCTGACGCTTCATCACTCCGTTCAATCCTGGAGGTGTTTCAGAGGGTAAAGGCAAAACGTGAGAAGTGTGTTTTAGTTCCTGCAGAATCATGAGAAACCTCAGATGACTCGCACACGTATCACTTCCAGGCACCTAAAAATACAGCCGAGTAGTTTGTGGTTTTGCTAATGAGAGCATGTGTGATTTAAAACTCCCATGACCTGGGCTCTAATTGGGAGGGTGGCATGAAAAGCCTAGTGAACAGTTTGGGTGGGCAATGATTTCACTCAGACTGACAGTGAGACGACCAGTGCTCGAGCAGATATAATCCAACATGAAATAGTATATAACCCCAGTTCATGAAGTTTTGGAACTTCTGACTTCTTTAAATGCGGTGCCTTGAATTGCCAAGTAGCTCCTCCTCCTTTTTCAAAACAGCCAATAGCGTTTTGTTTATATCACAGTTCTGTCAGTCAAAGTTGTTGAGCTAAGGTGGATCAGGAATGCTGAGTATGCCTGACCATTTCTCTGCTTATAGTCCATGTGAAATCTAAATTTGCTATATTTATTTTGCTTACGCACACTAGCCCCTTTCACACAGTGATACTGAAAAATTTCCGGAATGACTTGACGGGTAAATTAAAAAAAGCTCTGTTTACACAGGCAAGGACGTTCCAGAATTTTTCCGGAAAAGACCTTTCACACATGCATTCCAAAATACCGGTAATTTCTGACATCATTAACCAGAAATGACCTATTAATGGCTGCGCTTGTATTTGTAAACATAGAAGGGGTCGGGCTTTTATTGATGATTTCAATTTTATTTAAAGCTTTAGCATTCATGCAGCTGCTTTTGTCCCAAAGACACCTAAAGGCAGAAGCGAGAACCACAGCTAAATGTTTACACAGTTGACTACATTACAAATTCTGTGGATGGATAAGTATTCGATGAAAACATATAGAAGAACACTTTCACATTTCGTAATGTACATAATATGGCTGCATCTGAAACCACCTACTACTCAGTAAGTACTGCATTTGAATTTAAATGTACTACTCAGCCTTTAGAAAAATACGTTCTATACAGTATAAATGTGAGCAGTATGAATGGAACTTGGACGTACTACATCCGCCATTTTGTTGTGATCACGTGACCTATCCGCTTGAGTTGCGTCGATTCACTCCCATTCATAAATTCTCTCTAGGGGCATCATGGTATAGGGTAGCGTGCATAGAATGCACACTTCAGTATCTCTTCCGAAGTAGATTCTTTGTTTGACGTCAGTTTGGCCACTTCAGCCATGCCCCTCTTATTGCACGTCCTGATATTGCAGTTCTGAAGTGTTCATAGGTCAACAAGGGTGGAGCTTATAATACAATGTTTCAACCAATCGATACAATGTTTCAACCAATCAGATGTGTATCATGTGTGTGTATATGTATAGAGTGTATCATGTGTATATGTATAGATTGTATTATGGGTGTATATGTATAGATTGTTTTATGTTTGTAAATGTATAGTGTATTGTGTGTATGTGTATGTATAGAGTGTACCATGTGTGTATATGTATAGAATGTATCGTGTGCATATGTATGGAGTGTATCATGTGTGTATAGAGTGTATCGTGTGTATATGTATGGAGTGTATCATGTGCGCATATGTATAGAGTGTCATTTGTGCATAATTATAGAGTGTATTATGTGTGCATATGTATGAAGTGTACCATGTGCATATGTATAGTGTCGTGTGTATATGTATAGAGTGTATCATGTGTGTGTGTATATGTACAGAGTGTATTATAAGTATATATGTATCATGTGTGTATGTATAGGGTGTATCGTGTTTTTATTTTTTGCCTTGCCTAATTTTGTCTCTTATTGAAGATTTTTTGTTCTTTATAACTTTCCACAAAGCATGTGTGTACAGTATATGTATAGAGTGTATCATGTGTGCATATGTATAGAGTGTATATATGTATAGAGTGTCGTGTGTGTGTGTGTGTGTGTGTGTGTGTGTGTGTGTGTGTGTGTGTGTAGACGGTATATGTATAAAGTGTATGTGTATGGAGTGTATGGAGTGTATCATGTGTGTATATGTATAGAGTGTATCATGTGTGTATATGTATAGAGTGTATCATGTGTGTATATGTATAGAGTGTATCATGTGTGCATATGTATGGTGTGTATATGTATAGTGTCATGTGTGTATATGTATAGAGTATATCATGTGTGTATATGTATAGTGTATCATGTGTGCATATGTATAGAGTATATCATGTGTGTATATGTATAGTGTATCATGCGTGCATATGTATAGAGTGTATCGTGTGTACATGTATAAAGTGTATCATGTATGGAGTGTATCGTGTGCACCACGAGTGTATACACCACGATTCTCATGTGTGTATACGTTTAGAGTGTCATGTGTGTATATGTATAAAGTGTATTATGTATGGAGTGTATTGTGTGTGCATGTATGAAGTGTATCGTGTGCATATGTATGGTGTGTATATGTATAGAGTGTATTGTGTGTATATGTATATTACGCCAAAAATAAAAGGAGGTACAATAAATGGTCACCTCAATTTTACTCAAATAATATAATAATATACGATCATTAACCAGTAAATGAACAGCAATAATAACTACTCACGCTCAATCTTCATTGCTGGAGATTACACAATTTCACCACGTGAATATATCACCAGTCAAACATAAAGAGAAACAGCTGCTCTCAAAATTGCAGTGATGACTTCCTTTTTTTCCTCTAAATAAAACTGTCAGAGTACCATTCTTGCAGGCTCAAACGACAACAGATTAGCGTAGCTAAACTCTCAGGAGGGCACTTTTTCTCCGTTCAACTCTGTATGAACGCACCAAGAAGCCTCTAGTGGTAGGGAGGCATCATTACCAGCTATTGTTTCCCTTGGCTACACTCTACCCTGCCCCAAGTCAATGTCCTCCGGAACTTTCTTACTAATGATCTACAGCACCTTTCAGTTTTTCAGATGTGTACATTACTATGCCTGCTAAAACTTGAGACAAAATGTCAGGGCTAAACGATCCGCATTGCAAGCCGACTTAGGCAAATTGTATGGATTATTTTGTTGACCGGCAGTTGATCTTTGAGAACATTGCGGCATTGGAAGAGGTACTTTCCGCTCAACTGAAGGAAGTGAACAAGTCCTCGGAGCAGAAACTGGATATTCATGAGTCATCTTTGGACTGGGATCTGGAGGTAGGATATCAACACCACTATTCTCAAACGCAAGGATTTCCTCCTCATTTTCAGGTTCATGCAATCTTTGTTCCTCTGAATCTTCCACCTGTAAACCACCCTCCCTAATGTCCTTCATTGACATTGCTGACCTTTCTTCCAAGGCTGGCCTTGTCTCTTCTACGACTACGCACTCAACATCTGGCGGCAACTGAATCTCCTCATCACGTTGACCCAACCTTTTCTCCACTAGAGATACCTTGCTACGTGGCTTTAGTACTGGAATCTGAGATGGACAAGGTCGAAGGTGAGACCGATGTATCGTCTTTTGCTTCCCCCCTCCCTCAGGTTCCACTACATGTGTAGTTCCTTGAACATCTCTCACAATATAAACTTCCGGTGCCCATGCATCCTGGATGTTATGTCTTCCCATTGGGCGGTGTCTTAAGTACACCTTTTGTCCAACTTTGACTTAAGGGCAATACACATCGCTTTCATGTCTAGCAGCTCGTTCCTCCGCTTTCTTCTTTGAGTACTCCTTTGCTCTCAGAAGGGCTTCTTGGAGTCGTTCTCTGTGTATTGACAACCAATTCGATTGTGTGCCCTCGAGCGTAACAAGTCATGCAAGGCGCGATTAAATCGCTCACACTGGGGATTTTCTTACCTGGTCAGAGTGTAGTCTCTCTGGAACCCCGTATTTAAGAAACCACTCTCTCAGAAGAACTTTGGCTGTGGTATCGGCTTTTTGGTCCCTGGTTGGGAACACTTGGCTAAATTTAGTAAAGACATCTGTGGCCACTAGAACATTTTCCCAACCATCAGAAGCTAGCTCCAGTGTGGTAAAGTCAACAGCCACTACTTCCAACGGTCTAGAAGCCATGATGTTCATGATGCTCTGCAGCACTGGTTCAATTAAGCAAGAGGGTACCAGTTGTTGACATTCTCCCAGAAAAGCATCATCAACCACTCGATACAACAGTCCTCTATCTTCCTTGAATTTATGACATTGCTTGAGTAGTGACCTCCCTTGCTGAGGTAGCCCTCGTCTTTCCTGGGAAGAAGGTTTCTTTTGATTACGCCAAAACTGCTTAACAAGGCTTAGGAAGGGGTCGGCATCCTGAACTTTGACAGAGCTGTTCCCTAGTATACCCCGGTAATGTTGGGGTGTTTTCAAAGTCAGAATTTGGCCAAACTTCTTCCAGAGGGCTTCCCAAGGTCTGATTCTACAGTGGTACCACAATGTAAATCATTGCAGATGGCCACGCAATGATCAAATTTGACATCTTCAGTCTGCTCATCCTCTTCTTCAAACACTGCTCTCCTGGACAAAGCATCCGCTGCTGTATTACACCGTCCTGGTCGGTAGTGAACTTCAAAGTTGAACACAGCCAACTGGGCTGCCCATCTCTGTTCCACTGCCCCCAACCTAGCCGTGTTGAGGTGGCATAATGAGTTGTTTTCTGTAAGTACCATGAACCAGAAACCCAGCAGATAGCCCCTAAATTTCTCCACTACAGCCCACTTTAAGTCTAAGATTTATTTACGATCTGCTGTAATTACGATCATTGCGTTCAGCACCTCTCAGCCTCCTACTAGCATAAGCTATTAGCTTCTACTTCCCACCCTGATACTGGTATAAGACAGCGCCCAAACCCCAGCTACTTGCATCTGTCTCTAATGGGAGTGAAAAGTCGGCATATCCTAACACAGGAGCACAAGTCAGCTCTGTCTTAAGACATTCAAATGCTTGTTGGCACTCTGACGTTTAGGCAGCCTGAAAGGACTGATCACCCTGAACCCCACTTCCCTTTTTGATGCATTCATTCATGACATTGTGCAGAGGCCCTGCCATCTTAGCAAAACCTGCAATAAATCGCTGAACTACAGAACCCCAAAAAGGACCGCAGTTCCTTTGCCGTCTTTGACACTGGCCACTTCTTTACAGCACTGACTTCGTCAGGATCAGAGCCAACACCTTGAGTTGATATTTGGTGCCCAAAAAACCTCACCTTTGTTTGTAGGAAATGGCACTTTCTCACTTTTATTTTTAATCGAGACTCTCTTAGGTGGCAGAGTACCACTTCTAGATTTACCAGGTGAGTTTTGAACTGCTTGAATAGACCAGCAAGTCATCCAGATAAACAAGAACTATTTGGAACATCAGATCACCGATTACAGCCTGCATGAGTCTCTGGAACGTTGCTAGTGCATTACAGAGGCCAAAGGGCATCCGTGAATACTCAAATAGACTGAACAGTGTGACAAAGGCAGTCTTATGTTGGTCCTTTTCTTGGACGGCCACCTGATGATAGCCACTTGCCAAGTCAATGGTGGAAAACACCTGGGCCTTGCACAGTGCATACAGGCTTTCATTAATTCTTGGCAAGGGAAACGTATCTCGCCAAGTCTTAAGATTCAACTTACGGTAGTCTACACATAGCCAGAGGCTTCCATCAGCCTTTCTGACGAAGACTACTAGTGACACATATGAGCTGGGACTTTCCCAGCGTCCATATTTTATTTTACGCAGCCGCCATTTTTAAAAACGAAAGAGAGGCTGCGGTGGGAAAAAACTCGGAAGTATAGAATCAGCAACAACATGCTGTGTATTACAAACCTCCAGCTCTTGCTGCGATTTCAAAATGCAGAAATGGTGTAAACCACATTAATATCACTCAGTTCAGTTTAATTTAAACAATTAAAACCACATTAGGCATCAAACAACGTCACAATCTCTTTAAGAGTAATACGCTTAAGTGTCCTCCTAGTCTTCAGTTCATGGCAGCCGTGGGGATGCTTCCCTGCTTCAGCCTATGTAACCCGGTGAGCGATAAAACACTTCAGTCCTCTGTAGCACATCTTTGTGTTGTCTTTAACAATGTTGTCACGGTACTGAAGTTTTAAAAACGTCCTTTTCCCGCTAACATGTAAGTGGCGCTGAGCGTGCTTATAAACACCGCTGATTTGCCATAGTATTCACCAGTGCTCAACAGAAATTACTGTGAAGGTTATCAGTTCACTGCTCTTCACAGATTGAAAACACACATAGACGGACATTGGATCGTTTTAAAGCTGTGAAGATCAGTCGATTTATCAGCAGATCGCTCGTCTGTGTTTGCGCTCAGTAAAGAGCGGTGAGTTTGGTAAACTGATGACCTTCACAGCTAATCATAGTAATTTCTGTTGCGCACGTGAACACAATGGCAAATCAGCGCTGTTTATCAACAGCGCTTAAATGTTAACGAGAAATGGGCGTTTTTTTTTTGTTTTTTTTGTTACAAAAAAATTTGTATTGTGACAAGTCTAGTATAGTAAGAGAATCAGTTCATTAACTTGAGTTTGATAAATGGTATCTAAAATGTGTGTTTTGAAAGAAAATGTTAGCTAAGTAGCGCCATTTCCCTTAACTTAGCTAAAAATGAGGTCACACATCCCTATTTATTTTCACTTTTCATTCAGAACGGTCCTTTGGGTCACTCGGAAGGCGGTGAAATTGTAAATTTGTGTCACTTTCTCTTCGCTGATAAGATATACAGCCAGGTACACACTATTCCTGTGTGACTCCGGGGATATTTCCAGGTTTCTCCCCACCGTAGCCTCGATTTCGCTGTTAATAATGGTGGCCGCATGAAATCAGTCTATAGGTGAATCTTTATGGTGCAGCAGGTGCGGCTAATCTTCTGGCTTATTTAAGGAGCTGCAAACATGCGTTTGAGAGACTTTGGAAGATCATTTTTTTGTTTAACTTCCTTTGGCTTACCCACCGCTTATATTATTTTGTTTATTTTGAACTTTGCTCCCATGTAATTTGTTGTTGTTTTGAACATTATATGTTATGTTATGTTAGACATTTAACTTGGTTACTTTGATATCCCTTTGCACTTTACTTTATTATTTTGTTTTTGTAACTTTTAAATAAATATCTTTTTACATTTTTTCATTCAAATTGGTTTGGTTCTTTTCATTTTGTTGCATTCTTGAGCCGGCACGTAACAATATGTACAGAGTGTATCATGTGTGTGTACAGTATAGAGTGTATCATGTCTGTATATGTACACAGTGTATCACGTGTGTATATGTACAGTGTATCATGTGTGTATATGTACGAAGTGTATCTGTCTGTATATGTATAGAGTGTATCGTGTATAGTGTGACACTATGCACAGAAGTGACACTGAAAACAGAAGTGAGGATCCAAATGCAGGTTTATTAGCAGGATGGTCAGGCAAGCAACAGTCAACACAGGAGCAAACAGATGTATATGGGCAATCCAGAATCGTAGTCAGATAACAGGCAGATGATCAGAAGGCAGGCAGCAGACAGGGAGAAACCAGCCTGATCTCATGAGCAAACGGAAGTATTTTACGTTTTGTCATTTTAGTGACTAATTCGCACGAGTTCGTACGAGTTCAGCCGTACGAAAATGTACGATTTTAAAAAGGAGGCATGGCACCTAACCCCAGCCCTAACCTCAACTGTCATTGGGTGATGAGCAAATCGTACTAATTTGTACGAATTAGATTGTACAAATTTATACGAATTAGCCACTAAATCAAAAAATTACGAATTGCCATGGGATTGCGTTGGGAGAAACAGACAAACAAGGCCAGGATCAAAACACGGCAAAAGAAGACAAAGGAACCACATTGTAATGTCACAAAAATGCAAAGAAGACTCAGCAACATTGTATGTGTTTGAGCTGTACTTATAGTCAATCAAGCAATCAATGATGACTTGGAGCAGGTGTGTGTGTGTTTTGCATGACTAAGTTTTGTAGTCCATTATGAGGCAGGATTGTAGTTCATGTGAGTGTGAATGTTTTCCAGCGATTTCTAGTGGTTAGATCGCTGGTGATCATGACATCGTTAAGCTTAAATAGTCTAAGCATGTTTTTATTTATGTTAAAACAAATTACAAACTAGCCACCTTTTGATTTTATTTCATTTCCGTATATTTTTATCAAGCAAAAAATGCAATTAATTGTATTTAGTTTTTAATTTTATTAGAAATTTAATAGCCGAAGGCAACACTAACCTACTTCTATGTAACATTGGCTCTGATTGTGTTTTTACAGATATCCTACAGATAGACCTTTTGCTGAAAGACATTACCTGTTAATTTCAGTGCTGTATTTTAACATTTCGCAAGGGCTTCAGCTGGTACCAGCCTCAGTTTTGAGACTTGACGTTTATGTGGTGTCTACATATCGATGTCTGGATAATAGCGAGAGCGATATGAGATGAGATGAGACCTCAGATTCAATGTGTGGCTACACTTCACAGTTTCTGCAAATTCTGACCATAGGCTCATCGAAATTGGTTTTTCATTCAACTGAAAGCGGAAATATTGCCAGTCTGACAATAGCTCAAATTCATCAAATGGACCAAATTTGGACCCTGTAAGCCATACTCTCTTGCGCCACCAAGAGAGTATGGCTGAACCAAGAGTTGAACCAAACTTTGGAACAGTAGGTGGCAAATTAAACATTTTTTTTTTTTGCTTGATTCATTGGCTTATGCCAATGCAAATGGACACCAAATTTAAAAAATCGTAAGGTGTAGTTTTTTTTTAAATAAAATTCTGAGTTTGTAAAACCTACTTTTTCAAACTCGTCCTAGACGGTTAAGTCGATATTCACCAAAATTGAACCAGGTCATATTCAGACCATGCTGACAAAAAGTTAACAAAAGAATGTTGATTAGTGAAACGGTTGTGAAATTGTACGCAAACAAATTGTTCGAAGTTGTCGTAAAATTTATAATTAGGCCATATCTCTCCAACACTTTGAGTTATTCTCACCAAACTTGCTGTGTGTTATGACAACTATGGTAGGAGGTGGCCTGCACAGTTTGTGGTGGCCTGCACCTAGTGGTAACGAGATACAAAAAATGGCTATTTTTGCAAATATCTTGTGAGCCCTTAGGGCAAAATTCACAAAATTTCCATAATTTGACCAACTTCCTGTCTGCCATTGTTAAACGCTACTTTTTCGAACTCCTCCTAGACCGTTAGTCTGATTTTCACCAAATTTGACTCAGATCATCTTCAGACCATATTGACAAAAAGTAATCGAATTCGTGTCGATTGGCTTAGTAGATTTTGTGTATTACACCAACAAATGTGCTGACATGATGTGAGTCTGTATCTCTGTGATGCTTAAAGTTATTGACACCATTTTAGATGTGTAATTGCCTCATCACAATCAACAAACCATAAAAGTTTGGTGACAGTGCCACCTATGGGTCAAAAGTTATAAACCATTCATTATTCATTATTAACGACACTTTGTAATAACGAAATTGAGCTTAAATTATTTCTTTGGTGATGCTGAAAACATAGATACCCCATATGCCATATTTGTCAAAACTTTCTCTTTGCAATCTTGAATTTGTTCAAAAACACACTTTTTCAAACTCCTCCTTGGCCATTGGTCCAATTTTCACCAAATTTGACTATAATTTTTAGACCTTGCTGGCAAAAAGCTATCAATTTTGTGTTGATAGGCAATACGGTTTTTGTTTACCGCACCAACAAATTGGCTGGTAGAATGCTAAACTGCATCTGAGGCTGTAACAGTGCAACGCTTATACATATTGACACAAATCAAATCACATAAATTTTGTAACAGCACCACCTACTGGTCAAAAGTTATAAACCAAAAATTTTTCAAATTCTTATGTTTTGCTTACATTTCCAGTTAAGTGAACTTCAAATGTGTTCAGAACTCATTGTTTCACTTGATCTGGTGCTCTATAGAGCTTGCTGTTCATGGCCTCTGGACTGCTTTTCATGGTGCCTCTGCATTGCTTGGCCCCGCAATTGCTGCTTGCAGCTATATTTATTACTTGCTCTTATGTCCTGAAACACTTAAAGGTTTCCTTTTCTTAAGATAAACAAATAATAAGCAACCTCCTTAATTTATTCTCTTAAATAAAGGGGAATTACCTGCTACGTGTTATATAGTCTATGGAAATATTAATATGTTTTAGTTCTCTCCGGAGCATTTGTGCAGAATGTTTGATGACGTCTATCAAAACGAGGATGTTTTAAAATACATTTATACCGAGTTCTTACCAGAGAATTTCTGTGGTTTTATATTATGGATGGAGCGCTAGGCCTCCATTAGTGGTGAGACCACTCGATGTGCGATGCCAACAGTCGGTCGGCGAGTAAACAAATATAATGAATGAAAATACACAGGCCTGTGTGTTTAGACATAATGTTATGTTGTACAGTAGCGTGTCATTTGTTTGTTTCTGTCTTCATTTTAATCGTTTTGTGATGATGCAATGGTGTGCTTTATCTGCCTAATTCCTGCTGAAATGGGCGGGTTGTGTGACTTTGATTCGGGGGACGTTCTGGGAGCGGGGTTTGTGTGACACGCTGCGAGCTTCTAGCCCGACAGTGGAAACGTAATTGTTGACACTTTTATAACAACCCTTTTTAGATACAAGCTCATCAATTTCCATTAGCTCAGGGGTTATGTGACTCACCTTTCAATCCAGTGACCTGGGTTCTATCCCAGACCCTGACAGGAGTGTGTGTGTATATGTACTGGTTGTGATTGTATCATGTGTGTATTTGTATAGATTGTATCATCTGTGTGTATGTATATATATATATATATATATATATAGTGTTATCATGCGTGTATCATTATTGGATGTGTATGGAGAGTATTATCTGTGTATATGTACAGAGTTTATCATGGGTGTATATGTACAGAGTGTATATTGTATATGTCTAGAGTTTATCATGCGTGTATATGTACAGAGTGTATCATCTGAGTGTGTATGTGTATATATATAGAGAGAGAGAGAGAGAGAGAGAGAGAACGAGTGTTTCATCTGTGTATATGTACAGAGTGTATCATATTTGGGTTCATCAACTTTCAATAGCTTAGCAGTTACGTGACTTACCTTTTAGGCCAGAGTCTCGGGTTCTATCCCAGACTCTGACAGGAGTGTATTGTGTGTATATGTATAGATTGTATCATGTGTGTATAAGTATAGAGTGTATTACTTGAGTATATGTATAGATTGTATTGAGTGTAACAATAAGTAATCCAACCTGCTCTTTAAGATCTCAAAACTCTGACTTCTGATAGTACTTAGATTAGCAAAGTCGAGTAAAAGAGGTCAAGCCTTCTCATTTATGGCCCCTAAATGCTGGTATAGTCTTCCTGATATCATGGGTGTATATGTATAGAGTTTATCATGGGTGTATATGTACGGTGTGTAAATGCATAGAGTGTGTCATCTGTATATATGTACAGAGTGTATCATCTGAGTATGTGTATAGAGTGTATTGTATGTATGTATGTATGTATGTATTTATATATAAAATTATATATAGCGATATCATGTGTGTATGTGTATATATATATATATATATAGAGAGAGACAGAGAGAGAGAGAGAGAGAGGAGAGAGAGAGAGAGACAGAGAGAGAGAGAGAGAGAGAGAGAGAGAGAGAGAGAGAGAGAGAGAGAGGGAGAGAGAGAGAGAGAGAGAGAGAGAGAGAGAGAGAGAGAGAGAGAGAGAGAGAATGTGCATATAAAAATGTGTTCAACAACTTCTAGTAGCCCAGTGGTTTTGTGACTCACCTTTCACACCAGAGACCTGGGTTCTATCCCAGACCCTGACAGAAGTCTATTCAATGTAAATGTACAGAGTGCATTGTGTACATGTACGGAGTGAAACTTTTAAGTATGTGACTATGTATACTGTATATGTTAAGATTGTATAATGTGTGAATATGTATAGAATGTATCATGTGAGAATATTTCAGTGGTTATGTATGTATGATTGTATCATGTGTGTATATGTACGGAGTGTATATATGTACAGATTGTATTATGTGTTTATATGTACAATCTCTTTTTTTGCTTAACATTTTGCTTAATGTTTATACTTTTTTAATTTCGTTACAAAACTGAAGGCATTTGATTCAGGCTCCCATCACCTATACCACAGTCAACCACTAGGAGTGATAGATATTTTGCCTCAACTCAGGCTATAACTTAGGCTATATTAACAAGGGGAAATGTAATTTTAGCTATTGATTAAGTACTGTGAGTAGCCCGTTTCAGCATTGAGATTTGAATTCAAGCCCACTTAACATTTCAATTGATGTGCAAACATTATTTGTGACATGTTTTGTTCTGGTACCAGGTTATTTATTTGCCATGCTAGTTTTTCCTCCTTTTTTTAGTCCTGAGGCATCCCAAGTCTTCCGGAAGTTCTGTGAGTCTCCCGCAAACGCCCGCAGACGAATGATAATCTCCCAGGAAAAGCGCGTGTCTCCCCTATATACAATATATATATTGTCACCTTATAATTATAAGGTTCTATCTGACATTTTTATCAAAATTGAGTTATTAACATATTCCTTATTAAATGACAACTTATTTACAATATGGGGTGTTTTTTTATAATTTGCAAAAATTTTGAAGCTCAATATCTCAAAATCATTCAGAACGCAGATAGAATTTTATAATTGCAAGGTGACGATAAATATATAACCCTCAACAGCCGTCTATCACCGGCACCTGTTCCCCATCATCAAGAACACTATAAAAGCTCACCTTATCCTTTCATTTCTTGGCCGCTATTGAAGTCGGATAGTTGTCCTTACCTTCGCTCCTTCGTCTTCTCCTTATCTTCCATGGATGTTTTGTATGTGCCTTCGGATCCTTTACACTGATCAAGGGAAGTGATTTCTTTCATATGGTGATCTACCATTTACCATGATGATCTATGTGTCTGTATTCTCACCTGCTGGGGTTCCAAAAACGAACTATATGTGAAATCACCAACAGCACTGACACCATTCTCCCACTTCCTTACTTTACTCCAATATCTTCGAGATGCCAAACGCCTCAATTCCCGCCAAGCTCACTGGTTTTTGTTCTTCGCACAATTTATCTTTAACATCACCTCTCAGCCTGGCCATAAGAACGTGAAAGCTGATGTTTTCTCTCGGATGTACTCACCTGATCCTAACCATGATTCTCCTGAACATATTCTACCACCTTCTGTTTTCGTCGCTCCCATTTTGTGGCAACTGGACGAGATTATCCGCTCAGCAACAATAGAAGAGCCAGCTCCTCCTGAACTCCCTCAAGGCCTTCCTTATGTGCCCACAAGGTATCGTATACCGCTCCTGGATAGTATGCACACCTCCCTCGGCTCAGGACATCCCAGCAGCAGGCGAACCCTCTCACTCCTCAAACAGAAGTATTGGTGACCCAAAATGACCCATGATGTCGCCCAGTACGTTAAGGGTTGCTCGGTCTGTGCCATCACTACACCTCCATGCCGCCTGCCTGAAGGTAAACTGCAGCCATTATCTATTCCCCGCTGAACCTGTGTAACGGAGGCCAGCTAGTAAGTGCTGTGCACCTCACTCCTCTGACCTCTAAAGGTGCTCTAGTGACAGACACTAGAGGCCATGGTCTTTAGCCTCCTTGTTAGAGCAACTGACTCCCATGCGGAAGATCAACAGTTCGATACCAGCTCGGAGCAGGTTGGGTGGAGTAGGACCGGCGGGGTTACACCTGGACCCATTTACGAATTGACTTTGACACTGATCTGCCTCCATCACAAAGGTATACCATTACTCTTGTAGTAGTTGATCGATTTTCAATGTCTTGTAAACTAATCCCTCTGAAAGGTCTCCCTACAGCTCTGGAAACAGCCGAAGCCTTTTTCTAATATGTCTTCTAAAATTAAAATTATGGGCTCCCAGAGGTTATTGTATCAGACAGAGGGCCCCAATTCATTTCCAGGGTCTGGCGGGCAATCTTCTGTCTTCTGGGTACTACCATCAGCCTTTCTTCTGGTTACCACCCGTAGACGAATAAACAGACCAAGCATAAAATCCAAGAGATTTTCCGGTACCATCGTTTGTACTGCAGCATCCACCAAAACATCTATCATGTATACAAACCAGTATCTATCATGGGCTGAGTATGCACAAAATTCCCTTAGTCAAACCTCTACTGGTCTAACCCCCTCTTCCAATGTGTCCTAGGTTATCAGTCATCCTTGTTTCCCTAGACAGGGAAAACTTAGGAAATACCCGGTATGGGACTCGGCATGTTCATCTTCAGTGGGCAGTGCGGAGGTATACTACTCACGCCAATCGTCACCACCTACCGAATCCTACTTACCGACCAGGGGATAAGGAATGGCTATCCACTAGAGGCATCTGGCTCCGCCTGCCCTGCAGAAAGCTGAGTCCCCACTACTTGGGACAATTCACCGTACACTCCCAGATAAACCCCTTCACTTACCGTCTCAATCTACCACCACACTACAGAATATCACCATCTTTCCATGTGTCACTCCTCAAACCATTCACTGATCCTGTTTCTCCTTCTTCCACAGAACCAGAACCACCCACCTCCCGAGCAAATTGAGATTGTCGCTGACAATATCTACTGAGTCAAAGAAATCCTCGACTCCCAGCGCCGGAACGGCCAGCTCCGAAATCTCATAGATTGAGAAGGCTTTGGTCCTGAGGAGAGACCTTGGACACTCTGAGATGACATCTTAGATCCAACTCTTCTTGAAGAATTCCACCATAGTCATCCCGAATGCCGAGCTCCTCGAGGGCGTGGCCGTCCCCGCCTCCAGTCTAGGGGGCCAGGAGTCACCAGTGGATGGAGGGGTACTGTCACACTCCTGGCTTGTTCCTGCTCACCCAATCACCGCTCTCTCTCACAAATTACCTCCATCCTATTCTAATCACCTGCACCTGTTCCCCATTATCAAGGACACTTTAAAAGCTCACCTTTATCCTTTCATTCCTTGGCCGCTATTGAAGTCAGATGGTTGTCCTCACCTTCGCTCATTCGTCTTCTCCTCTTCTTTCATGGATGTTCCTTATGTGCCTTCGGATCCTTCACACTGATCAAGGGAAGAGATTTTCTCTCATATGGTGTTTACTAGAAGATCTACAATTAACCTGATGAACTGTGTGTCTGTATACTTACCTGCTGACGTTCCAAGAACGAACTATAAGTGAGATCGCTAACATCAGATGTTTCCATTACTAGCTGTTGAAGAAGATCGCTAACAGCACTGACACCACTTTCCCACTTCCTCACTTTGATTAAGTGATTTGTTTTGAATAAAACTGATAAAAGATAACCATCCTTGTCTTCCTTGTCTACCAGCTTGACCGAGGCTTCAAACGATTTATGCCTTATTTGAAGATTTTACAGAACAGATCCATTACGAAATTACAACCAATTTCCTATGTTGAGTCTTACATGTAAATATTAAGGAAATTAACTTACCTTCTCAGTTCAGGATGATGCCGGTAGGATGGGATTTAAAAACTGCCACCTAAATTTCGCATCACTTGACCAGCTACCGCATGCACGCACATCCGATTGGTTGAAACGTTGTATCATAAGCTTCACCCTTGTTGACACTGGAACAACTAGAACTCTGCAATATCAGGACATGCTGCCCCTCTTACCATTAGTTTGCTAGAAGAAAAATATGTGCAAAAAGAAAGCCCTGCCCCCTACTCACTATTCAGTTTCAGTTGGAAGTACATCAACATACTGAAATAAAAGTATCATATAGAACAAAAGAGAACAAAGCATCATTCAAATGAATTCAATATGTTTTTGTGGTTTATGCAGACCAAATTATATGATCTTTGGGATGTCATATCTCTGAATCAGAGTGGACTGTGTCTGTGTTCATGCTTTGAAAGTTTGTATGACATTAACCTGAAACCAGACTTCATTCATCCCTAAGGTGCAATGGTATCTGGATGCAGCCTTTAGGATGCAAGCTGAGATTACATCACTCAGCGATGCAATGTCAGACACAATGCACTCAATGGAGTGAGTGACGTCACTGTGATGGGTAGGGTTAGGAGTGGGGTTAGGTGAGCGCATTAAAAAGCATTGGATGCAACTCAGATTGCACTGCACCAAGTCTGCATCCAGACCCCTCTGCTATGGTGTGAGTTTGAAAAGTACAATGCTATCCTAAATCTATGTTGATCCTGGAACATCAGTCCTCTAAAAAATGTGATCCATATCTAATCTCTAGCCCTAAACTTAATCCTAATTGTTAAGTATTCCCAAATCACAGGGGATAAATAGTTGGATAACAACTTACCCTTAAGTCTAAACATAACATAAAACTGTAAACCCATTGCTTAAATCTGATTGGCTGGTTGGATTGTTGTTCCAGGATTGACATAGGTATTAATCCAGGAGCATGTCCTACTTAATGAAATTGCACTAACCTTATTGTATGGGGCAAGACATTTCAGACAGTAGAGAGGATTTGATCAAAGATCCAATTTGGTCAAAAGATCCGATGAGAAGCTGAAGTGCACAGTTAGGACAGAAGAAAAACACATTGAAGTAATTGAGAAACTGAAAGGTTTGAATATATCTTATAAATTTACACTTTGTCTTTGTTTTAAAGCTTAAATAATCTTAAGGAGCCATTCAGAATGCATCTTTACATCTAAACTTTGAGGAGTACTTAGGAATGGTGTAGAAAAAACAACAACAACAAAACATAGAGCATGAGGATATAAAACAGAAACTTGCAACACTTGTCCCGTCCCTCAGTTTTTCAGATTTGTCCACTACTATAGAACTAACAGAGATGAGTAGTAATTCTTTTAACTTGTCGTGGCATCTTAAAAATGTGGCACTCATGTGCCAGCCAGGTAACAAAAGTTTGTCAAGCGTGTGTTTACATTGAAAAACAATGGATAAGTAGTACATTGGAATGGAAATACACATTCTGTTTGAATGAGCCTTTACACACACAAAACTTTGGTTTCAATAAATATGATTTATTTATTTATTTTTATTCAAGCCAAAGTCTATTGATTGTAACACCATGTAGAGCCATCTGTTGCTCTAGTAATGTTTGTTTTGCCAGTGAGGCACTTTGTGGAAGAGTTTGCTTGTGTCCTGTGGCATTTTGATGTGTTTGTCCCAGCTGTTGAGCTGCTAACAAGTGGACAGTTACCAGACGAGGACCACAAGAGGAGATTTTACACAACACTGTCTCAGAAAGAGCATTATGAGGTTTCATAGATTATGAGCTTTACACACA
>CAIGQZ010032745.1:530065-547425 GCA_903798205.1 Danio tinwini | reverse complement strand
TGCCATTTTTACTCAGAGAAACTGTACATTTTACACTATATGTAGGTTTCTACAAATCTAACTGTCATCTATAAAATAATAATTGTAACAATTTTATTATAATATGAATAAAAAATAATACTAAAATAAATACCAATTATTTTTGTTATTAATATTCATCACTTGCTTATATACTGTATATGAGGGATACTAGAATTGCTGAAATGTGATAAACCTGATATAGTTTTGAATAATAATAACATTATATTAAGTTGGGCGGCACAGTGGCTCGGTAGTTAGCACTGTCACCTCATAGCAAGAAGGTTGCTGGTTCGAGTCCCGGCTGGACCAGTTGGCGTTTCTGTGTGGAGTTTGAATGTTCTCTCCATGTTTGTGGGTTTCCTCCGGGTGCTCCTGTTTCTCCTACAGTCCAAAGACATGTGGTATAGGTGAACGGAATAAGCTAAATTGCTCATAGTGTATGAGTGTGTGTGTGTGTGAATGTGAGAGTGTATGGGTGTTTCCAAGTACTGGGTTGCAGCTGGAAGGGCATCCGCTGCGTAAAACATATGCTGAATAAGTTGGCGGTTTATTCCACTGTGGCAAACCCAGATTAATAAAGGGACTAAGTTGAAGGAAAATCAAATGAACTTATGTTGTTATGAGTCTTAATTAGAGTATTAAGACTCCCATTTACTTATTTTTTACTGTCCCTGCCTACTAAATCTTACATTCAGCTTCAATTATCATAAAGTAATTGTCAAATTTGCAAGGTTAATTGTCAAATAAAGTTAGATGGATGAAACATTTTTTTTTTCAGTTAAAAAATAATTTATGTTGTGTCTGTCCCTACGTTGTTGTCAACTGTTACATCGGTTATAAAAAGGCAAAACTTTCTGTAAAGCGCTAATACCAAAAGCATGTGACTTGCTCCAAGAGACGTCACTTCCTCTGCCTGAAAACTCTGGAAGGCGTTATTCTTCTCTCATTATTTTGTACAAAATAATTAGGATACAGCAATAGTAGAATAATTATTTGTCAGCTCTGTTACTATTATACTGCAATAAATTTCTTGTTCACTTTTTAAAAACAATAATATGATAAAAATGTTTTTTGTAAAATTCAGTTTTAGATGTGGTATTTGGTTTGAGGTTAGCATCTTGAGCTTAAGCACAAACTTTTGGAAAAATGTCAACTTGGTAACGGTTTGAAAAGATTAACAATAATTTAAACAACAGTTACATAATCAAAAGTTCCAATCAGCATTCAGCATTATTTTACATTAATAAAGTATTCAGTGCGCTGTATATTATACACTGCCTGACAAAAGTCTTGTCACCTATCCACGCTTTAGGAACAACAAATAATAACTTGACTTCTAGTCGATCATGTGGTATCAGAAGTGGCTTATATGAAAGGGAAAGGCCTCTGGTTTACGCTTATTTTATTAAAATAAAATATGATCATGGCTTGATTTTTAATTATTTAATTAGGACTGTAAGGTCTGATTTTGCTTAGACAAAAGTCTTGTCACTTAACAAAAATAATGTAAAGTATAGAATATAAAAGTCATGGTGCAGTGGAAAAAGAATTGATATTGTGTATGACTCCCATGAGCTTGTACGACTGCATCCATACATCTCTGCAATGACTCAAATAACTTATTAATAAAGTCTTCTGGAATGACAAAGAAAGCGTTCTTGCAGGACTCTCAGAGTTTATCAAGATTCTTTGGATTCATCTTCACTGCCTCCTCCATCTTATCCCAGACATATTTAATAACGGTTATGTTTGGTGACTGGGCTGGCAAATTCTGAAGCACCATGACCTACTTTGCTTTCAGGAACTTTGATGTGGAGGCTGAAGTATGAGAAGAAGTGCTATCCTGCTGAAGAATTTGCTCTCACCTGTGGTTTGTAATGTAATGGGCAGCACAAATGTCTTGATACCTCAGCCTGTTGATGTTGCCATCCACTCTGCAGATCTTTCGCACACCCCCATACTGAATGTAACCTCAAACCATGATTTTTCCTTCAGCAAACTTGACTAATTTCTGTGAGAATCTTGAGTTCATGCAGGTTCCAATAGGTATTCTACAGTATTTGTGATGATTGGGATGCAGTTCAACAGATGATTCATCTGAAAAATCTACCTTCTGCTATATTTCCAAATGATCAACTAGAAGTCGAGTTATTTTGTTGCTCTTAGAACTGGGCTCGATGTCAAGACTTTTGTCAGGCAGTGTATACTGTATTTGTTGTATGTTATTCCAGTTTAAGGAAAATGAAAGGAAAGTGTTTGGCCAGCAATTCTGCAATGAGTCATATTTTTACTACATCACAATTCAAGTAAATTTGCTCCGCCCCCATCATCTCCTCTACAATAAGCATCATAACAGCTGTTCAGTAAAAATGTTCTTGCCGCATTCATTTTCTTTGATTAATTGCTGCTCCTTCTTGATTCTTTTAATGAAAGCTAGTGGAGACTAGTGATTAAGGCATCCCGGATCTAAACCAGTTTCGCTATATTTTTAAAAGCGGTTCACCACAAAATACATTTCTACAATGGCGGGGAGGAGGATGAGGTTAAAGAGTCTAATAAATCGCTTATGATCGAATGTGAAGGGAACAGACAGCCTTTTAAAAGCCATTAAAGGCAAGCAGCTTGAAGCCCTAATTACAGGGCCTTAACATGAGGCTGTGCTGCATTCATGCTGTGACGGTCAGAAGTTTGCCTCTGTTTTGGCCTGCTGCGCCAGAGGAAGCAAAATAGACTCTCCCTGTCAGAGCGCAGAAAAGAGCTGAAGCTCATTGCTAAGATTTTCAGACGCATTGCCAAGAAACCTAAAGAGAAGAGGAAAAAAATGGTAAGAATGCAAATTCAGAGTTCAGCGTTTAACAGCACTTGACTTTATGCATGGTTACACCCCAAAAAGCCTTTAAAACATGTAATAAATAAGTCCAAATTACCCCCGAATGCTCTATTATGTGCGTGTGCCAACTAAAATTCCAGAGTAAGAAAGATGAACTGCAGAGGAGACAGAGGAGAAAAGATCAGAGCATTACTCTACCAGATGAAAAAGCAGCTAAGGAAGTATTCACATAACACCGCCAACCTTGGCCTGCTTTGTTTTCTTCAATGCATTTTGTCCTTTGGCCCTCTGTTTCAGTTTTCTAATCAATACCACATTGAGGGGAAACTAATGTCAAACTGTTTATGTAATGTTATCAGTTGCCAAATTGTGCATAATGTAAAAGGTTTATTGAAATTCTGTACAAGGCATAATCCATTAAATCAACCAAAGACAAATATATATATAACGTTTTTGTCTTGTTCAAGTCTTTTTGTAAGACAAAGGATAAAGAGCCTGAATTCTTTATGGCAAAATGCAGATGCAATTTAATCTTGCTGTCAAAATAGTCTGTTTGGCTCAGGATTCAATTTGCCTAATGGCCAATGCAAGCAGTACTTTGTTTGATGCTTTTTTCATTTGTAGACTGATATTAAATTTACCCTGTAAATGCTAAAATACTGAATTTTAATAAGTGTGTAGAAAAACCTAATGTAGACTACTAGCCAAATACATGAAGATTTTGTACAAAAAGGAAAGTCAGAAATAAAAAGACAGGCTACTGGTCAAACATATGTAAACAGTATATAGACTAAAGTAAATTAAAATAAAACAAATAAAAAACATAAGTAGTCTGTTGGCCAGAAACATGAAGACTATGTTTGATAAGTGGATCGGCAGACAAAAACAAAACAAATGTAGACTACAGTCTGAATATATCTACGCTGTCTGTAAACAATTATTGGATAAATAGAAACAAGAAACACAAAAAAAACTGAACAAAATAAACAAAACAAAAAAGTAAAACAAAACAAACAAATAAAAAACTAAGCCAAAGCCAAACAAATATAGGCTACTGAATAAATGTAAGCGCTGCGCCTCACAGCAAGAAGGTTGCTGGTTTGAGTCTTGGCTGGGTCAGTTGGCATCTCTGTGTGGGGTTTGCATGTTTTCCCTGTGTTGGCGTGGGTTTCCTCCGGGTGCTCCGGTTTCCCTCACAAGTCCAGAGACATGCACTATAGGTGAATTGGGTAAGCTAAATTGTCTGTAGTGTATGTGTTTGAAAAAGAGTGTATGGATGTTTCACAGTGATGGGTTGCAGCTGGAAGGGCATTCGCTGCATAAAACATATGCTGGATAAGTTGGCGGCTCATTCCGCTGTGGCGACCCCTGATTAATAAAGGGACTAGCCAAAAAAAAAAAAAAGAATAAATTAATAAATGTAGACAAGTAAGACAAAACAAAGCACAAAAACTAAGCCAAAGCAAAACAAAATAAATAATGAAAGAAAACAGCTGACTGAAAAATGTAGACAAGTTAAACTAAATGAAACTAAACAAAACTAAAAACAAATAAGCCAAAGCAAAAGAAAACAAAACAAGCAATAAAACAAAGAAAAACAAATGTAGGCTAAACTTAATATATGTAGAATAAAACAAAACAAAACAAAACAAAGAAGAAAACATAGCAAACCAAGTGAAGGCTACTGAATAAATGTACATAAGTAAAACAAACAACAACAAAAAAAACAAGTCAAAAGCAAAGCAAAACAAAACACAAAACCTTAAAAAACTACTTTAAAAACAAAGCAAAACAAAACAAGCAGTAAAACAAAGCTAAACAAATTAAACTTAATAAGTGTAGACAAAAATAAAATAAAACAAAAGCCAAAGAAAAGCAAAACAAAACAAAGAACAAAACATAGCAAACCAAATGCAGGCTACTGAATAGATGTAGACAAGTAAAACAAAACAAAACACAAAAACTAAAAAATTAAGCCAAAACCAAACAAAATAAATAATGAAAGAAAACAAATGACTGAAAAATATAGACAAATAAACACAAGCCAAAATGAAACGAAACAAAACTCTAGCCAAAGCAAAACGAAACACAAGCCAAAGCAAAACAAAACACCAGCCAAAATGAAATGAAACACAAGCCAACATGAAATGAAACACAAGCCAAAACAAAATGAAACACAAGCCAAAGCAAAATGAAACACAAGCCAAAACAAAAAGAAACACAAGCCAAAACAAAACAAAGAACAAAATATAGCAAAACAAAACAAAACAATGGAGAAGTAATAAAACAAAACAAAACAAAACAATGAACAATTATAAAAACAAAATAAAGAACAAAACTTAACAAAACAAAACAAATAATGCAACAAAGCAAAACAAATGTAAACTAAACATAATAAATGTAGACAAAGCAAAAAAAAAACTAGCACAAAACAAAACAAAAAATAAAACATAACAAACCAAATCAAGGCTACTGCATAAATGTACAACAACAAAAAACAAGTCAAAAGCAAAACAAAACACAAAACCTTAAAAAAAATCAAAGCAAAGAGAAACAAAACATGCAGTAAAACAAAGCTAAAAAGAAGGCTACTGAACAAATGTTGACTGTCCACAATCACTGCAGAAAGTACTAATGATGTTTGTGTGAGCTTTATGTTACTTCATGAAGCATGTTTTTAACCTCAAACAGCCAAGTAATGAAATAACCTGTGAGACTGCAAGACTTTAAAGTTATATCTGTAGCCCCACTGACTGTAAATCACTGAGAAATGTAGCACTTTCAATTAGCTTGGTCTCGCCAGTGGCACCTCTGGTGTGCGAGTAACAAAAGGCCTTCTGACAGCTCCGGGCATCCCATGTTGCTCGACCGTCCTGTTATGTTATTAAATTCACCACTGGCAGCGATACCTGGAGGGCTCGTGCATTTCTTTCACTCCGTCATTGGGGAATAAGGGCCCTGGAAGTCGTGACAATGCAATTTAATTTCTATGCTTTTGTAATGCCAGAATGCAATAAAACCGTCTGGCCTTGAGTCTGGCTCCAGTCTGACTGTTTTACTGACCCAAAATTCTAGCCCTGAAAACTATTAGCAGTGAAATGTCAAGCCCTAAAGTGGAGAATAATGGCGTCTTGTTCCCTTGGGTTTAGTTGTTGGCCACCATTAAAGCAGCTGAGTTGATAACTAACCCAGAGGTAAACCTCACACGATTAATGACTAACTGGTTAGGCTACCTGTTAAATCGAGGATCTGTTTAACTCGTTTGGCGTGCAAGTCTGTCTGTGTGAGGGTATTAAATGACTCTTATCTGTTAAAAGTTTATGGAGTAATTTTGGTTTCTTGCATTTGGTGGAAGAAGCTGATATTTGAGTGAATAGAGGAGGCAAAATGTTCCACTGAGGTTTACATTTTGGTGGTTTTGCATGATTTGTTGGAAGCTGCAGTTAAATACAGTTTTTCTCAGTGGCTTTGGTGCATTTCTCACAACACTATTTACATTTGCACAACAGTTAATTCATTTCTCAAAACAATTTGTACAAACTGCAAAACCTAGTGGATAACCTGCAAAAGCGTGTCACTTGCTCAAAATGGATAGCTCATTCCTCAAAAGCAAGTATTCAAGTCAATGAAAGTGTCAGTGTCATCAAAATAAAAAGTCCTGCCACCATTGTTTATGAACAAGATAGTCAAATGGCTTTGTCATGTTTTCATTATGACACTTTACTCTGTACAGTTTTTCCCATGCAAAAAAGTCTGATTTTGGTGACGCGTCCTGAAAATGCTCCAGACAGCACTATATACTATTTGCAGAGCCATTTGAAAACTACAGTAAAGTTAGACAACACTGCATTTAGTGAGGTATCTGAGTACAAGACACTGAATATGTGTTTCACATTTTTCCTGCATTTGCTCTTTACAATTCAAATATATTTACAGCATTGTGCAAAAGAATAAATACACCCTTATTTACAACACACATAAACTCCCTTTGGGTAGAGCTGTGCACAACTGTAAACAATATTGCAGTACATATTGAAACTGAACCTACAACATAAACAGGTCTGTAAATCATTCATCAAATTGTTCAATTTAGAATTTGAATATAGAAAAATTCATCAAAATGTTCAATTTAGAATCTTATATATATATATATATAAAATTAGCTTGATATATTTTGACAACTAGTTCAACATTTTTGTATGTAATGACTGAAGTAATGAAATGAGGACTATTAGTTTTATATGGAATGACTATTCAGCATTCACAAGTTTAGTTCATTTTGACTGACATGACATAAGCAAATGATAATGTTACAAACAGCAGAGAGTTGTATGAACAATTGATGCATGTCTAAAAGCATTCACAATTTGCTGGAAGGAATGAGAAACTGCTACTATGATGTGCACAAATGACTAGTTGTTTTGAGAAATGCATTAACTGTTGTGCAAATGTAAATAGTGTTGTGACAAATGCACCAAAGCCACTATGTATTGTTCAGTCACAAGATAGTGCCAAACAGTCACTATTGGGCAAGATGATTTGAAGTACCAAGGTGAGCCCGTGTTATTAGTTTAAGTGGTTGTTATTTGGGTAACTTTAAAAAATGCATGTTTTTACTTATTTATAACTTTTTGCATATTAAATGTAATTTATTTATTAATTATTTTGTCTATATGCATTTAAATAATTAATTATTAGTTAGTTAGTAAGTATTGATTTATATTTAACACTTGGACACAAGTGTCTTTATTCTTAGTTTTGTAATTAAGGAAAATAATTATAATTTATGTGTTTGTTTGTTTATTTGCCTTCAATTATTTATTTAGTTTTTTTTATTTATTTATTTTATATTCTTGTTTATTTTATCAGTACCAATTGTCATCAACATCATTTTAAATATTTGTAACTGAAATGTTATTATAGGTTGTTTAAATTGTGTAATATAAAATTAAAACACATATATATATATATAATAATAATAATTAAAATATTGACATTTTTGTTTATCATAATTTTTTGTAATTATACATTTATGAAAAATTTATTTTATTTAGTAGTTTATTTTCTAGATGCATAAGTATATCTATAAAAACTATTTACAACTGTTTACTTTAAGCTCTTGTCAAAGCATGTGGATCTAAGAGCCACTTGTGTCTTTATTTAAGGATGATTAAGCAAACACCCAATTTATTTGTTTAGTCAGAATGTCCTTGTGGAGATAAATATATTCACTGGCCATATCAGCCCAACTGATGCGTAACATTTGCTTTTAATAATTAAATTTGTGGGAGTGTGCTGTAAAGAGATGCATTGGCAGAATTATAGCAGGCTTTTGCATGAATTGCTGGCCAGGAAGGTCATTCAGAAAGTTTGTAGTAAAAAAATAAATATATATTATCTGATTTACTCCCCATTGATCAGAACTTTGGCAACTACACTGTGACTAAATAAATTCATAAATAAACTAAAGAAATGTAGGATCTAAACATTGATGCATATGTCAACAGTGATGTGGTTATTTATTATATATTTTGTAATTGATTAAAATAATTTATGAATTCATATTTTACCATGCAGTCTTATCATCAATAAAATTACAACTTTAAATGTAATATAATATTTTATATTTAAAGGTTTGTAATTAAAGAAAATTATCAGATTATGCATTTGCTTTTCTTTGTTGATTTTTGACTATTTTATTAACCAATGTTGTCATATGATATAATAATTTAAAAATATTTGTAACCTAACATAAAATAGGTTACAAATATTTATATATTATTATATTATATGAAACATTGGTTAATAAAATTAGCATACCTAAAATAATGTGTTAAATTAACACAAATCTTTTTTGTTAGTTAAATAAATAGTTATGTTAATAGTAATTAAATAAATAGGCATTATATATGTAATTGTAAATTGAAATTTGTTTAATTGTTTAATAGTTTTATTATTGATATTAAAATATTAGCATTATTTGGTTATATAATATAATATAGTTATATTAATAATAATGTTATATAAACTATTTATATGTAATTTTGTTTGCTGTTTGTATTAAGCAATATAAAATTGCCATTAATTAATTACCCAATTTGATTAAAATAAGTAGATAATAATTTGCATAAAATAATTTGCATGTATTATTATTATTATATATATATATATATTTTTTGCTATATATTTGTAATATGTTTAATAGTATAAAGCCTGAATCTGGACTCATTAGTCCAATTAGTCATTGCAATTAATTTATTTTCTTTTCGGCTTAGTCCCTTTATTATTCAGGGGCCGCCACAGCAGAATGAACCGCCAACTTATTCAGCATATGTTTTAAGCAATGGATGCCCTTTCTGCTGCTGTAATTAGCTTACCCAATTCACCTATAGTGGAGGAGAAGACCGGAGGAGACCCATGCAAACACGGGGAGAACATGCAAACTCAGAAATGCCAGCTGACCCAGCCGAGGCTCAAACCAGCGACCTTCTTGCTGTGAGGCAACAGCGCTACCCACTGCACCACCGCGCCGGCCCATCGTTGCAATTGCAACAGTTTTTTTTAATAATTGGATTCCCCCTCCCCCTACCCATGCACACAAGTGTCTATTTATATCCTGAACTTAAACAACTTCACGTTTAGAGTTAATCGCATGACTAATTACTTGCAATTAACATCAGCCTATTAGGAAAATCGATCTGGCCATCGGCAACGATTTACTACAGCTGTTGTTTATAAACATCAAGGGTGAGGTGTTTCAGTCTGATACTCCTGACCACATGCTTTCTTCTAATCAGCAAGAGCAGACAGAGAATAAACGATGTCTTTAATCTGTGTTGTATCACATTAATGGGGACAGATCATACATATTAAGTAACAAAAAAAAACCTCAATGTCTGTGGGTTTCAGCCCAAAAAAATCGGCAGCTCATTTATTAGAGTGTGTCAAATTTGCATCTTTTTGGCTCTGAGCAAATCCACGTTTTTTTTTTGTGTTTGTCCCTTTAAATGCAAATGAGCTGCTGCTTTCTAGAAGAAGGTGGAGCCTTAACACCTTATTCAGATGCTACTGAAACAACAAAACAAGCGAATCACTGGCAGACAAAATGTCAGAAATTACCAGTTTTGGATTAAAGACTTATACGTTTAATCCAATAATGAAGAGGCTACAACTTCTAGACTGAACCAGGACATTTTTGAGCAGTTAGCAGAGACACTGTTGTGGAGTAAAGTTGATAAAACTGATTATTTAAATAAGAAGAAATAAATTGTTACTATTCACTTTAATAACAACCAGGTAACAACTTGCATAACCAGAAACAACATTGTTATTCTGTAGGTGAACAACTAAGTTAATCCACTGACAAACTCCAGCAAAATGTATATACAGTATCTTAAAATAAATTAATTTGGTATTTATCTAACTCACACAAACAAGAAGGCTTTATTATTAAGGCAAGTCATTTCACTCGGCGGCCATCTTTGAAATGCCTCTCGGGCAGTATGCTTGGGCATTCTGTTTGAATGGGGAAACATCAAATTCTCCAAAATTGCTTGACAAGCTTACAATTAAATTTCATATGAGGAATCACCAATAAAATTAAACAACAACTGTGTCTTTAGTTTCATTTCTAAAGGTTTGAATCACACAAAATCTGCAGAAACTCACATCTGGTCCGAGCCCCTCCTCTAGAGAATCGTCAGTCTATATTAATCTATGATTGGCTTCTGTACTAGAAGGTGGGGCTTCATTCGCCATATTCACCCATTCAAAACTATAGAAGTGACATGTCTTGTGTATTCCATAGTTTTTGTTTTAACTCAGAAAGTGGCAAATGGAAGCTACGCTCAGGGGTGTTGTTTTTAAGTGGTGGAAGCATTTTGTCGAAAACGTAAATTTTGCAGAAAAATTTATCCTGTGCAGGTGTCTGATTCCTGCCTGTTCCCTGATTACTCCACTGACCATCTACCATGACATCTGCCTGGATTTTGTTTTCTTTAATGTACATTTTATGTTGATTAAAGTATCAGTTGCCTGCCTAACTCTCTGCAACTCTTACATGGTTGCCCACTGAAGTTAAGCAGGGCTGTGCCTGGTTAGTACCTGGATGGGAGACCATATGGGAAAGCTAGGTTGCTGCCGGAAGTGGTGTTAGTGAGACCAGCAGGGGGTGCTTAACCTGTGGTCTGTGTGGATCCTAATGCTCCAGTATATTGAAGGGGGCTCTATATTGTCTTTCAAATGAGATGTCAAACCAAGGTGCTGACTCTCAGTGATCCCATGTTTAACCCCAAATTTGCCCATTGGACTCTGTCCATCATGGCCTCCTAACCATTCTCATATCATAATTGGCTCCATCACTCTGTCTCCTATCCACCAATCAGGTGGTGTGCGGTTTGGCACAATATGGCTGCCGTCTCGTTATCCAGGTGGATGCTGCACACTGGTGGTGGATAAGGAGATTCCCCCCAATGTGTAAAGAGCTTTGATTGTCCAGAAAAGCACTATATAAATGTAAGGATTTATTATCATATTGTTATTATTATTAAGTTACCAAATTTTAATAAATCATTCATTTAATAAAGACAGAGTAAGCTGCATACCCTATACTGACACTGAGGAGAAGAAGCTGTTAAATAAAATAATTTATTTTTGCTTTATGTGCGCACAAAAGTATTCTCGTAGCTTGATAATATTTAGGTTGAACCACTGACAACAATTAGACTATTTTGAGGATGTTTTTCAATACAAAGATTTTAATGTCACTATTCTGGACTTGGACCCTTGCTGCCTATGAAGAATAAGAGAGTTCTCAGATTTAATCAAAAATATCTTCATTTGTGTTCTGAAGATTAACGAAGGTCTTGAGGGATTAAAACTACACAAGGTGGAGTAATTAATAACACCATTTAAATTTTGGGGGGTGAACTAATCTTTTATGATTAACAAAGTGCACTAACAAAATAAATGTTGCAAATTTAAATTTAAAAAATTGTCTTTAAACATTGAAAAGGTCAAGTTTTTCATGATATATCTCCTTTAAGGATCATGCGATGATTGTGTGCGATTCACATTTGATTTGCGATAACATCAACGCAGCCGCTTCATTCAGCTGTTTGAAACTGTCACCAGCTCAATTGGGGAGCTAATATAAAGTGCGCATTTAAAACATTCATGCACAGAGAAGGGCACTGACTGTAAAGGCTGGCTGTAAGGTCATTAAAGGCCGATCAATAATGCAAATGAACATACAGTTGTAACAGTAAGTGTGACAGGCCATTTTAGATGAGCTCCGCTTTCAACCTAGATCAGCGCAGAGTCAGATCACCAAGGAAACACAGCTTTTTTAGAGATTATTTCACTTTATTTGTGCATCTATTTGTTTCTCGGATTATGAGGGTATGAGTTAGAAAGCAATAATGTGCTTTTTTATTCTGCTGATTACACCTAATGCATGCGGTTAATGCTGTTACAAATGCTAAGTGAGTAAATGTAAACGCACCTACCTCCAGAAGTGATTTAATGCGGTTTCTAAAGTCTCCATTATGCATCTGTGTCACTTTGAGTTTTTACCTGTCGACTGTATATAAAGACTTTGCAGGTTGTTGCTAGATCAGATATGGTTGTGGCCGGAAGTTAACGAAAACGTTTTATATTATTTATTAAATTTCCGATTTATTGTATTTTATTAAGGCCTACCCCCACCCCAATCCTAAACCCAACCGTCACAGAACAGTAGAAATAGGAATTATTGTTATATAGTGTTACAAAAATAATGCTATGTTGATGTGCATATCCGTAGCAGCATCCTATCTAGACTTTACCGTCTATGCACAGTAGCCTATTTTTGCTATTAAGTATGCGGTTAAAATATATATAATTTCTATAAAAGTCTATAACAAGTACAGTTTTAGCCTTAGATGACATCAAATGCATAAATTATTAATGCATTTTAAATAAGGAATAAAAATTTTAATATTTAAATGTTTTTAAACAATATCCTATTTATTTATTGAAAATTAAATCTGTAATAAAATGTGTATACAGTTGAAGTTAGAATTATTAGCTCCCCTTTAAATTTTCCTTTTTAAATATTTCCCAAATGATGTTTAACAGAGCAAGGAAATTTTCACAGTATGTCTGATAATATTTTTTCTTCTGGGGAAAGTCTTATTTGTTTTATTTTAGAAAAAATCAGTTTTAATAAAAAAAAATTATTAGCCCCTTTAAGCAATTTCTTTTTTCAATAGTCTACAGAACAAACCATTATTATACAATGACTTGCCTAATTACCCTAACCTGCCTAGCTAGCCTAATTAACCTAGTTAAGCTTTAAAATGTTACTTTAAGCTGTATAGAAGTGTCTTGAAAAATATCTAGTCAAATATTCTGTCATTATGGCAAAAATAATAGAAATCAGTTATTAGTGATGAGTTGTTAAAACGATTATGTTTAGAAATGTGTTGAAAAAAATCTCTCAGTTAGTAAATACTTATATTATATAAATTATATATAATAAAGTATAGTTAAATTTACTTACAAAATTATATGTTTTTTTTTTCATTTTATCTCATCATACAGTGCTCAGCTTATATAGGTACACCCTTCACAAATCTCTTTTTTAAGAAATATTTTTAATAGAAAGCTATACAATATTATATTTGCGCATATTAGATTAGTCAGCACTAAAGCTAAATCTGGAGCTTATCTAAACGAAATAATGTACGATAACGGTCCAAAAACTAGTACACCCAAATTTATATGTTAAATAAAAATATATAATACAAATTTAAACAAGAGGAAAAATTAAGAGAAGCAAAGAAATTGAAAAATTTAGTAGAATTTTTGTAGGTTGTAATTTTTTTTGCAATTTGTTCTTGAATTTAATTGTATAATCTTTCAATTTCTAAATATGTTTACTGACTAAAATATTATTTTATTAAATATATCTGTTTAATAAATCAGTTTTGTTTAAATGCACCAAAATACATTGCCTATATTCACTGCAGAAATGGATAAAAATGTGGTGTACTCAATTACGCTAAGCATTGTATATTTATTCACTTAATTATTTGCGTGTTTTTTATTTGATCAGTTCATTTTGTCATCAGCTTCTTAATTGTTGCTACATTGTAAAACCCAACAGTCAAATTTATCAAATAAAATGAGTGTAGTTAAGTCAAAATTGACTTAATAGTTAATAAGTTTCATGTTTGTGGAGTTATTTAATGACCTTCTGCTGGAATAGTGAGCGATTATGTTTTATTTCATTAATGGCTGTGACTGAAGTCAGCTGTAGTTTTGTGTTTCTCTTCAGTGATGCTGCTTGTTAACAGCAGGTGTTCATCATTAATGTTCAATCCACACTTAATCACTTAAATATCTAATTACTTCAACTGAACTGGATTAAGTTCCCAGTACTCTTTAGGATTAGTTTTTGAATTTAAGGCCGGCTCACACTGTGAGATTTTCTATAATCCTGGACGATTGTAGCATGTCAGACTGCACTTACATGGCTCTCATGTCACACTATGATCTCAGCCGTCATAAAGTCAGACTGAACGACAATGAAGATGCACCAAACATAGAAGAAAACACTCCTGAAGTTTGACGTCATACCCGCAACACTTTCACTATCGTTCTGAAATGATTCCTCACAGCAAATGTAAATAAACTGTAGCTGCAATTTTGCACACAGCGTCTCTCAATAAAAAAACCAGGAAGAAAAAAACTGTTTTGACATTTCCCCGTGGTCATTTGAATTGACGCATGAATCACATCATTAAATTCTGAGCTCCTATTGGTTCTTGGATTGACGCTCAACACAGCTGTTGTCACACTGAAGGAAAGTGCCTGAAATCTTCTGACACTGCCAGAACTTCATCAGAGAGTAAATCTGATAGTGGCGGTCTGTGAACATGTCAAACCAACGATCAAAGATTTTAGCCCAGGATTTCAGGAATCTTTTAGAATTTCCAAATTTGTCTCAGATGACAAAATCATGGCTGAAATCTCACAGTGTGAGCAGGGCTTTCAATGGTTTGTAGCAATCGGTTTCTTCAACGGTTTGAGTTGCCTTAACTTATTGGGTTTTACAGGACTCAATTGGTTTGAGTTCTCCTAATTTATTGGGTTTTACTGTGCTCAAATAGTTTTTTATTCTTAAATTGATTAAGTTCACAGTACTTATTGACTTATTATTTAACTTATTGAGTTTTACAGTGTAGCTATAACATCTTTGAAATCATATTTAAATAGTTTTATAAAAAATTTGCAGCATAGTAGTGAATTTAATACAGTTGATGTGCATTGTCCTTTAGCATATAGGCAACTTTTATATTATATCTATTTTTTAACTAAGAAGAAATATTAACATTATATTTTACTTTTTTATCATTTATTTAAGTCGTTTGCTTATGTTTTTTATTTAATCAGACAGACCTGACAATAATATCATTCATTTGTTTAATTTAGCGATACAATTAAAATACAATCTCTGAAATATATTCTAAAATATAGTGTATGTATCAAAAGGTTAACTAAAAGCTGTGTCTGAAGTCTCTCTAATCTGCATCCCTTTAGGTTTTTAACCTTTAGATGGCACTCAAGGGTTGTGTTGGCACTCTGCATGACCGATGACTTGTTTTATAGATGTTTCTTTCAACACTTCCTCCATTTTCTCTTCAGATGAAACATCATGACACCAGTTTGATTAAGCGCTCGCCATAAAAGACACACTTTGCAAAATGATTAGATCTATAGCTGAAAACAATGAAAACACATAAAGTCCTAATGGCCTCATAAAAATACATGACATCTAGTTGAGGAGTGCTGACTATGTTTAAAGTTCACTCCCCAGGGCTCAAAATACAGCACACTTACAATAAGTGAGCGTTTATGTATGAATCTTGAAGAAACGTATTGATTCTTTTCTGCCTCAACACACACTTTGCACTCTCATTCACAGTTTGCGTGAGGATTTTCTGTTGTGTCAGCTTGAAGAAATAATAAGAAGCGCTTGCATGCAAGGAGACGTCATTGTAATTACCTGCCACTGCATTAATAGCATACTGTTCTCATTCTTTATTTACTCACGCGATCCCTTCTTTAGAACAGGACTTTCATCAGTAACCACTTGTTTTTACAGCCTATATATATATATATGATTTTTGTTTATAATTAAACAGCATGGAAGTGAAATCCGTTTTAGTTTTGTGTAACGCAAGACTGACTTGATTTGATCTATCTTGAAGGAACGTGTGCATTTATTAGGGATAAAAGGATCTCATTTGTAATTTGTATTAAAGTTTGTGATGCATGACCAGCAAGAAACTAAAACCAGTCCCTGTAGGATTTAGTGATACATTACAGTTTGTGAGCTTTGCGGCCTGAAATGACTGGTTTTGATGGCAGCTTTTACCAAACTGGAAACAATACTTGCTGCATTACTTGTGGGTTTTTTTGCTGCTCATTTGGTTCTGTAATTTTTATAAAATAAATAATTTCATTAAAAAATAATTATGCTGAAATATACTTTTTAAATATCAAATATTTTTCCCCAATTTCTATTTGACGGAAGATTTTTCCAACACATTTCTAAACATAAAAGTTTTAATAACTCATCTCTAATAACTGATTTATTTTATCTTTGCCATGATGACAGTAAATAATATTTGACTAGATATTTTTCAAGACACTTCTAAACAGCTTAAAGTGACATTTAAAGGCTTAACTGGGTTAATTAGGTTAACTAGGCAGGTTAGGGTAATTAGGCAAGTTATTGTATAACAATGGTTTGTTCTGTAGACTATCAAAAAAATATGCTAGGAGTGTGATATTGTTATAACAGTTTGACGGCATAATTGTGTATATAATAGGGATGTCCCGATCAGGTGTCCGAGTCTGAGTCATTTGATTTTGATCTACTGATACCGAAACCCAATTTGATACTTCTATAATACATAAAAACAGAAAAAAAAGAGCGAAGAAACAGATCCAGGATGTTCCTTATCTTTTATTTAATTCACCTTATTTTAACATTCAACAACTCTGTTAACAAACAGAGCACTTCTGTGAGGTAGCTTGAACAATCCAGTAATAAATAACATCAGTTCTTTACTTTTGGACTTTAGTGCAGCAGTAAATATAAAAAATCTAATATAAAAACAAATCGTCACCTTAGAATTATAAGGTTCTATCTGACATTTTTGTTTTGTCAAGTTGAGTTTTTGACATATTCTTATTAAATGACAACTTATTTACATTATGGGAAGTTTTTTTTATAAGTTGTTTACATTTTTTTTTTTTTTTTACTTTTTTTGCTATATGGAATGCAAAAACTTTGAAGCTCAAAAATCATTCAGAATGCAGATTGAACCATATAATTCCAAGTTGACGAAATAGCACCTCAACTTAAAATACCCGGCAAGCAATCCCAAGTTTACATATCCAACAGTTTGCTATGTTGTCGTTATCAACTTTATAATACCTCCAGACAGCAGAAATACTC
>CAIGQZ010032745.1:498741-529665 GCA_903798205.1 Danio tinwini | reverse complement strand
AGGTGCAATTCCACTGTGAGAGACAGAATCTAAAAATAAAAATGCAGAAATCACATTGTATGATTTTTTAACAATTTATTTGTAAATTACTGTGTGAAATAAGTATTTGATCACTTGCTTTTCAGCCAAATTTCTGACCCTTAAAGACCTGTTATTTTGCTTTAAAATAGTCCAGCTAGATTCTCATGATTCTAATTTAGTAGCACTTGTTTGAGGTCACTAGCTGTCATAAAGACACCTGTGCACCCAACAATCAGTCAAAAATCTAAGTAGCAACATGGCCAAAACCAATAAGCTGTCAAAGGACACAAGTGACAAAATTGTAGACCTTCATAAAGCTGAAACTGCTATGGGGCAATTGCCAAGCAGAAAAAACAACAACTGTTGGAGCAATTGTCAGAAAATGGAAGAGGCTAATGATGACTGTCAATGTCACTCGGACTGGGGCCCCACGGAAGATCTCTCCTCGTGGGGTATTAATGATGCCAAGAATGGTCTAGAATCAGCCCAGTACTACACGGGAGAAGCTGATCAATGCCGTGAAGAGAGCTGGGACCACCGTTTTCAAGGCTATTATCAGTAATACACTAAGATGTCATGTTTTAAATCCATGCATCGCACGGAAAGTTCCCCTGCTTAAGTTAGCCCATGTCAAGACCCGTCTGAAGTTTGCCAGGGACCATCTGGATGATCCAGTGGAGTCATGGGAGAAAGTCCTGTGGTCAGATGAGACCAAAGTAAAACTTTTTGGTCTTAACTCCATTCACCATGTTTGGAAGAAGAAGAATGATGTGTATCATCCCAATAATACCATACCTACAGTGAAGCATGGGGCTGGAAGCATCATGCTCTGGGGTGTTTTTCTGCACAGGGGACAGAATGACTGCACTGTATTAAGGAGAGGATGAACGTGGCCATGTATTGTGAGATATTGGGCAAAAACCTCCTTCCCTCAGTCAGAGCATTAAAGCTGAGTCTTCCAACATGACAATGACCCAAAGTACACAGCCAGGAAAACCAAGGAGTGGCTTCATAAGAAGCATATCAAGGTTTTGGAGTGGCCTAGCCAGTCTCCAGACCTATCCAATAGAAAATCTTTGGAGGGAGCTGAAGCTCCATGTTCCTCAGCGACAACCTGACAGATCTAGAGAAGATCTGTATGGTGGAGTGGGCCAAAATCCCACCTTCAGTGTGTGCAAACCTGGTGAAGAACTACAGGAACCCTTTGACCTTTGTAATTGTTAACAAAGGCTTCTGTACTAAATATTTAAAATGCTTGACTCAAGTGATCAAATACTTATTTCACACAGTAATTTACAAATAAATTGTTAAAAAATCATTTAATGTGATTTCCAGATTTTTATTTTTAGATTCTGTCTCTAACAGTGGAATTGCAATTATGCTGAAAATTCCAGACCCTTCCATGATTTCTAAGTAGGAGACTTTGAAAAACCACAGTGTGATCAAATACTTATTTCCCTCACTGTATATATATTCGAGTCCTGATTGGGAGGTAACGTCAGATTCCGATCAAGCCTAAAACATGTATTAGGTAACATGTACAAGTTAGAAGCCAAATTATATAGGAGAAATCACACAGAATGACGTATTTTAAAATGTACAAATGCAGATTGTTGGGTTTGGGGTAGGGTTGAGACAGAGAATAGAGTATAAAAACCATTACATCTGTTGAAAGTCCCCATAAAGATAGCTGTACAAGTGTGTGTGTGGTCTAAAATGTGTGGTCTCTGATCCTTGGTTTGGCATGTTCACCAACAGCCGCTTAATGGTGCAGTATGTAAGTTTGACACCCAGTGGTTGAACTAGGTATTGCATTCCTGGATCAAAACAATCGCAAGTGCAGGTTGCCAGATTGATGACCAACAGTGAGACTGTCGAGCCTAAAGCTGATTTAAATCATGTTCTAAATAAAAGCAGTGGCATGCTATATAAGGAATCTTGGAAGCCTTTGTTCTAACCCACACCTCAAATTGATATATTAGAAACAGTTTCTATTTCTTGCAGCTGAACAACAGAAAACTGATCACCTCGGGTAAACCTCATGTGCTTTATTCAGTTTTAAATGCTAATAATGTGAGTTTGAATGACATTTCACATGACATTTATTGGCATTTACTGAAAGCAGCAGCAGATATTTCACCTCAGATCTTGAAAATAAAATAAATCTTTTAAAATCAAACTTTAGAACTTTGACTTAAAACTTACACATGGTGCATCTGCATTTAATAATGCTAAATTAATTAGATTATAAACCTTACCATTTCGTGAGTGAGTGCATATTCTGTGCTTCTGTATGTCTGTATTTAAATTTCTGTCGTGTTTTGTCTGGTGCAAACAGCCAAATTGCTCATCACTGCAACCTCGTCATGTAGTGTGTTGTTAGGACACGCGGTTACAATGTAACCTGCTCACCTAATGATTATGTTCTTAATATTTATATAATTTGCTAATAACCAAGTTAGAGTCTGGGTTTAATTTCGGAGTCTGCTACTGTCCACCAGAGGTTGCATTTCGGTCTCAGGTGCATGCTTTAAGAGCCTTTCTGAAAGAATAAATGAAATATGCGGTTTTCCACCAAGGCAACCTGGGGTGCTGAAATATAATTGGGTAAACTGGCATTGGGCAAGTTAAAATGACCAAAACAAAGACAGCGTTCCAGCACGGAAAACACATTTACAAAGCAGAATATCTGACTTCAGCATTGTTTTTTAGATAAACAAGAATGTTCGCTTGTCATGTTTATTAAATATCTGCACACATATTATAGTATTTTTATGCTTTAGAAGAGTCAAAAACTTACATACAGCACCTTTAAAGGCGATTTCAGTCAATTTTATATGAAATTCTGGCAGTGTCCGAAGTTTTCATACACTTTCCTGCAGTGTGACTTCTCTTACAACAAGCGTCAAAGCAAGAGCAAATAGGAACATTGAACCTGATGACATAATCAGCGTGAAAAATTCAATCCGCCTCTGGGAAATGTAGAAACGCTACAAATTGTTTATGTTTGCTGAGAGGAATCATTTCAGAGTCCACCACACTGAACGTGTCATGGATTGATGGATGGATGTGGATGTCATACTCTAGATGAGTCTTGTGTGTTTCTGTGTTTGGTGTGTCGTGATTGTCATTCAGTCTGACATTATTATAAGTGAGGTCTTACAGTGTGACATGGGGATCACGATCTTATAGTCTAACAAGCTACAATTGTAAAGGATTATTAAAAAACTGCACAATGTGAGCCGGGCTTAAGGGGGAGTTTGTGTCTGACATCTCAAAACACGCATCAGATTATTTTTTATGCCTATCAGAATATTGGAATTTTTGTTGCCTGTGTCTTTAATGCTGGTTCTCCCCACCCACCGTTCCCACGTTGTATGAATGAGTTAGTGTGCCTCAATCTCCACCTTGCCTGCGTCAGATAAACAGCACAGTGACAGACATGAAAGAAGCAGTAACGTATTTGTGAGAAATACTACAGTAAGAACTTTACCAATGATTATTTGATGTATTTGTTGTGGACTTAATCAAAGCCTTTCAATGAGTCACACACAATGACATTACAAAGTTCATGCGCACACACAGATGCACACACACATGCAGTGGAGACACGCACAGACAGCGTGCATTTAACTTTGCAACTTGGGAAATGTGACAGGACATATGTTAATATCTGTATGGATATCCGTTATGTTCATTTACAAAATAAACCTGATTTAATGTCCACAAACAGGGATTGAAGCGTCTTCTTTTATAATTGTACTGACATGCGGCTGTGGTGATGAATTACAGCAATTTTACTGTCTTTATTGCAAGCATTTTTTATAAACGTTTTAAAAATGTTTTAAACTTGTGAAACTCATTCTTGATCACATTAATTGATGTTCACAGCGAGCTGAACAGATCTTTTAATCCCAGTTGCTTTGCGCACATTCTGTCTTGTTGATATGATTATACGCATTACTACACAGACATGTTAATACGCGGCTGTCAATCAATTTGATGGGCAGGGAAACCACACTCCTACGTCACGTTGGGCCTCAAAATGGATCCGTCAGGAAATTTAAAAAGAGAGACTTATTGTCTTTATATTACCTCAATATGGCTCTGGACACACCATACTTAAAGTATAACTATATACAATTCTGTTCAAACAGCTTTCAAAAGATGATTTTCATCATAGGTGCCCTTTAAAGCAGGAGCAGATCTGCGGTAGTGCACTAACTTGAAGTGGCAGATGCATAGTTAAAGCAATTTGAAGCTAACCAATAGATTCAAGACACACAGCTAACTATAAGAAGGATTGGCTAAAGTAATTTGCAAAAAAACACATGACAATTCTAAGGTTGCCTTAAAATGTCTTTAAATGATGTGGCATTTTCTTGGAGGGACTGTAAAACTATTTAATGCAAATTTATAAGAATTATCATTAATTAAAAAATTGCCATTCGCAAGATCAGGTGGCTGACATCCTCTGGACTGATGAAATGTGGACTCCCCAATGTTAGGACATCAGTGCTTGTTGGCATGAAAATGGCTAGCTAGCTTGTTAGTTTTTACAAAGTGATTGTGAGTGTTGGACGACCTGCCTGGAGTGGTGGGCGAAGGTTTGGCTTCCTCTCAGAAACCAAATCATCTGCCATCTGTTATCAGTGTCATTAGTATTAGCTGTTTCTATGTAAACATCATCCTTCCTTTAGTGCCAGTTTGATGTTTCCACTACCATTGTCAGGTTAATGGCTATCATAACATCACAGGTGGTAAACTTATTGTGGCTTATTATGATTTTTTAGATATTAACTTTAATGCAGTGTGTAAAATAGCTGTTTGTGAATCTAAAAGGTCTGCCAAGTTTCGTCAATGATCAAAGCGGACAGTAAATAGAGTTGATGTCTCTCAAAAGACATAAGTGATTCTGAACTCTCAGAAACTAGTCGCCTTGTCAGTAATTACATATTTACTTCCTGCACAAGGCTGTGCACTACCTGACAAAAGTCTTGTTGCCTATGCAAGTTACAATAAATAACAACATGACTTCTAGTTAATCATTTGGTATCAGAAGTGACTTATATGAAAGGCAAAGACCTCTAGATTATGCTTATTTTACCAAAATAAAATATGATTATGCCAGTACAGTCTAACTTTGCTTAGACAAAAGTCTTGTCACTTAACAGAAATAATTAACAGTATAGAATATAAAGTCATAGTGCAGTGGAAAAAAGATTGATATAGTGTATGACTCCAATGAGGACTGCATCCTACATCTCTGCAAAGACTCAAATAACTTATTATTAAAGTCATCTGGAATGGCAAAGAAAGCATTCTAGCAGGACTTCCAGAGAATTTGGATTCATCTTCAATGCCTTCTCCTTCATCTTACCCCAGACTTGCTCAATAATGTTCATGTCTGGTGATTTGGCTGTCCAATCCTGGAGCACCCTGACCTTCTTTGCTTGCAGGAACTTTGATGTGGAGGCTGAAGTATGAAAAAGAGCGCAATCCTGCTGAAGAATTTGCCCTCTCCTGTGGTTTTTAATGTAATGGGCAGCACAAATGTCTTGATACCTCAGGCTGCTGATGTTGCCATCCACTCTGCAGATCTCTCGCACACCCCCATACTAAATGTAACCCCAAACCATGATTTTTCCTTTGCCAAACTTGACTGATTTCTATGGGAATCTTGGGTCCATTCGGGTTCCAATAGGTCTCCTGCAGTATTTATGATGATCCATCTAAAAAATCTATCTTCTGCCACTTTTCCAAAAGATCAAATAGAAGTCAAAATATTATTTGTTGCTCTTTTAACTGGGATCGATGACAAGATTTTTGTCAGATAGTGTAGATACATAGAATACACATTTGATTAACGACAGTCCGTGGTCTCCATTAGCCTTTTGAACAAGGACTACTTTAACACTTAAACACTAGCTGTTGTAGACATGAAAGAGTTTGGTTTGTGTTCTAACATGTCTTCTAAGGCAGGGGTCTCCAACCTTATTCATAGCTTTGACCGCTGTTTGTATTGACAATTATGTCATGGACTGGGATGGAGACAAAATAATATGACTCAGGGTGGCATAGTAACTTAGTGGTTAGCACTGTTGCATCACAGAAAGAAGGCCAAATCCCATCTGGACCAGTTGGCATTTCTGTGTGGAGTTTGCATGTTCTCTTCGTGTTTGCGTGGGATTCCTCCGGGTGCTCCGATTTCTCCAACAGTCCAAAGACATGTGGTATAGGTAAATTAACAAAATTGGCTTTAGTTTATGAGTGTGTGTGTAAATGAATGTGTGTGGGTGTTTCCCAATACTGGGTTGCGGCTGGAAGGGCATCTGCTGCGTAAAACATATGCCGGAAAAGTAGGCACTTCATTTCGCTTAAAAATAAGGGACTAAGGTGAAGGAAAATGAATGAATGAATAAGACTCACCATAATAGTCAGTGTGAGTACTGTGCAGGATTTTTTCCTGCAACAATGAAGTCAACTTTTGAGAGATGTTTGATTCCCACTCATGCTGTATTAACTGAATTTTGTGCTGGGTTCAATTCACACCTTAAGTGAAATTAAATATTTGTAGTAAATTACATATGAAAAAGTCAACGCATACGCGCAAAATGAGCTGAATTTCTGCTGGGCGGCATAAATGACGTGGAATGAGTGGTGCATTTGCCGCAGTTGTGCAGAATTTGCCTCAATCGCGTCTACCTTGACAGTATAAATAATTCAACTTGTGCAGAAAATTCACATCAGGTAAAAGGTAAAAAACATCCTGTGAGTAATTTAAAGAGAGTGACACAGATGCAGTGCTCCAAATTTGGTGTGAACCCAGGAATAAAGAGCAAACTCCCAAGAAAGTGGGATCACATATGGAGTAATAATTAGTTCTTGCAGCCTGTTACTCTTTATTGACCTGCTACTGGGCCAGGATCCAGAGGTTTGGGACCCCTGTTATAAAGGATGAGAACTCACACTTGAATTGATATGATATAACCAACACCATCATTACTGTTGTACCAAATTTAGATATGGAATTGAGTGTTAGTGGTCGACTGGGTTATTTTACCAATCAGATCCAAGTAGACTCACAGAAAGGAGTGGATCCATGCTTTCATGTTGTTGATGGACAATTCTGACCCTACCATCCAATTGTCGTAGCAGAAATCGAGATTCATCAGACCAGAATAATTTTGGTGAGCTTGTTTGAATTGTAGTCTCAGTTTCCTGTTCTTAGCTGACAGGAGTGGCACCTGGTGTGGTTCTCTGCTACTGTAGCCCATCCACCTCAAGGCTCTACCTGTTGTGCGTTCAGAGCTCGAACCAGTCTGGCCATTCTCCTCTGACCTTTGGCATCATCAAGGCATTTGTGCCTACAGAACTGCCGCTCACTGGATATTTTCTCTTTTTCGGACCATTCTCTGTAAACCCTAGAGATGGTTGTGCGTGAAAATCCCAGTAGATCAGCAGTTTCTGAAATACTCAGACCAGCCCATCTGGCACTAACAACCATTCCACGTTCAGTCACTTAAATCACCTTTCTTCCCCATTCTGATGCTCGATTTGAACTGCAGCACATCATCTTGTTCATGTCATGCCTAAATGCATTGAGTTGCTGCCATGTGATTGGCTGATTAGAAATTTGCGTAAACGAGCAGGTGTACAGGTGTACCTAATAAAGTGGTCGGTGAGTGTACTATAGTGTTTTTGAACCACAGTAAAATACTATTTACATAAATGAAATAGTTTTCTACAACTATAGGATATATTATACTACAATCATACCTGCCAACAGTCCCGATTTTCCCGGGAGTCTCCTGTATTTCATACCCATCTCCGTATTGTTTTGTCTCCCGGAAAACTCCCGGAATTACACCCCCTCCCCCCCACCAAACACAATGCTCGACCAAACCACCACCCCCCTCCCCTCCGCTCATCACTTCGCGCACACCTCCCCACCCGCTCTTCAGTTCGTACTCGACATCCCCCCACCACCCCGTCTCCCAGCTTTTATGAATCAAATGTTGGCAGGTATGACTACAATACACCCGTTTCCTTTTGTAAAAACAGTTCATTACAGTTAGTACTACATATTCACTAATATTAACACATACATTATCTTACACTTTACTATATTTAGTTGAAAAAAACACTATAGTATTTACTACAAATTTAATTTACTGTAGAACTGTTTTCATGTGTGAGGTTTGCAAGCTTTTTTTTTTTTTTATCACCCAACTGTATTACAGAACAAGACGTGCAAACAGTAGCTGTGTCCTAAATGGCAAACTATACACTACACTGTAAAAAAATCTGTAATTTTACGGTTTATTTCCGGCAGCTAGGGTGCCGGAACAAAAGTAAAATAATGGCCGATAAATTACAGAAATTTACTGTAAAAATAACAGCGGTTGAATTACAGAAATTTAGATGTAAGGAAATTTCTGTCATTTAATGTCTGTTATTTTACAGTAAATTTTTGTAATTTAACGAAAATTAACCGTAAAATTCCGGGGGGGGGGGGGGGGGGGGAATGGGGGTGTTTACAGTGTATGCACTTATGCACTTACACACTCAACAGCATAGTATGTGTATGTAGTGTCATCCCAAATGGAACACTTTGATTTCAAACTGTTTCCCTGATGACGTATGACGTTTGCCCATTAAGTGAAATAAATGACCAAACTACCAAATAATACCTTCCATGACAAAAGCCGCATTCACCATCAGGTGGCGGCATAATTAATCTCATAGGAGAATACTGCTTTCACAATCCAAAATAAATAGTTATGCAATATGTGCGCCCGATAGCTCCGCTCCTTCCACTATGTAAGCAAAGCTGCGGCTGTTGCGTGTGTGAAGTGTCCATCTTTCCACACTTCATTTTACCAGTTGAATGAGTGCATCATCCAGGTAATTAAAGTGCACTTATTATTTGTAGAGTTTTCAGTGTGAACACACTACTTAACACGTAGAATAGTGCATATGCGATTTGGGAAGCACCTAGTTTCTGTATTGAACAAGAAGTTAATTACTGTAAATTAAATTAACTTTGATTCTGAGAATTGAGCCACTGCAATTATCTCTCAAAATTGGTGTTTAATATTGGCAGAATTATCAACCAAAATGACATTTCAAATGTTATTTAGCCATCAACTAATATTCATGCAGGAACACAAAGTGAATGTGTGTTTAACAGACTGCCTTTAAAGGAGATTTTAAAGTGAGTGACAGGAACGCTGCACTGAGGTTGCTATTCGCCTCATAGTCTTCCTGTTTACCTTGATAACTGTCGTTCTGTGGTGTAAATGTGTGAACATGTTCGTCTATCAGTGAACATGCGTCAGTCTGTGCCTGTCTGTGACAGTTTGTCCACACTAGCATTCATAACAAGTCACGGTTTAAAAATCTCCACTAAAGAAACGGCAAACACTTTGAGGTGCTAGCGTTATTTGAAGTAGGAAACTGAGAAACCTCAAGCGTGGACTGAAACTTCTTTCTCATTGTTTCGTGAATGAGTAAAAAAGTCGTTGAAACCTCAGCATGATGATGAGTCGACAGTTTAGCGTCGTTTCCCACACGGTGACCTCCATTCTGTACTGTTTTTTTATGACTAAATATGATAACCGACAAACTGACAGTTGTAAGCAAATGCGAGCGGTTAGATTTAGTGACGAGGCTAAAACATTTTGACGTCTAGTTTACAATGAGAATTTGCATATCCGTGTATCCAACTGAACTATTTAAAGGGATAGTTCACCAAGAAATTAAGTCTGTCACCATTTACTCATCCTTCACGTGTTTAAGAGTTTCTTTGTTCTGCTGAACACAAAATAAGATAGTTTGAAGAATGCTGCTGATAGTACTCACTAACTTCCTTTTTTCCCTACTAGTCAATGGGTGCCATCAACCATTTCCTTTTCAAAATATCGTCTTTTGTGTTCAACAGAAGAAAGAAACTCTGATTTAAAACCACATGAGGGAGAATAAATGATGAAACAAACCCTTTAATCTAGCCCCTTAAATCCCCTTAATCTAGCAGTTCTTTCACAGTATGACTAAGTATGGTTACCAACACACTGACAAATGTGAGAGGTTGGTTTTAGCCATGGAGCTGAAATTGCTGTTGGTATTTCAATGAATCAAACTGTTATATTTAATCTAGTTTAATAACATTTTTGTGATTTGGTGGGACCAATCCAGTGCATTATTCCTAAACTTTTGTTCAAAAAGTTTTTGCATTTGGCATATCTACTTAAATGTGTTCATTTTAAACACTTTTAAACACTTGTAAGTAAAGTCAAGTAAAATGTACAGACAAGAAGTCACAAAGTGCTTTGCAGTAAATTAAAACATATATTGCTTACATATATAACACAAAATTGGTTAAAATCCAAGTACAAATAACATCAAATGTAAAACCAGCTCACCATACTGTTGATTAAAAGCTTGTCTAAAAAGTGTCTTTAACACATATGAATGTATGATGCTAAAACTTTGGTTCAAACATTTGCAATATTTACATTTGATCCTTTTAAACACAAATTACTACAGCAAAAAAACAGAGAAAAAGATGCAATATCATCTGTGACTATAATAAATGGGTGTGAGAATCATTTTTAAGTAATGATTGAAACATATAGTGGAGACAAGATGCTTGCGGGTTATTCAAAGCTTGACTATTTTGGGGTTAGGGTTGAGGAACACAAAGTACACACACACACACACACACACACACACACACACACACACACACAGGCAGCTGAGTATGACCTCTTCAGCCCCACAGTCTAACAGATTCAACCACACACACATACACACACACACACACACTGGCAGATACATGCAAGTAGTTTTTTGCTCCACTTGCCTTCTTTAATGACTTCAGGATGGGCCTGCCAATATTTTTTATTTTAGGAATGGCTCTAAAACTTGCTCTCAGCATGAAAATGCAAGGTAGGTTCATGTCCTCTCAGGTTTAATCAGCTTGGGCTTAATTTGAGCAGCTTGTGTCAGATGATGCTGATTTGTGTTTTCTGCCCTTTTTTCAATTGCTTGCATGTTTTCTGGTTGGCTTGGTGTATAAACAGACACATTCTGGATGGAGTAATGTAAATTATTAGCACATGGTAGACACAAGCTGTGCATTATTTCTGGGTTAGTGTCAAAATGCTTATAGCCTACTGAGGGAGAGCTACCAGTTTTTTTTAATAGTTGTAGTTGTTATTGCAGGACAATTTTGAGTATGTGATGATTATCATATTGCTTATTGAGAAAAGCTGCATGCAATGAATATTCTCTTAACAAATTCTGCTGTAGGCATTTCCACTGTCGATTGAGCAGACATCCTTTTTTTGTTGAGAAAAACATTTAACCACATATCCTTTTCATTCTGAAACCAATTAAACGCTGAGGCATGGAAACAATTAATTCTTTATTTCTTTATTTGTTTGTTAGTACTGAAAAATATTGATCACTAGAAAAGATTTTTTTTAAAAAGACATTTTAATTCTTTGAGAGAGACTTTTTAAAACTAAATTGTTTAGTGGAAATACATTAGTAATGCAAATTATTATTATTATTATTATTATATGCATTATTCTTTGTTGTTATTTATTTACATATATGTTTGCATATATATATATATATATATATAATAGTAATGTATTAATATATGATAAGGTAATTTATTATATATGCTATTTATTTGCATATAATTTTGCTTACATGAACTGTTATTTGTTTATAGATTTTTTTTTTGGTGATGCGTGTACTAGTCTTGTTTCGAAAGCGTACTCAATCAGTGCAGTGATGACGCGTTCAGCAGCTGTGATTTTGAACATGGAGTTGTTTTCGCATGTAATCAGTTAAATGACTATGAATCAGGTACTGTGGTATGTGTGTGGTTTACAGCAGCACACAACATGTGTGTAGAAGGCCTGTGTAGGAAAGTCTTGTCACATGATTGAAAAACCCAAAACATCTGCTTCCTCTTGTGCGAAGCAACTTAGTTTCCACCACAGCCTCTGTGCACCATGCGTGTGATGTCACTTTTCTTGCTTTGCGCAGATCCAATCAACATTTTTCAGACGTACTGTATGTATGCAATGCACTGTAAATTTTAAATTTCACTTTAGATTTGTTTTAACAGTGATAAGTTGTGAATGGGCCCTATAAAATAATGTCTTCACTTGTTACCTTCTTGTCTTGTCAATCATAGTTGTTTTATGTAGTATTATGTTCTGATTGCTGTTTTCCATAACAATGAATGGGTACAGGACTCAAAAAGGAAATGCACTAAGACATATGTCCTACATTTCAGCCTCCTCTTACAGTATAACTTACAGTACATCGCACAAATGTCTTAACATTTTAAGGTGCTTTGGTTATTTTTGGAGCTCGACAGGCCCAATCTTTTATAATATGGAAAAGAGCAGCCAGGACATTCTTTAAAATATCTTTTTTTGCCTTGCACAAGAAATAAGGTAATTCAGGTTTAAAACCTCATTAGGGTGAGTAAAATATTTTAATCTTTGCAAATGAACTGTTCTTTATGAATTAATAGTTCAAATCAACGAGGCCTACTGGCATAGTACTATAGGAATAGTCAGTTTCAAAAAGAAATCTGGCCTAACTGAAAATAAAAACAAGTTTACAAAAAGATTGAATCATAACAAGTATTTTATAAAAGGTCAGCCATTTTTGATGGGAACACCAAAGGTGCTATTGGGATTTCAACAGAACACAAGGGTTAAAATTTGACAACTTTTACTATTAAGCAGCTCTTCAGTGTTGATTGTTTTACACATGGATCTCTGACACTGTCAAACATAGGAACATTAAACATAGGAAATCAACCAAAGAAGGTGGGGCCACAAAGCCACGCCCACATATTATAGAATCTCCACTAACCACCAGCAGTTTAAAGAGTTTTGTTAGCGGAGTGAACTTTTGCAAACAGTTCCCAAGTAGCAAAAGAATCTGGCCCAGATTTGGCATAAAGCTCGCACAGCAGGCATTCATCCAGGCACTGGCATACAGCATGAGGGCCAAACACGGCCTGAGTTTTGGAGAGGTGGCACCGTCTTTAGGGTGTCACACAAAACATGGGCCAAAAGTCAAATGTAGTATTTGGCCCGGATGTTAAAAAACTGGGCCACATAAGTCAGGCCTATTTTGACCCACATTTAAGATACATTTGAATTATTTTTGAGTAACGATTAAAATCTACCAATCAGGTCACTTCGAGAATTAGCTTGGCTCAGATATGGTCCAGTCATGTTTAAGAAATTTTGAATTTTGGTGTCACACCACTTCAATATTCGATTTTGGTGAAGTATATCTAGGCTTTTAATTTAGTCTTAGTTACATAAATGACCTTAAAGATTTGTCTTGCAAATATTATAGAGTGTGAAATTGACATCTTGAGAAATTATTTTGTTGGCCACCAAATCTTGAATAAACAAATTTATCAGTGTTAAGAATGCCAAGTGGCATTGTGGTCAACAGGGGATTGTGAATGTATTGTAAATAATATGTTAGTTTTTTTTTACCATAAGAATTACTGTAATGGACTGAGTCAATATATGACAATTTTGATGCAAAAACTTCTGAGGCCATTTAAAATTTTCTTCAAAAAATTTCAGTAATTTCATTTTTAGAGTTGTGATAGGTTCTGTTAATTGCCTTTAACATGAACTAACTCAATATAAACATTGTAGGCTGAGAAAAATGCTCATTTTAAAACAAAATATCAGATGGCACTCATCAAATATTTGTGTAATATACATCCTCTCTGTTTTTATAGATGTGGAGCCCAGAGACTTGGTTCTCAACCATACGGTGACAGGGATATTGGGAGAGGAGGTCTACCTGCATTGTTTATACACTGGACAAAGTCAAATCTTGTTCTCCTCCTGGAACCGTCTGGATTCAACAATGAAAGCAAAGAAAATGGCAGGCTACAACTTTATGAGCAGTTATAAGCGAGAAAACTTCGACATTCCAGCATCGGCTACTAACCTCACTGTGAGAATGAATGTGACAAGTCTCGATCAAGAAGGAGAATACACCTGTGTTTTTAATTCTGAAGAGGATGAAACCAAGGGTGCTTTGACTCTCAGTGTTATTGGTGAGTATGAATGGAGACTGAATATATACACATTAGGGCTGCATGATATTGGAAAATTGACATTTTGATCCGCCTCAAATGTTGACTACTACAGTATAGTTTTCATTATAGAAATAATTAAATACAACTAATCTTTGTTAACTCTTTGTTTACAATTTCTTTTGTAATTTTTTGTGCCCATTTTGCTTGAAATCATACAAACCCTAAAAAAAATCTTTCACTCTTTTAGGGTTAAATTTGTTCTGAACTGTGTTTTTTGTTTAATCACAATCCTGCGGTGTGATTATTGCACATTACGATATTGATGCTGAAATAATGTATTGTGCAGCCCTAATATACATTTATATGAAATGTTCCTCTCTATAAATATTATGTTGTCAGTTTTATTAAAGTTGTTCCATTATCGTTTTCTGCCGATAACTACGTCCCAAGTCTAGGGGAAAACAACATGGGCATAATAAACGAAATAAGGTTGTGGGTGGAGGTTTTCCCAAGGGAAATAAACAAGCAAAAACAAAAAAAAAAACGTATGCAAAAGATCCCCTTCGGTCGACAACCAAATGCGTTGAATTAAATTATTTTAAAAAGTAGCAATTTAAGTGAGCATCTCTTCAGGGTGGCCACAAGCCAAAATAACAAACAAAAGAATCTGCCAAGTAAATAACCTAAATAACCTGTAAGTCTTTAACGAAAAATACAGTAAGCTTACCTTCCTCCCTAAATAGAAACAAAGTAAAAAATAATCAAAATTAACAGGCAGGCCACCCCTACAAGCTCAAGCTCTCAAAAAGTTGCAAGCATGGACATTTCGACAAGAATAAAGTTTGGTCTTGGGCTGGAGGGGTAGGGAAATCCAGGAGCTCTTCACTCCCAGCATTTGTCGCACCAAAAAAGAACTTCTTTAACTTGGCCGGAATTTTTATAGCTCTCCGCAACCAGCAGCTAATCATTAAAATGGGAGCCTATGGGATAACAGAAAAGAACACAAGAAAGCGAGACAAAAGAAAAAAAAACATGCAATGTGCAACAGAAATAAATAAATAAACTTTAGTCGTAACATCGATTTTTGACAATTTTTTTTGTGAATTTAGAAATGACACGTTTCAGGTAGTTTACAGTCTGTTTTATTTACATTGTTCCATGATCGATTGTTTGTGATTTTTGTCCGATTTTCTGTGAATTTAGACATGACACATTGCAGGAAGTTTACAATCTGTTTTATTAACATTGTTCCTTGATAGATTTTTTTTTTATTTTGTCAGATTTTCAGCTAATTTAGACGTGACACGGTTTAGGAAGTTTACAATTTGTTTCATTAACATTGTTCCATTATCAATTTTTCTCGATTTTGTTAGATTTTCAGTGAATTTAGACGTGACGCATTTCAGGAAGTTTACAATTTGTTTTATTAACGTTGTTCTATGATAGATTTTTTTTGTCAAACTTTCAGTGAATTTAGATGTGACACATTTCAGGAAGTTTACAATCAGTTTTAATAATATTGTTCCATGATTGATTTTTTTTATAATTAGTCAGATTTTCAGCGAATTTAAACGCGACTGTTCAGGAAGTTTACAATTTGTTTTATTGCATTGTTCTATTATAAATTTTTCTGCTATTTAGTCAGATTTTTTGTGAATTTAGATGTGACACATTTCAGGATGTTTACAATCAGTTTTATTAATGATTGACTTTTTTTTTTTTTTTTTGCAATTTTGTCAGATTTTCTGCAACTTTATTTCAGGAAGTTTACATCTGTTTTATTAAAATTGTTCCATGATCGTTTTTTCCATGATCGATAACAGAGAGAAAATAATCTCAGATTTAAGTTTTGACTGATACAGTAATCCAAAACTTACCTTTATTGTGTGTTTTTTTCTAAGCTCGGCCTGAAATTGACATAACCGTGACGAAGGAAGTTGTGAACAGGACCCTCTACCACGCTGTCACTTGTTCGGCCTCCGGTGCCAAGCCTGAGGCTGTGATTAGATGGGAGATCTCTGGTGCCCTTCCAAGAGATGACATCTTCTCCACGAACACCACTAATGCAATTCATTTCAATGGCACGAACAGTTCAGTCAGCGTACTTCACTTCCCCCTGATTATGAATAATGAGAGCACCGTTACCTGTGTGGTGGAGCATCCAGCGTTTACTGAGCCTAAAAGAGTCAGCATTGAGGTTGACACATTTAGTAAGTTCTGTTCTGTTCGCTATTCATAAAAGCGAGAATGTTTCAAAAACAGAAGGGAAAAAGCAGGACTGAGAAATACCACTGGTGTTCTCTTATTGTTTACTCTTCGCGCCAATGTTGCACGTTTTTTGTGGTACTACCATATTTGCAGCAGCTCTGTGACCACAAACACTCTGAAGCCACAGCACTGAGCATGTTCCTTCTACAAAACTGAAAAAAGGTCAATGGCTGTTGTTGTTTTTTTCACAAGGTTATTACAAAACAATTTAAAAAAACAAACTGCTAAGTATTTTATTCATTTTTGTTTTAGCAACTGGTTCACAAAAACAGTTATGCAACAACCTAAGGGACAGATTGGTCTCTAAAATGTGAGGTGAAATGCTTGTAAAATGCTGAATGTTTTCACACATCTTAATATATGTCTAGTTTAAATGCTGTACTTCAACTACTATTACTATACTAATTGAACAAATGATGAAGTACAACATTTAAACTGGACATATATTAAGAACTTTCAGCATTTTACAAGCATTTTACCTGCCTGAAACTCACTGTATGCTCGATTGTATGCTAAATTCTTAATTAAAGACATTAATCTACATTTTTGATCAACTATGGCTAAACTAATTGAGCAAATGATGATCAAAAATGTAGAATAATGTCTTTAATTAAGAATTTAGTATACAATCTAGCATACAGTAAATTTCAGGCGCGTGAAGCGATTTTAAAAGGCTGAAATTGTCACACATATTAATATATGTGCAGTTTAAATGCTTTATCTCATCAGTTGTTCAATTATTTTAGCCTTAGTTGATCAAAAATGTATATTAATGTCTTTAATTAAGAATTTAGCATACAATCTAGCATACAGTGAGTTTCAGGCACATGAAACAAAATGCTGTAAGTTGTCACACGTCTTAATATATGTCCAGTTTTAATGCTGTACTTTATATTTTGTTCAAATATTTTTGCCATAGTTGATTCAAAATGCACATTAACATCTTTAATTAAGAATTTAGCATACAATCTAGCATACAGTGAGTTTCAGGCATATGAATCGCTTTTAGGATGCTGAAAGTTGTCACATATCTCAATATATGTACAGTTTAAATGCTGTACTTCATCATTTGCTCAATTATTTAAGCTTTAGTTGATCAAAATGTACATTAATGTTTTTAATTAAAAAATTAGCATCTAGCATACAGTGCGTTTCTGGGACATGAATTGCTTTTAAAATGCTGAAAGTTGTCACATATCTTAATATATGCGCAGTTTAAATGTTGTACTTCATCATTTGTTCAATTATTTTAGCCATAGTTGATCAACAGTGTAAAATTTAGCATAAAATGTAGCATACAGTGAGCTTCAGGCACATGAAACACTTTTAAAATGCTGAAAGATGCCACACATCTTAATATATGTCCAGTTTAAATGCTGTATTTTATCATTTGCTCAATTATTTTACCAAAACCAAAATACAAGTGGTTTTGCACAGAACTACTACATGCAGATGTCACCCAACTGTTAAGTGAATTCACCTCTCTTGTATCATGATGTCTAAGACCAGTGTCCTTGTTGGAGCTATAGTTAGCATCTCCAGCAGCTTTGTAAACAGACAGAACAGCTGATTAAACTGTGGTGAACTCAAAAGTCAGCTTGTTTAACCTTAAGATCACACTCAGAGATACTCTTCTCGCTTCCCCACAGAAGAACAGTCTGTTAAAATGAACTTCCCCTGTTCTTTTTGGCACTTTTCTCCTTTTTGACAGATTCTCCAGTTGTGAGCATGGAGACCGTCCTGATCCAAGAAGAAGGAGAAGACTTTCAGGAGGTCATCTGTAGAGCGAAAGGCGGCAGACCACATCCTAATATCACATGGAAACTTCCTGAATTCAGAAACAGGCCATTTTTACAGAGAGACATCTCAGAATCAAACTCGGTTATCAGTTCATATCAATTCCTATCAGATTCTTATGAAGGAGAAAATGTGTCTTGCATTTTTGGCTACATGTTTTTCCCTTTCACAAGCACTAGGACAATCACCTTGCCTATTTACTGTAAGTCGACCAATAGTATTTATATGGATCGATTGCACACATGTTGTGTCGATATTTACAACTCTTTTTAATTGGTTTATTGGTTTATTTACCATCTAGATCTGTCCTCGATTCAACTGAAGGATTTCGATGATGCTGTTAGTGGTGAGAATCAGACTGTATTGGCATTTCAGGAAGGGGACTTCGACATTACAGTCAAAATGGATGTTTTAGGCAATGTACCAAGTTATAAAATGAACTGTTCAAGGTTAGTTGCATTAAAATCATATCCTGCAAGTCATAAATATGTCATGAACATACCTGTCAACTGTCCTGTGTTTCTACAATTCAAAGCTTTACGATTTTATCCTGATATTATCCAACTAAAAATTTTTCCCTTTATTTATTCTGTATTTCTTATCTAAAGCTAAATCTATTTCTTATCTATAGCTAAATTAATTTATAGCTAATTTAGTGTAAAAAAGACATGCAAATAAAGCAGCGTTTCCATCCAAGTAGTCAAAGAGAACAAACTCGTCAATTCTTGATTAACTGGCGCCAAATATCAAAAGTAAAAATGCTGTGGAAGGAAAAGCTGCATCAATCTTTTCTTTATTTAATAAATGACTTGCGCCTCAAAAGACCATGCCGACACGCAATGAACATGTGGTGGTGTTTGAAGTCATGAGACACGTAGCACAGACACTCTTGACAATGCGGGAGGTAATTAATAATATAATAACACTAATACTAAAATGGTTAAGGCGTTTTAGAATGACCAAAACAACACTACAGATGTTTTACATTGTGCTCAGCCTGCTGGTTTATCCATTTACACACATTTTTATCATAACATAATCTCTTATAACAAAATCACATGACTTTTTTAACGTACATATTGGAATTTTGTGCGTAAAGTGTTTCCATCGTAGTTTATGCACATCTTTTCCTATCGAATAAAAAGTTTATCCTATTCAGTTATGCGCATACGTTTTTATGTGCAGTTTCAAAATTTATGAGCATCTTGGTGTCTCCATCAACCAATTTTTTTATGTGCATATCCAAAATGCGCATAAAAATAGGTGGATGGAAACGTAGCTTATGAAAGGTGGTACCGGAGAACCGGGGGACGTGCAACAACTTTAATCATAAGGTAAACACAAAATAAAACTTCTTCACAGGACTCGACACTTGTAAACACTCGCTCCAACACGGCTCTCGGTCCCGCCCACACTCGTCAGCGCTACCAAGCCAACCAATCACAGAGCTTGCGCTACACATCGTTGCGACGTGGTTACAATTTCCGAGAGGTGTGCATCAGTGACGGCCATGGCCACGGCTATGCGTCCACGCACATTCACACAGAGGCGAGCCTCACTATACACATAGTACCGCCGAACCACCAGGAGGCACACCTTGCTCTTAAATGTAATATAATTACAAAAGTTGTTCAAGCTCTTTTCTTTTTGGGAGCTTAAAAACACTTTGGAATTATTATAAAAATGGCCACATCCCTTCCTTTCTATTAAAACCATGCAACCTCATACAACCTCAAAATCTGTCAATTTATGTAATAGACACTGTTCTCCAAGTTGCTTCTGTTAAACAGACAAATGCACATAATAGCCTAAAAACATGTCCATCTTGTCATTTAATACAACTTAAACACAGCTTACATTAAATGAGCATAACCAGTTAGGAAAGTAGGGGCGGCATGATGGCTTATTGGCCTCACAGCAAGAAGGTCGCTGGATCAAGTCCCGGCTGGATCAGTTGCCATTTCTGTGTGGAGTTTGCATGCTCTCACATGTTCGTGTGGGTGTCCTCCACAATCCAAAGACATGCGCTATAGGTGAATTGGGTAAACAAAATTGGCTGTAGTGTATGTGTGTGTGAATTTGAAAGTATATGGGTGTTTCCCAGTACTGGGCTGTGGCTGGAAGGGCATCCGTTGCGTAAAACATATGCTGGAATAGTTGGCGGTTCATTCTGCTGTGGAGACCCCTGATAAATAAGGGACTTAGCTGAAGGAAAATAAGTTGGGAATGTAATTTTATGATTGTCATTGTACATCTGTGCATTTGATCTTAAAGCTAATTAAACTTAAAATGAGAGATTCATTCGCTGCTTGGGGTATCTTATTTTCACATCCCAGTGTTGACAGGCATGGGCATGAAATCATGATTAAATAAGATAAGACAATAATAGATGTAATCAACATGATCATGCATTGTTCAATTCAAAACATTAGATTCTAGTGTGTTGACTAAAGCATAAATGCTTGCTCTGCACTTTTGTATCACTTAATCAGGGAAGGCCAACCACTGCCTGAGGATGTGGATGTGGTTGGCAACGATCTCTTTATCCGAGGACCTGTAGATATTTATCTTGCTGGACGTTATCTGTGTCAGGCTTCTTACCGAAAACATCTTGTTTCCCTGAGGTTCACAATCGAAGTGAATCCAAAAGTCATGTTGCCAGGTATTATATTTGCTGAATGTATATTATCACACTCTATTGTACACTCTACAACTAAACATACTAACCTTGACCTCTTCTGGCTTTCAGTGACATTTCCTCCAAATATCAGTGTGGAATTGGTAAAGAAATCAGATCACATTCGCATTGAATGTTTGGCTTCCAATGCAATTCCTGCAGCAAACGTGTCCTGGGTTTTTCCACAAGAGATGAATAGTACAGTTCAGTCTGACGTCACATCCTATAATGGATCCTTTTCTGTCAGAAGTGTGTTGAGTGTGCCTATATGCATGACCCGTGATTATGTAATTGAGTGTGTAGTCGACCATCCTATCTTCATGGAACAAGTGAGCCGGCAGATTGGTCTTCCTGTGTGTGGTAAGATGTTGTCATCACTATAACCATTGTGAACAATGCCTTGTTGTACTCTAATTAGATTGAGATGTATAAGTGGGTTGCATGCAGTATTAATACTATAAATGGACAAAACAATGGATGAAAGGATGAAAGAATAGAAAATAAATGAGTGAAAGGACAGACAGACAGACAGACAGACAGACAGACAGACAGACAGACAGACAGACAGACAGACAGACAGACAGACAGATAGATAGATAGATAGATAGATAGATAGATAGATAGATAGATAGAAATGGAAACGATGATTAGATGGAGAGATATATAGAACCATTATTGGATGAATGAATGGATGGATGGATGGTTTGGAAGGATGGATGGATCAATGGACAAAATGTTGATTGATCAGTCAATAGATAGATATGAATGAAAGAAATATGAATGGATGGGTGGATGGATGGCAGATTAATGGACAACATGTAAATAGAAGAAAGAAAGAAAGAAAGAAAGAAAGAAAGAAAGAAAGAAAGAAAGAAAGAAAGAAAGAAAGAAAGAAAGAAAGAAGGGTGGATGGATGGATGGATGGATGGACAAAATAAGGAATGAATGTATTGACAGATAGAAACATATATGGACAAAACAACAGACAGAAGCCGGGTGAACAGATAAACAGTTTGATAGATGGACAGAATGAAGGTTTCCTGGATGACAGATAGATGAATAAACTAGGTTTTAAAACACAGCTATCTATCCGACATTCTCACAATCTGTTTGTTTGTTTTGGTCTTGTTTTTAGCCCCACCCACTATAACCCTGCAGTCCAGTACTGAATGGGACAGTGGTGTTGCATATGTTCAGCTGGTGTGTTCAGTGCAGAGTCAGTCTCCAGCAGTGGCCGTTAGCTGGGCTGCACAGTGCCTTGGCATTGACATCGGCTCCAGTGAGTTCAAAATGAGTCAAACCCAGTTTCAGCCGAGTCATATGGTTGCCGCTCAGAGCGTGGCACGTATTCCTATTTACACTCATGGCGGATGCAGCGTGACCTGTGTGGTGGAGCTTCAGGGGTTAGAGAAACCAGAGAACAAAAGCATTGTCCTCCCAGCCTTAGGTAAGTTTTGTTATTACATTAACCTCAAAATGATTTATACTGTACATTTAAAGGGATAAAGACCCAAAAATGTAAATAAAAGAAATGTCACCATTCGCTCATTAACGATCCAAACTTTATGTAGGCACAACGTGTACGATTATTTTTTCTTAAAATATCCCAAAACCACTAAGAACGTGTGTGAAGTGTTATATATTTAGCTGACTTATCTACTTTTATTATTGCAAATGTTTCTAATAATACAGAGAAATTATCAATATTAAATAGGGACATAGATTTTGATGGAAGTCCTGTAGGATGTAATGAAGACTACAACTCCCATGATTCTACTCATGGCGAAGGTTGCGTCTCAATTAGCACCTTAGCTCCCGAGATCATTCATCAGGTCGTGTACACAAATTTGAAAACTGGTAAGGGCAGTGGTTCACTGGTTTAAGTGGGCTTGGTTCACTACACACCTGAGTGTGACATGAGAACGTCCTCATTTTACATCATCAAAACTTGGAATTTATAAACAACAGCTCACATATTAATTTTACAAAGTTTTTAATACATATATATATATTATAGCTACATTATAGCTAAATAATTTATTTCATTTACAGGCAACATTTTAACCATAAACAATTATAAATGTTTGTTACATTTTTCCTAAACTGTCTAGCTATGTTTGTTTATGTAAAAAGAAAAGCATCCCTCGTTTGTCAGTACGCTTCCAAACTTCCGTTAAGGGTACATAGTGCGTATTAAAGTTTTTCACGGTCCACTTTTCAGTACGCAAACGTTTCAGTGCACTAAAAGAATTTTGCGATTGAGACAGCACTTAAAATGGCTAGCGACCTACTGAACAAGGGTGCTGATTGAGACGCATCCTATGCCTTTCTTTGTTGTGGATACGCGCCCTCTAATGGCAAAAATTCCAGACTGTGCCTTCTAGGCATGGGATGATAACTGATTTCAAGTTTTACCGCGGTTTAGAAAAGCTTAATCTTTAGAAATTCTTAAAATAAAATATATTGTGTTCAATAGGGAATTTTTTTTTTTTTAAAAAAAACAGCTAAATTTTCTTTATAGCAGTAATCACAATATTGTGATATTTTTATCCAAGGTTATCATACCATCAGAAACTTATACCGGCCCATGCCTAGCGCTTTCAAACAGAAGAGAAGTTATTTTGAACAACGAGTGACCATTATTACCATTACTTTGAAAGTAATGGGTAATGGTTTACGACAATAGGAGTAAAAGTCAAAAAAAGTAAACAAAGACATCAGTTTTACTAAATCGTGCTTAAAGTCTGTGTGATCCAGAAGTTGCTGGGACTTTTATTTTAGTATGTTGATGTACTTCCAATTAAAATGGTATATCAAGTAGGGGGTGGGGCTATCTTTTTTTTTGTGCGTCATTCCCTAGTAGCAAACCAACGGTTAGAGAGCCGTGGTTAAGAATATTGTGGCTAAAGCCATTGATGCCTAATGATTTATAACTCCAAACACAACCAAATGGTCAGACTGAACATTAACAAAACTTTTTTTTTTTCATTGGATTAACTTGCACAGATTAATTGTTCACCTAAAGAATATCACTTTTTGCTAGCGAAATAAACATTGTAAATAAGAAAGGAGTATATCTTGTTTATTAGGGTCATCTGCAATCCATGCATTTGTGGCTGAAGAGAGATACACTCATATCTGGCATGCCGTGTGTGGGTACAGTGGTTATGGAGTCATACCCAACATCTCCTGGATCCTTCCTGAAGACGACGCTGCATTTCAAGCAATCACAGAGTACAAGTATGATGGAGTAAAAGTAGAAGTCAATTCAACTTATGAATTTCAGCTTAGTCAGTTTGAGGGAAAGGATTTGATCTGTCTGGTTCAGAATGAACTCGGCCGAGATGAGAGACGGATGATACAAGTTCCAAAATTCTGTAAGGGTTTCTCTGTAATTGCTGACTGTTTGTTCAGTAAATATATTTTGTTTGCTTAATGAAATCTGCCTTTTACTGTCACCCAGATATCTCATCTGTTGAGGTTTTAAACAAAACCACAGTTGATCGCAGAAGTCATGGCCAGCGTGAGCATCGGGTAGAGCTGCAAGAAAACCTCTCCAATCAGAAGATACTTCTTAAAGCCATTGGCAATGCATCGTCATACTGGACAATATGTTACAGGTATGGAGAATTCAGAAATATTCATTCATGTAACAATGTCAATTCATAAATTAATTCATGTCAGGGCAATTAAAAAAAACACATTATGATACCAAGTAGAGATTGGAGTTATGTTCAGAGTTGTTTCAAATAAGGGATTACCTGGATCTTATTGAGGATTCGTTTAATACGCTTGGCATAATATGTTCCCTTAAATCTGCAGGATGTCTTTAGTTTAGGACGAAGGCAAAAGTTACATACTGTAGCTTTAAATTTGTCATCTTATAAAAACGCTCAATGAGCTGTATATTTGAAAAGGATATTTTCAAAAAACAATTCTCATCTCACCCCAAACTTTTATGGTTTACACTGTAAAAAAAGGAGCTATTCAGGGTAATGTTCATGCTACTCGTTTCCAATCTGCAAAGCGACTGATGCCATCAAGCTCCATGTTATTAGTAAATAAAAAACAAATCTTAAAAGTATTACAAATAGTTTTAAAAATGAAAGAAATCTCAAATCAAATATTATATTTATACATTTTAAAATAAGTGGAAATAGGTGGACTGAAGGACAAACATGGATGGATGGATGGATGGATGGAAAAACTAGACAGACAGAGGAATAGATAAACAAAACAATGGATGGAATAAAGGACAAAATGATGAATTATGGATGGATGTATGGGGATTGATGGATGGATAGGAAAACATTAGACAGACATACAAATATATAGATAAACATAACAATAAACGGAATGAAGGACAAAATGATGGATGGATGGATGGATGGACACTAGACAGACAGACAAATAGATAAACAAAATGAATGGAATAAAGGACAAAATGATGGATGGATGGATGGATGGATGGATGGACACTAGACAGACAGACAAATAGATAAACAAAATGAATGGAATAAAGGACAAAATGATGGATGGATGGATAGACATAACACAGACACAAATAAATAGATAAACATAACAATGGATGCAATAAAGGACAAAATGAGGGATGGTTGGATGGATGAATGGATGGAAAGACATTAGACAGACATACAAATAGATAAACAAGAATGGATGGAATGAAGGACTAAATGATGGATAGATTAATGGAAAGACAGTAGACAGACAGGAGAATAGATAGATAAAACAATTGGATGGAATGAAGGACAAGATGATAGATAGATGAATGGAATGAAACACAAAATGATGGATGGATGGTTGAATGGAAAGACACAAGACAGACATACAAATAGATAAACAAAATAGATGGAATGAAGGACAAAATGATGAATGGATGGATGGAAAGACAATAGACAGACAGACGAATAGATTGATAGATAAAACAATTGGATGGAATGAAGGACAAGATGATAGATCGATGGAATGAAAGACAAAATGATGGATGGATGGATGGATGGAAAGACAATAGACAGACATGAGAATAGACTATGCAGTGCCACTGATGCGATCCAAGACCAGCGACGAGACGATCCCAAGGTTTCCGGACCAGGCCGTATCCTGAGCTGCTGCTGTGGTGGTCATGATGGAGAGCATAAGACTGATTCCTGTGATGCTCCAAGGTCAGACGTGTCTTCACGGAGGTCCAGCTACTGCGCCTAGACTGCAGCTCTGCACAAGACGTTTGGCCATAGGAGAAATGGTCGTGCCCAACTGAGCCTGGTTTCTCTCGAGGTTTTTTAAATTCTTCACTTTCGCCAATTGGTGAAGTTTTTTCCTCGCCGCTGTCGCCACTGGCTTGCATGGTTCGGGATCTGTAGAGCTGCGCATCGATGGATTTGCTCTTCAGTGTTTGGACTCTCAGTAGTGATTATTAAACCACACTGAACTGAGCTAAACTGAACTGAACTTAAACACTGAAAACTGAACTGACACTGTTTCAATTCACTATAAACTTCTATGTGAAGCTGCTTTGACACAATCTACATTGTATAAGCGCTATACAAATAAAGATGAATTGAATTGAATTGAAAAAGATAGATAAGAAAACATTGGATGGATTGAAGGACAAAATGATGGATGGATGGATGGAGAAACTAGACAGTCAGACGAATAGATAGGTAAAACAACTGAATGGAATAAAGGACAGGATGACAGATGGATGGAATGAAAGACAAAATGATGGATGGATGGATGGATGTTAAACAAACAAATAGATAAACAAAGCAATGGATGGAATGAAGGACAAAATGATCACTTTTTGGGGGGCCTAATTATCAATGGTCTTTGAGACGTTCGTCAGAACACATGTTCCTCTCACTCATTTCAGAGATGATGGCTCAGCAGCACACACAGTGGGCATGGCTTTGGTTTTTACAGCCCCAGCGTCTGAACTGGACTCAGGACTGTACATATGCCATGTCTCGTACCACCACCACATGGCCAAAATCTTCCTTCGGGTGGACGTAACAAGTGAAGAGACTCAACACTGTAAGTTCAGCATTCATCAGTGATCAACATGGCAATAATACACATGTAATAAACAATAACGAATGAACTCTTTCCACAGTAATATTCATCATTATCTGCTTCACGACGGCTGCTGCCATCTCCCTCATCTTGATCATCCTTTTGTTTGTCATCTGGTGAGTACAATTGCTTTCTCACAAGCTTAGATAAGATTTTGTTGTTAGGTAACATTTTACTACCATACAGGTGAGATTAGTTGAGGCAAACAGGAAGTAAGGTAGCTTACCTAGACCATTGGCATGCATAGTGTTCATAAACAGGATATACGGTGGTTTCTGCAGGCTGGCAGATTAAAAAAACCACACGAACCAAGACTCGCTACACACGCGACACAAACAGACTGTCTCAGCGGTGGAGATTGATGACAATTTAAAATGGAAGAGTATCTGTGGCTTTTTCTTCTCATAAAAACATTCTTAATCTTTTTTTGCTTTCCAGCAAATGTGGGAACAGTCACTCATCACAACAGGTAATTGGACAGATTTAACAGCATTATTACAGGAGTTGGTAACACTTTACATTAAGGTTCCATTTATTAACATGAGCTTTACATAGAAATAATAATCTATACATTCATTTACAATTAGACATTTGTTAATATTAATGACAAATTATTGCATATATGCACTATTATCTGCACGTAGAAGTTCTTTCACCATTTACTCGGTCTTCACAAGTCTGTGAAGATATTTTGAAGAATGCAGGAGATCTGAAACCCTTGACATCCATAGTATTTGTTTTCCTACTATGAATGTCAATGGCTACATGTTTTGAACATTGTTCAGAATACCTTCTTGTCTGTTGAAACTAATAAAGGTATCATTTGTGGTGAAGCAAATAGTGGGTATATTTTATTTAGGCTTTAATGAGGGACAATAACTACAATCCCATGAAGCATTGCAAATGGAATAGCTGAATTTAAAACATCAGCAAAAACTGGACCATATTTTCTTGCAGTTTTTGTTTTCACAAATCCACTAGAGGCCACTGTGTACAATTTGAATGCGTTACTGGGGCACATTTTCTCATATGTGCAATTACTTATAAGTCCACCAGAGGCCGCTGTATACATTTTTGCGAATATTAACATCTTTTATGCGTGTCCGTGAGTGAAGCCGGTTGGCTTGTTGTTGTGCATTACTTATCAGCATGACATTGACTGACCATGCCACCCCCCTTCTATAAACCCAACCAATAGTGTTGTCCAAACCAAACAAGAAAAGAAAAGCAATTGACAGCTGCATGCTTCTACTGTGACCTCATGCCGCTTTTTGTTTTTTTTTGCTTTACCTGGTTTCTGGTACTGTCCTTCTCCGGATTGAAAGCCTGATTTACTCTGCCGTCATTTGTGTAAGCTACCAAGCAAACTAGCCATACTGAATAAGCCATTCACATGGAGGCAAGCAGTCAGCGGTACCACCCAGTAACGTTCGTTTTACACACAATATGCAGACATATGTACCCACGAGCACATATTTTTTAGTTCTCAAAAATGCAGTCCTGGGCACATTTTCTCAATGAGCCTGGATTCTTTTAACGCACATATAGGTAGTTATTCTTGCAGAAGAAAGCCTGACAGGCTTATAAGCAGACCAAAGCAGACTTTATCTAGATGTACAATATACAAACTTATTACATGTCTACTTGTCACAATAGTGAACAATTACACAAAACATTGATCCGAGTTGTAATAATTGGCTAACTCTTTAATAAAACATGTAGCTTGCAAAAAGATGAATGGCTGAATACAGCCCACAATAATCTACACATTATTCAGTCAAGAACCAGTGACATGACAGATAACAGGCCCGTAGCCAGCGGTTCGAAAGACCCACCCCTCACTGACAAAGGTCCAGAATTTGTCCCATATATGAGCTCATTTGTCCTATTTTGACTGCTATGCCATAATAAATTGTGAAAATAACCCATCGACAAAGGCTTTAAGACCAAGCGGAATCTTGTATTATCTGTCTCTTCAGCTTGACTGAGGAAAGTTGAATGTGCTGGCCAGTTGTTATTTGCCTAATAAAGTTTTTAATTTAAACTTTTACAGATTATTATTTATTTTTCTAATGATTTATGATAATATGATATAATAAGTATTGTTCTCATATTTCTTTTTTCTAAATCTTTAGGAAATGTTTTAGTACATCAAAAAGTGTGATTATAATGACCATCTGACAAGCTAATCCAGCAAAAATAATGCTTAAAATTCAGTATTTAAACCTCAAAATTAAATAGAAACTGTCCAATTTTAAGAAAAAAAGAACCACCTCTTTCACCAGGCTGGGTACAGTCCTGGATGAGCATATAAAATGTATATGAATATACTTATTAACGGTTTAAATCATTCATTGTACATATTCGGATGAGCCTGTGTTTTGAGTTTCAGTGGTTGTTATCTGACATACCTCGGAATGTTGTGACTGACCAATCAGAATCAAGCCGTATAGCTCATGAGCTGTACAACAATTATAGTTAACAGCTAATTATAAAGGGATCTTACTGTAAAGTGTTACACAAAAGTTTGCCCAATAAGATACCAATGACTTTATTAAATCCAGTATTGAGATTATATTTTTCATTCTGCCTTTTTTAAAGAAAACCAGGATGGATCGTGAGTCTCTGTCCGCTTTGATGCAGGACCCTCGCTGCTCAGAGAGAACATTTCTCCAAGGCCAGGCGGGCCAATATGCTGAGCTTACCCACTATTCCATCGTTTTTGATGCCAAAAGCACCGTGTGATGCACCTGTTTAGTTTTCCATGGTAACATTTCTGTTTTTGCACAAGTGTTTTGGAGTTCATGCCAGCTTGAAGGCACGCGTTGGAAAAGAAAACGTTATCAATTGCAGTTAAATTGATCATGTGAATGAAGCAAGTATTATTAATGGAGAGACTAGTGGTCACATGCTGTCTTTAATATACAGCCTATTTGTTTTACAGCAGTTTGACAAACTGAACATTGAACAAGTTACATTTTAGACACAATATTCCTTTAGCTTGTTTTGTAAACGATTATAGATTCTGAGCTGAACATTTGTGCATTTCATTGCAATACTGAGGTTTTACTTCTGAATTAATTTAGTTTTTGAAATATTTGAGTGATTCAATGATACATTCGTAAATAGTTAATTACTTAATTTCTAAAAGAATCAGATGCTTTAAACAAGTCATTTAAATGAATGACTCAACAAATGATTCTTTGAAGGGTTAGTTCACCCCAAAATGAAAATTCTTTATTAATTACTCACCTTTATGTTGTTCCAATCCCCTGAGACCTTCATTTATCTTCAGAACACAAACTAAGATATTTTAGATGAAATCCTAGAGCTCTCTAACCCCATAGACAGCAAGGGTCCCAAGACATTCAAACATTTTAATATGACTTGGTTCAACAATAATCATATGAAGCTCAGTAATGTGCGGAAAAAAAATACTTTGTTCACCAATGTCTTCTCTACTACTGGTTTAATACTGCCAAAATGATGTATTTGCTGCTAAAGTCAAATAGTCGTATTGCCCATAATAAATGCTCACCTTGATCTGATGTGGAAGAGAAGACATTGGCAAACTAAGTCATTTTTACAGATTTTAGGCACACAAAATTTACAGGATCACTACTGTGTATATAGGGTAAAAGAGCTCTTGGATTTCATCTAAAATATGTTCATTTGTGTTCTGAAGATGAATGAAGGTCTCCGGGGATAAAACAATATGACGTGAGAAATTAATAACAGATTTAAAATTTTGAGGTGAACTGAACCTTTCATATAGGCTGTGTTTAAAACCACAGACTCTTAAGTACGTGACTCCAGATACGTTGAAGATAATATGAAAATGTGTAGAATGAATGTATTCAGTACATACTACAGTCAGCATGTAGTTACCCTATTACTTTTGAATTCAGACGTACAGCTTTTTTACCTGCTATATAGTAAGTAAAAGTAATATATATATATATAT
>CAIGQZ010032745.1:471428-483741 GCA_903798205.1 Danio tinwini | reverse complement strand
AAGTGTTCTATAATATATACAAAAACAATTCATTCAAATCATTCTTTAAAACTATTTATTATTAATAATAATAATAATAATAATTCTTTAAATAGCCATTCTTAAGTTTTTTTTATATGCTGCTTGACAAATATTGCTGTGGAGATTATACTTAAAAAGCAATTTGCCCACATAGAATTTTTTTTCACAATAATAAAATAAAATAAAAACAATTTACTGTCCCTCAAGTGGTTCCAAACCTTTATGAATTTCTTTCTTCTGTTGAATATATTCTGTAGAAGATATTTTGGCAAATGTTTCAAACTCCTAACCACTGACATCCAGTAGGAAAACAAATGGTTAAGCCTAATTGTTACCAGCTTCCAACATACTTCAAAATATCTTTTCTTAAGACCATTTATTTTAAATAAAATACATACATTTAGTTAGCAAACAAATTAATAATAAAAAATTGATTGTGAGTTTCCTCTAGATGGAGCCATTTATTTTAATTTCAATCAATTTCCGCTCCTGGCGGTTTATAGCGGCTTATTTATCAGATGGTAACTTTATTAGTTTTATTATTTATGGTCTAATTCTTAACATTATATAATAAGTCCTATATGTATTGAATGTATAATAAAAAACTACAGAATTAAAATGGCATTCAGCTCTTTGAAGTAAGCACACCTCACATCACATGGATTATGTTACTTTTCTCAGCGCTGTTCAGTAGGACCCATTTATTGCGCTTACTAGGGCAGAATTATTACAAATAATGTCCTAAAATATTTAAAAAATGTATTATTATGATAACGTAACAGTTATTAACATTATTATATTTGAACCCGGTGTCTCTATTAACTAGGGTTTGCCGCTTAATACGTTCATATCCGTTGCAGACTAGAATCTAGCGGAAGTGGACGACTTTATTATTCACATCAGCAATGGCGTCGCAGCAGATGAACACTAACAATGCTCAGATGAGCGCTCAGCAAGCGGCAGTTTTACAGCAAACACAAGCTCAACAGCAGCAGCAACAACAGCTCAGTCAACAGCAAGATTTCGACCCCGTTCACAGATTCAAGATGCTAATTCCACCGCTGAAAGACAGTCTACAGGTTTCTTTGGTGTATTTCGTTATGCGCTTTATGTGATCTGCTCCGTTAAAAGTAAAGTACTAACGTTTATTTGCAATTTTTTGTTTTTAGAATGTCATGACCATCGCGTCACTAAATTTTGCACATAATACTGCCATTGACAACGGCTTAAAAACAACGGAGTAAGTGTTTTTTTTTCACCTTTCATTGTTAATGACATGTCCTGATGTCTTGTGTGAATTATGCAATATGCTATATGAATGTTGTTCACATATGTGTGGGTCAAAGACGATATATTGGTATCTGGATAATATAACATTTAATAAATTAAAGGGATAGTTCATCCAAAACCGAAAATTCTGTCGTTATCTACTCATGCTTCACTTGTTCTAAACCTGTTGGTCTTTGAACAGATGTTTGTGTGTTGAACACAAAATAAGATATTTTGAAGAATGTTGGAAACTTGTAACTAGGACTGCGTAATATATTGTTTCAGCATCAATATTGCAATGTGTGCATCTGCAATAGTCATATGGCAAGATATGCAATGTTGAGTTTGAAATATAGTTGAACAGGAGCCACAGAAGTCTAACCATAATAAACTAAAAGTTTATCATTTGCATGAGTTTTTAAGGCATGTGTGAGCATTTGGCCACAAAAAAGTATAAGGTTTGGACATGTAACAAAGATTAATTGTATTTAATTATTTATATTTATTTATATGTATTTGTGTCTTGTTTCTAGTCCAAATATCTACATTTCAAAGCGAAAACAAGATTATTTTATTTGCTCCAGTTGCATATTATTTAGCTTGGTTTAAGGAAACTTAATTTTGACAGATTTTTTTCTAAAGTTGAAAACAAAACAATATTTCTACTTGATCTATAAGAATTTGAGATATTTCGACTGGAAATTATAGACAAGGTAATAAAAGCATATTATTGTATTGCGATTAATAAATGTATGTACCTGACTGCTGTTTGACTCCCCACAAAACTGTCAAATAGAGATAGTCGATCTTGTTAAACTGTATTCATATCGCAAAATATATTGCACAAAAATAAAATATCAAAATATCAGAATTTTCCAATATGGTGCAGCCCTACCTGTAACCATTACATTAGGCTTGGGTCGATAGACGATGCCATCGTCCATGCGGGTCGGGTAGTTGAAACGATAGGCTACAAATAATTAATTCATTATGAATTATTTAGTTATTCATAAATAATTAGTTTACCGTGCCCTACGATGGCGATGTTTCACATTTGACATCATTTGATGCCAAATTGGTCGACTCCGCCCAACCCTAATTGACATCCAACACAATTTTTTTTTATATTATGGAAATCGAAGATTAAAAGTTTTCAGGTTTCTTTAAAATATCTTCTTTTGTGTTGAACAGAAGAAAGAATCTCATAAAGGTTTATAACCACCTGAGGATGAGTAAATAGTCAGCAAATTTTCATTTTTGGGGTGACCTATCGCTTTAATATACGAACCATGCTAAAGTCAAGTGTCTGCTTTGTTTCTTTACCTTTTCATTCTTGTTGCAGTGTAACTGTTAAACTGAGTGTTATTAATTGTATAATTACATGTACTTACTATATATATTTAGGGTTAGAATGTGTGTCAGTTGCTTGTAATTATGCATAATTAGTTGTAATTACTATAGTAAGTACATGGAACACATGGAACAAGGAGTGTTAAAATAACGTGTTCCCAACTTTTCTAATGTTTCTTTAACTTTAGTTTTAATTTTGTAAAAATAAAATGTCAAATAATGTTCCATTTTCATTCAGTGTCACAGATATATTGATGTAAATATTAAACATACTTTTCTGCCCTGTATTTACTAAAAATATGTATATGCACAAAACATTAAGGGATCATAACAATATATAACATTTTTTAAAGATCCAAATCTTGTGAACCGATCCGTTAGAGAAACCTAGGATAGTGTGAAAATATAAAGACTTAAATTACTGCTTCTACTACTACTACTATTATTATTTTGGGGCTCCACTGTAATTATTAATTTGTTTTTTAGCTTTATTTCTATAGTGCTTTTACAATGTAGATTGTGTCAAAGCAGCTTAACATAGAAGTTCTAGTAAATTGAAACTGTGTCTGTCCAGTTTTCAGAGTTGAATTTCAGTTTAGTTCATTAATGTGTGGTTTAATTTTCATTGCTGAAAGTCCAAACATTGAAGAGCAAATGTATTCATGTGATTCTTGTTTAAAAAATGCCTAACAATTTTTTTGGCAGCCTATGTAAAATGCTGTTACTATAATTACCTTTTAATTGTCATTATTTAACTGTCATTAATACTAATGTTTATTTGTTATTTGCGCAAAAATAATTATATATAAATGTTTTATTATTAAGTTCAACCCCTATTAGTGATTGACCCATATATAAGGCAGTGATTTGTATATTTCATTGATGATGTATATTTCATCTCTCAAAAATGTAGGAAGGGTAATGATGCAGCAGTTCAGCGGTTTGACAAAAGTCTAGAGGAGTTTTATGCTCTCTGCGATCAGCTGGAGCTCTGCCTGGTAAGGATCTGCTGCTGTGTTTTTGTTTTACAGTTTCCAATTTAAATCAGCACTTTTTAACATTTATTGTTTTATCTTTTGCAGCGGCTGGCCCACGAGTGCCTCTCACAGAGCATTGACAGCACAAAACACTCTCCAAATCTTGTGCCCACAGCCACTAAACCTGACACGGTGCAAACAGAGTCTCTGTCTTACTCTCAGTATCTCAGTATGATCAAATCACAGATTTCATGCGCTAAGGACATCCATAACGCTCTCTTAGAGTGTTCAAAAAAGATCGCCGGGAAAGGTCAGGGAGCTTGTAATTAGTTGCTGCCAAATCCATTTAGTTTCCTCTTTGTGTCTGTATATGCATATTTTTTGTTTAGTTTTTTTCTATTTTACTTGTTTATTTTACTATAATGTAAAATATGCTTGTATTATTAAATTGGAAGTATTTTTGAAAGCTAATGTTTATGTCTGTTATGTACTGTTTTGATGTAATGAACTATTTGCGTAGCGTCATAGTTTACAGTCTACATACTTATTTTGTTCAATGTTATTTTTTTTAAATATAGCATGACCTCTAGCCTAGCCTTAAATACAGCATGACCTCTAGTCTATTTGGCATTATTTGAATGTTATCTACAGTCTTATTATCAGGGTTCCCACCAGTCATAGAATTGCTAAGAATTGTGTAACAAAATTTTAAAAACAAAAATGTGTGTGTGTGTGTGGAATTTTTGTTTGTTGCTTTAAATTTTAGTTAAAATTTTTTTTTTTTACCTATTTCTGGGTGTTAAAGTGGACAACAAAAGGTAAATATAAAGTTTGTAAAACTACTATTGAGCTATAATATACACAAAAAAAAAAATCATAACTTTAGAATTTATTTCCGGCAGCTAATGTGCCGGGAAAAAATGTAAAATAACGGCTGTTAAATTACAGAAATTTACTGTAAAATAATGGATATTAAATTACTAAAATTTTCTTATTTAAATTTCTGGTAAATTTCTGTAATTCAACCTCTGTTCTTTTACAGTAAATTTCTGTAATTTAATGACACTAGCTGCCGGAAATAATCCTAAAATTACGATTTTTTTTACAGTGTGCTATGTAAATATAGGAAAGGGAATGTTTTGCAGCCATTTATTAAATTATAAAATTATCCATAAATCAAAATAGTATTTTTTGTTATATTTAAAGTATCCATTGTTGTTTTTGCAGCTATTAAAATCATGATAATATATGATTTAGACATTATTTTTACTTTACATTTTAATAAAGAAGAACAACAGCCTTTATTTCATACATTAGATGTCATGAAAATTCAGCCTTGTAGTAAGGGAAAGTCAAGGAATTTAATATTTGGTTTAAAGTGGGAACCGTGTTTTATTGACTAATTTTGAATGTACTTTTTTTTTACATTGTACTTTATTTACTGCACTTTATTTCTTAGGAATTTGTTTAGCAGACAAGTGGTTTTAGTGGATTACTAGATGAATAGAAGGTTTCCTCTTATTATGTACAATGTTTAAGAACAATTGTGCCTTGTTGTTTTTGTACGTGCATTGTACAACTTTACAACTGAATTATTATAGCAATTTATATTTCATTCATTCATTTTCTGCTGCTTTTCCGGGGCCGGGGCGCGGGGGTAGCAGTCTTAGGAGAGAACCCCAGACCTTCCTCTTCCCAGACACTTCCTCCAGCTCCTCCGGGGGGATCCCAAGGCGTTCCCAGGCCAGCCAGGAGACATAGTCCCTCCAGCTTGTCCTGGGTCTTCCATGAGGCCTCCTCCCAGTGGGACATGCCTGGAACACCTCCCTAGGTAGGCGTCCAGGAGGCATCTGAAACAGATGCCCGAGCCACCTCAGCTGACTTTTCTCGATGTGGAGGAGCAGCGGCTCTACTCCGAGCTCCTCCCGAGTGTTAGAGCTCCTCACCCCATCCATAAGAGTGTGCCCTGCCACTCTTCAAAGGAAACTCATTTCGGCCGCTTGTATCCGAGATCTTGTCCTTTCGGTCATGACCCAAAGCTCATGACCATAGGTTAAAGTAGGAACGTAGATTGACCGGTAAATCGAAAGCTTTGCATTACTGCTGCTGCTGCACCAATCCGTCTGTCAATCTCACGTTCCATCCTTACCTCACTCGTGAACAAAACCCCGAGATACTTAAACTCCTTCACCTGGGGTAAGGACTTTCCTCCAACCTGGAGATGGCAAACCATCTTTTACTGGTGGAGCACCATGGCCTCGGACTTGGAGGTGCTGATTCTCATCCCAGCCGCGTCACACTCGGCAGCAAACCGCCCCAGTGCATGCTGAAGGTCCATGTTCGATGAAGCCAACAGAACAACATAGTCTGCAAATAACAGAGATGAAATCCTGTGGTCCCCGAACCGGACCCCCTCCAGCCCGAAGTTGCTCCTTGAAATTCTGTCCATAAAAATGTAATTGGTGACAAGGGGCAGCCCTGCCGGAGTCCAACATGCACTGGAAACAAGTCTGACTTACTACCGTCAATGCGAACCAGACTCCTACTCTGTTCATACAGGGACGAGAGGGCCCTTAACAGAGCGCCTCTGACCCCATACTCCCCGAGCACCCTCCACAGAATGCCACGAGGGACACGGTCGAACGCCTTCTCCAAGTCCACAAAAAACATGTGAACTGCTTGGGCATACTCCCATGAACCCTCGAGCACCCTGGTGAGGGTATAGAGCTGGTCCAGTGTTCCACGGCCCGGACGAAAACCACATTGTTCCTCCTGAATCCTAGGTTCCAGGCAATTTATATTTAAAATATATTATTTAATTATTGCATTGAAGTATGTTATTTACAGTACTGTTGTTCACAGTTTTAGGTAAATGCCTGCCTTACTAAATGAAAGTCAGATTACTTGTAGCCTACATTCCATTTGTTCACCATGGGATTATATTATATGATATTAATGTATGTATGGTGCATACTGTCTAAAAATTAATATTACTATGTATGGAAACACATTTTTGATCATTTAAGTGACAAAAGACTAAATGTCATCATTAATTTTACATTTTGCTCAAACACATCCAGAGTAACTGGTTTATATGAACATTTGTAACATGCATATACATAGTTTTCAACACCATAACGTGCATAAAAATGCATTTTGAGATTATTAAATACCTATTGCTGAGAAACTAGTACTTTCCAAAGGGATATAAGCAACAGACTAAAAGTTTATTACAATATGAATATAAAATGTTTCATTCTGCTGTGGCGACCCTTTATATACATAAGGGATTAAGTCGAAGGAAATTTCATAATTTATTAATTTTCTTTTTGGCTTAGAGCGGGAACTGAAAAGCGGGAGAGGGGGGGGGGGATTGGGGATGTGTGCGCGAACTAAAGAGCGGGGAAGGGTGAGAGGTTTGGGGAGATGGGGCGGTTGCGCGCGACTGGAAAAGCACGCTCACAAGCACCAGGTTTCAGCCGGACTGTACCAAAATGCTGAGGAGCGGGGGTGGGGTGTGATATTCCGGGAGACAAAACAATACGGGAGACTCCCGGGAAAAACGGGCGTGTTGGCAGGTATGCCGCCAACTTCCAGCATATGTTTTACGCAGCGGATACCCATCACTGGGAACCATCCATACATTCACACACACACAATTTAGCTTACCGAATTCACTTAAGCACGTCTTTGGACTTGTGGAGAAACCGCGCACCCGAAGGAAACTCACGGGGAGAACATGCAAACTCCACACAGAAATGCGAGCAGCGACCTTCATGCTGCAAGGCGATTGTGCCACCCACTGCGCCACCGTGACGCCCTGAAGGAAAGTTAATAAATGAAAAATATAAAATCTATTATTTATCTTTATTTCTATACAATGTAGATTGTGTCTAATAAGATGTATTAATAAATCACTGATTTTGTGTGAATATTTAGTCCACAAAAAATTACTGTAATCTGATTATGACTACATTAGAATAAAATATGATCTGGAATCTGGTTACACAAACCAGACTACATATTACCAGTAACTACACAGCACCAATAATATTAAACGCACTACTTTCTATGTTACAGATATTACAAAAGTGTAACCTTGAAGTATATTATTTATTATACAAGTAATTACACGTTAATATCAAGTTTCATCTTACATTTGTTTGTAACATCAGCTTGTTTGATCCCAAGTAATTCCTCATCCTTCATTTAGAGGCGCTAGGCATTCCTATGACTGACTGTTACAAAACAAAGCGAAGAAGTCGTTTGGCGCTCTGATTGGTCGTTGCGTTGCTCAGCGGTATTATGTTTGTTAACGGAACTGTCAACAAAGTATGAAAGCTTTGATTCACTGATAATGTGATTTAGTACATTTCAAATGTGAGTATGAAGAATAAAAAAGTGAAACCATCTAAAGGTGTAAGCAACAGGAAAAGAGGTAAGCTACTTTGGCTCGTGTTGTTTGTCGCTAATCCACCAGTCTTCAAAAGAGATTTAAAACTTAGCGAGGACAAAACCTGTCTCTCTAAACGTAGTGAGCTGCCTAACTAGACAACATCATGGGGTTTATTGTCTATATGAGATAACCCAAGTGAAGAATTGGCTTATGGTTATTATTGTTTGATGTTACGAAAATCAACCATAGATTTACTACAAATAAAACAAAACAAAAAAACAGCATGGTTGTTGTAGCTCGACCCTGGTAAACATTCATTAACCATGATTTGCTACACAAACCATAGTTTAAACATGGTATTTGTAGTGTAACAGTGGTTGTAAAAGTACTAATCAGTCTGCCAAAAGCATGGTTACTGCACCTTTACCATAATAAAATAATGATTAAGTTTTATAACCAGGGTCTTACAATAGCATTTATAGTAATACACAAAACAAAGAAACATGTTTATTGTAGTTCGACCATGGTAATTAACCACGGTTTTGCTATACTAAGCATAGTGTAACCACGGTATTTGTAGTAACTGTTTGTACAATCTGCTAAAAACATGCTTGCTGCTTTTTGGCCATTATAAAACAATGGTTAAGTTTTATAACCATGGTTTAACAATACCATTTAATGATAATCTGCTAAAATATCATGGTTACTACCATAGTAAAGCCAGGGTTTGTTTTCTTTACCATAGTTTAATCATAGCTTTTATACTGTAGTAAAAAATGTGATTCTACAATTTTAACCACTCTGCCAGAATACTCTGGTAACTACACATTTACCATAATAAAACAATGGTTACGTTTTATAGCCATGGTTTAATTATAACCTTTGTAGTAAAACAGTTGTTATACAAATTATAATTTGCTAAAATAATATGGTTATTACCATAGTAAAACCGTGGCTAATTTTCATAATCACAGATTACCCTTAGCTTTTATAGCAAAATTGCAATTCTTCAATTGTAATCAGTCTGCCAGAATACTATGGTATCCACACATTTACCATAATAAAACAATAGTTCATTTTCATAACTATAGTTTAACAATAGCTTTTGTAGCAAAACTGTGATTCTTCATTTGTAATCAAGCTGCCAGAATACTATGGTGTCTGCACATTTACCATAATAAAATCATGGATCATTTTCATAACCATAGTTTAACCATATTGTTTGTAACAAAACTGTGAATCTGCATTTGTAGTTAATCTGCCAGAATACTCTGGTTACTACACTTTTGTCATAACAAAACCAAGGTCAATTTCCATAACCATATGTAAGAGCCATAATTTGATTTCATTCATTCATTCATTCATTTTCTTTTCGGCTTAGTCCCTTTATTAATCTGGGGTCGCCACAGTGGAAAGAACCACCAACTTATCCAACATATGTTTTATGCAGCGGACGCCCTTCCAGCTGCAACCCATCACTGGAAAACATCCATTCAAACTCATTCACACACGTACACTACAATCAATTTTAGCATACCCAATTCACCTATAGCGCATGTCTTTGGACTGGTGGGGGAAACCGGAGCACTCGGAGGAAACCCACACCAACTTGGGGAGAACATGCAAACTCCACACAGAAATGCCAATTGACCCAGCCGAGGCTGGAACCAGCAACTTTCTTGCTGTAAGGCAACAGCACTACCCACTGTGCCACCCCGTCACCCCATATTTGATTTAATATAATTTATTAGTAGTGCTCAAATACATGTACAGTTTACATATGTTGATATGCTTAGTTGTGTACATTCGCTGATTTTACCCCTACTCCTTTGTTTGTGATGGTTTGCTCCTCCTCTATTTGACTGTTTTAAGTTATATTACGAGAAACTAAAGTGAAAGAAAGACAGAGCGGCACAGTTTTTTTGACCTGAGTTCATTGTTAAACTGCATAACAATTTAGTCAACATCTTTAATTGGAATGAAACCCGAGTCAATTCATTGCTCGACTGATTTACTGAAAATTCTGATTGTACACCATAGATTAAATATAGCTTTTATAGTAAAACTGCAATTATACAACTAGTAAGCTGCCATAATGCACATTAGCCATAATAAAACCATGGTTAATTTTCATAACTATAGCTTTTATAGCAGAACTGTGATTCTACAATTGTATTACTATGGTAACAACACTTTTTACCCAAATTAAACCATGGTTAATTTTCACTTTTACCATGCTACAAATATTAAAATATATTTATTTCTCATTCTCCACTCTGCAGTGCTCAGCGATGTGTCTCCGTCCACCAGCATTCCTCCTTTGGTTGAAGGCCAGTTGAGATGTTTTCTGAGAGTGACTGTCAGTAAAGCGCTGTGGACCATCATCAGACCTCCTCCTGTGACTCTGATCAGACTGAGATGGTGGGGAGAGTCTTCAAACGGCACCTTCTTTAGACCTAGAGATGGACACACTGAACATAAAGAGCTCAAATCCACAGCCCGATTTCCTGTTCGATGTGGACCGAAACAGCTGACGTCTTATTTAACAGGTTTTGTGAATCTCTAACTTTATATAAGGCAGTGTGTGTAGTTCAGTGTTTGATTATGATGTAAATGTGTGCTTTTTTTTTGTTTCCAGATATGGGCTCGCTGGTGTTGGATGTGCTTACAAAGGTTGATCATTTGCCTATAGCTCGAGCTCAGATCCCTGGAATCGCCCGGCTGTCTTTTTCACACTCCATAAATGGATATTTCACTCTTGTTTCCCCAACATCTGAAAAACTCGGAGAGCTTCAGGTGAATGAGATGCTCTGCTGAAAGATTTGTCGTGTTGTAACACAAGTTAGGGCTGCATTGTATTGGAAAAAACATTGCAATGTTTTGTTTTTCTGCAATATACAGATGAAGTCAGCATTATTGGCCCTCTTGGGTATTTTTTTTATTTATTTTTTTTGTGATGTTTAAATGATGTTTAACAGAGCAAGGAATTTTTCACAGTATTTCCTATAATATTTTTTCTTCTAGAGAAAGTCTTGTTTTTTTTATTTCGGCTACAATAAAAAGTTTTTATATTTTTTTAAATAAATAGCACTTCATAGTCTTCATTATATGCAAAAATAAACAACTCATGTTAATACTACAAATGTTACTATTTCGTATACACAAATGGTTTTAATACACTTCAATACAAATCTAACAGTCATGGGCCTTAAAAACAAAGCAGGCAAATGAAAACTTTCACTCTGTTGAGGTTAAACCTGTGATTTAAAGTTAAAATGGGATTTTTAACAATCCAACTTAAACTTCTTAATGGATGAATAAACTGAAACTGAACTTCACTGGACAATGCAGATCCTTCGATGTGACTATTGCTATTGATATTATTGCTGAAACAATATATAATGCAGCCCTAACATACAGTTGCAATCAGAATTATTGAACCCCCTTTGAATTTTTTTTCTTTTTTAAATATTTCCCAAATGATGTTTAACAGAACAAGGAAATTTTCACGGTATGTCTGATAATATTTTTTTTTCTTCTGGAGAAAGTCTTATTTGTTTTATTTTGGCTAGAATAAAAGCAGTTTTTAATTTTTAAAACTCATTTTAAGGTCAAAATTATTAACCCCTTTTAGCTATTTATTTTTTCCATAGTCTACAGAACAAACCATTGTTATACAATAACTTGCCTAATTACCCTAACCTGCCTAGTTAACCTAATTAACCTAGTTAAGCCTTTAAATGTCACTTTAAGCTGTATAGAAGTGTCTTGAAAAATATCTAGTCAAATATTATTTACTGTCATCATGTCAAAGATAAAATAAATCAGTTATTAGAGATGAGTTATTAAAACTATTATGTTTAGAAATGTGTTGAAAAAATCTTCTCTCCGTTAAACAGAAATTGGGGAAAAAATAAACAGGGGGGCTAACAATTCAGGGGGTTGAATAATTCTGATTGCAACTGTAGGTTTATTAAATTTGTGTTCATTTAGCTGGTCAAATTCACAGTTTTCTTCAAAATATGTTCTTTTTGAAAATTTGTTTTAGTTGCATGTGTGGATTAAAGGGATAGTTTACTCGAAAAAAAAATTCTGTTATCATTTACTCACTCTTCACTTGTCACATACCTGTTTGTGTTTATTTTGAAAAATAAGGTAGCCATAGTATTTGTTTTTCCTACTCTAAAAGTCAATGATTACATTTTCAATGATTACAGTTTCTTACATTCTTCAAAATATCTTCTTCTGTATTCAACAGAAAAAAAGAAACTCAAATATATATATATATATATATATATAT
>CAIGQZ010032745.1:431767-466428 GCA_903798205.1 Danio tinwini | reverse complement strand
TTCTTTAGAGGAAAGGATTACTTGTATTTTCAACAAAGCAGTAACATCATACCCGCTTCTTTAACTGGAAAAGCTGAATCTACTTTTTCAAATAGCCAGACACCAGCTGATGTTTTGTCAGGTATCTTTTGTCTTTTACTTTATTCACAGAATTTAAAGCATTACCATTGTTATTACTATTAAACTTAGCATTGTCTTCCTGAAATTATTTGTTTAATAATAATAGATAATTATTCATTCATTCATTTTCTTTTCGGCTTAGTCCCTTTTTTAATCTGGGGTTGCCACAGCGGAATGAACCGCCAACTTATCCAGCACATGTTTTACGCAGCGGATGCCCTCCCAGTTGCAACCCATCTCTGGGGAACATCCATACACAGTCATTCACACACATACACTACTGACAATTTAGCCTACCCAATTCTCCTGTACCACATGTCTTTTGGACTGTGTGGGGAAACCGGAGCATAATAATAGATAATGTATAATTATTCATCAAATCGTATTATCAATTCACTTAGTTAATACTGAGTTCTTTTCAAAATACAGTCCTGCCATTATTTAATTTCTGCTGACAAATGTGGTCATCATTAGAAAATAAGGCAGCTCTTTACGCTCATGTTAAATTTTCATGCATCAGTTAATTAATGTTTTGTTTGTATTTTGCAGTACTCCTGGAGCGTGGCAGCAAACTCAGAAATGCTATGGTGATTTCTGCCCTGAAGACTGATGTGGAGGCAGATGTTCCTCTGAAGGATATTGCCCTGCCTCTTACCAAAGACAACACTGATGTTTTGTATGAACTCATTTATTTCAGTCACATAACTTTGAGGGGTCATAATAAGACTATACAATAGCTAAATATCAAATCTAAATAATCATCATCTTTTTCTTTAAGGCCAGGGAGGCCCTCGTCAGGACAGTTTCTGGAGAACATCCTTCAATCTGAGCTCCAGCATCCTGCTCATGACCTCACAGAGCCAAGGCAGCATAGAGTCCACACAGAGGACATGGCTGTGGATCTGCTGCTGGGGAGGTATTAGATTAAAAATCATAAAAATATGTATTTTTCATGTTAAATTGTTATATTTGGGTACTCTGTGCATCTATTAATTCAGAAAATGTGAAAAAAGACAACCAAGTATGTTTGTTTTGGCTTCTTTTTCTGCAAGCTTGGGAGCAACAGATCTCAGCACTTAATATGCCTGTTTCTACAAACATCGCAAGTCAAATGTTTTTACTCAGCAAAAAATAAGTGCAACACTTTTGTTTTTGCTCCCATTTTTCATAAGCTGAACTCAAAGATCTAAAACTTCTTCTACATATGCAAAAGACCTGTTTTTCTCAAAAATCATGGCCAGCCTAAGGCACACCTGTGCAATAATCATGCTGTCTAAACAGCATCTTGATACACCACACCTGTGATGGGGATGGATTATCTTTGCAACTGAGGAATACTCACTAACACAGATTTAGACAAATGTGTGAACAATATTTGAGAGAAATAGCCCTTTTGTGCATATAGAAAATGTTTTTGATTTTAGATTACAGCTTTCAAAATGAAAGTGTTTACAAAAATGTTGTTTATATTTTTTTATTGAGTGTATATTTGCAGTTTTTATTCAAAATATAATTTATGCTAGACTGCATCATCAAAGAGAGTCAGTTCATGTTTCTGAAGCATGAATCAATACAAGCTTTTTATGCTCTAACTTTATATCCAGAAAAAGGGTATGATTCAGTAAGCTTTTCCTCTCCATTATTTGACTCTGGTAGCAACCTCCGAAATGAGATGCGGAGCTATAAAAATCTACATAAGGTGGATTTTAATTAGCAAATAATATAAATATTACAAATGTAAAATATACTTTTGCTTAGCAGCTTATGTTGTAACAACGTACAACTTATGTGACAAGCATTTTGTCTGTCCACACCAGATGCAACACGACAGAAACATTTAAATACCAGAGCCATTTAAAAGCAGAATAGTGCACTTACTCCAATGAAATGGTTAGGTTTATAATCTAATTATTACATGTTAAACCTGTTTAACATTTTAAAAGTACATGCTGAGTTTGTGGTTGGCACTGAGTTACATTCTAACTTTAATTTTCAAGTATTAATTATTACTAATTATTTTATTAAAAAATCTGTCTTCAGCTGCTTTCATTATGGTAATAAATGTCTTGTAAATTGGTATTTAAACTCACACTGATAGCATTTCATACATACATAAGCACATAATCAGTACCTGAGGTGATTGTTGTCATAGTAGTTTATGCTGTTGTTTCAGTAGTTGCTGTCACAGATGGTTAGGACAAAAATTTTTTTTAATATGGAAAATATTCCTTTTATCGCGTGTAGTTAGGACACTATGTAGATTTGCCAGGCACGCTCGCTCCTGTTTGTGTCATCAATCTGGAAATCTGTGTTTGTGTGGTGTCGTGAAGGAGGAGCCAAGTGAAAAAAACCCTCTTCCAGGGTATCCGCGTGGTCTTAAATAAAAAATAATAATAATTTAGGCCTTAAAAAGTCTTAAATTCACTGAAATATTGTTGTGTAGGTCTTAAATCATTTTAAACGGGTCTTAATTTTCCTTTGTTCATGTAAAGCTACCCAATCGATCCAACACACATCTAATCACCAACAGCATATCTCAATAAAATGTTTAGCAAATCTATTCATAACTAATATTATAACAGTCCTTTGTGTATACATTTAATATGAAAGATTTTTTTTAAGTTATGTTGAAAACAAAATGTATGTATACAACTAAGCTCTGCTTGTTTTGACACACTATTTAAAAGATGTGGCTAAGAAATGACTAATTTAGATATTTTTTTTTGCTGGGTCATTAAAAAATCCTTTATGTTTGGCCCTATAGAAGTCTAAAATTTCAGTCTTCATGGTCTCAAAAAGGATATGGTAACCTACAGAAACCCTGTTCTTCAGTAATTTAAATTTGTACTGCAATACCTATTTCAGCCACTTACGTGTCAATACTACATACTGTGCATTTAAGGCTTTAAACTACTGGTAATTTTGGGTGTATGCAATTCACTTGTTTTGTTATTTCGGGATTGTTAGAATAATGTGTAAATGCTCCGCCCTCTTCTGGAAAATGGCAGCTCATTTGCATTTAAAGGGACACACTCAAAAATTACCTGACTTTGCTCAAATCCAAGTAGTGGCAATAGCTATTTTGACCTTACACTCCAGAGCAAACACATTTTGGACACACCTAAGATTTATATTTATAATATATTTGACATATATTTACATCTTATGAAAAGTAGCATAATATGTTCCCTTTAAGTAAAGAAAATGGAACTTTGCTTACAAATATTTAACAAATTTGTGTGAATCTTTTAGAGTGAGCTTGACGTTTTGGTCTGTGGCTCTTTTCCTCAGTGTTAATGGCTCTGTGCTGCAGTTCTGGGACTGTGAGGGCTCTCTCGCAGATTCTCTGTCTGATCACAGCAGTGTGCTAATGGACAGTGAGCTCAATGACCCTCAGTATGATCAGAGTCTTCTGGAGAACCTCTTCTACAAACCACCTGTAAGCCATGCAGTGCAACCTGATGAACTTTAGTTCTGCAAACATCACTGTGTATAGCTGTAATATGTTTTCTTATTTCAGATATCAGATGAATGTTTGGAAGAGGACCATCAAAGAAAAGGCACAGCAGAGAAGCCTGTGCATACAAATCCCACCAAAAATACCCGGTCAGTTGGTGTAACACAAGAAACAATTTAGGATAAAACTGATTTATTCATTTTAACTGTAATTTAATAAACACATATAATTAATAATAACCCTGATTTTCAGAAACAATTTTTCAGGTAGTCTTTACATTTTTTTATGTATTTTACATTTATTTTAGGATGTATTATAACAGTGTTTCTCAACCACTTTCCTGGAGGACCACCAACACTGCATGTTTTGGATGTCTCCTTTGTCTGTCACACCCATTACAGGTCTTTTAGTCTCTACTAATGAGCTGAAGAACTAAATCAGGTGGGTTTGGGTAAGGAGACATGGAAAATGTGCAGAGCTGGTGGTACTTCAGAGAGAAACACTCTATTAAAAGATACTATTATAATTGTATTATATATATGTAACCAATATGTAAACAATACATTTAAAGGTGCCATGGAATAATAATTAAGCGGCTACAATGTTTCCTATTGAGAACAGTGATTTGTTTTCTTATTTTTAAGCTTATATAAGCTTTTTTTATATGAGGAATTATTATTTTGAGAACAGGACAGGCAGGGAGACTAAAAAGGAGCAGTTTTGTGAAGCAGGAAGCCATGCATGAGCACTGAGTTTTTACATTTTCAGAGCCACCCCAAATAGTCATATGGTCTGTTTAACTGTATGTTTTGTTAGTTTAACATGTATATTGTGAAATTTTCTGTGTATATTTGTAAAAAGGCAACAAACTTCAAATTTTTGATGAATATAGTTTATTCTTGCTGAATAAAGCTATTAATTTCTTTTTTAAAAGTCTTACTGATCATAATAGAAAGGAAAATAACAATGTATATAAATGTTTCACGTCTTCAAAAAGGTACACATATTTGTACAAGCATAAATAAATAATTAAATAAATGATTACAATAAATATGATAATATGGATATATTATAGTTAAAATTATTTGTATATAACAAAAAATAATTAATAAATTATTATTTGTATATAACAAAAATAATTAATTAATTAATTATATATATATGCATTTATTATTTTTGTTATATATATTTTTTTACATTTTATTTGTATTCTAAATTTTGTGTTCTGTTTAAATTCTCAAATTTTTTTGAAGGCTTGATCCTGATGTGCGGCAATCAGAAGCAGAAGCTGATTTCCCTGGGCTTGGCATGGAAAAAATAACTTTGCTTGGAGATATTCGTTTTGCAAGAGTCACCGTCAATGAGTTAAAAGTTCTTACAGAAAGCACTTCAAGAAGTCTCTCTAAAAAAGGAAGACCCCCTCGGCCTCTCTCCACAAAGAAGTGGTATGACAATCACTAGAAATCAGTTTCAGTGTATTAAAACTAACCTAACGCACACTTGCCCTGTTTGTGTAGTTTTTATATTGTAGAGTACCTCTTTCCACTGCTCTCTGCTGGGTATGAAAGTGTTCAGCAGGCTCCTTCAGAGGTTACAAAAGTCTTCTCTAGTAAAGTTACAGATGGTGGTGAGTACATTACTTTTAGAGATCTTTAATCAAACTTAACCTGACTACAATCTGCTGATTTATTTATTTATTTTGCTTTAGTGGTGTCGTTTCAGCACCAAAGTTTGTTTCCAGTGAAGTTCAGTAGGTCATCTATCAAACAGTGGTGGGAGATGAACGTCACATTCAAGATCTACTCCAGATATAGTCTTCAAAAAACAGTAAGTGCAGTGTGTCAATCATAAAAAAATACACGCTTCGGACGAAGCTGAAAAATAAAGACTCTTATATGCTCTTTCATGACCTGATTTTGACTTGTTTGTTGTTTAGCCTATTCTGATTGGCTCAGCTATGTTTCCACTGAGCTCCATGATGCTGAGTGAATCACTGAGCATTTCTGCCGCCCTCCCTGTACAAAGAACCAATGGAAACCCTGATAAACAACATGTTGGTCCTCTGAGGGTAATGCATCAGTCTTAATCCTTTACAGAGCACTTACTGAAATAATCATTTGAAAAAAAGTGTTACTGACTTAAGAAATAGATATATTGTAAGTCAATGTCTATGAAGTTTTTTATATGGTTATTTGCACGATACAGTGTTAAATATTTCACCAACTTAGAATTATAAGGTTCTAACTGCATTCAGGTTGGTTTCAATATATTAGGCTTAAAAGTTTTTGCATTCTGTTTAACAAATATTAAACAGAACACATTTCTTTCATTCACAAAAATGCCAAAGTCTCAAATATGTAAATGTGTATTTTTGGATCAGGTCAATTGGAAATGGAACATTTGAGTTCTAAAAATATCAATTTCTGCTTGAAATGGTAAGGTTTTGTTTTTGCAAAGCAATAATTAAAGCAATGTTTTTTAGTTTTTAAAGAAACAGTGTATATTTGATTTTGTATGTTTTAAAACAAAGTTAGTAAGAATGAGAGAACATGTATGAGAAAGTTTTGTTTTTGTTTTATATTTAAGATTTATTTTAGGAGGTGGTACAGTGGCTCAGTGGTTAGCACTGTCACTTCACAGCAAGAAGGTCCCTGGTTCGAGTCCTGGCTGAGCCAGTTGGCATTTCTATGTGGAGTTTGCATGTTCTCCTCCTGTTTGCGTGGGTTTTTCTCCGGGTGCTCCAGTTTCCCTCACAGTCCAAAGACATGCACTATAGGTTAATTGAATATTACTAAATTGGCCATAGTGTATGAGTGTGAATGAGAGCGTGTATGGGTGTTTCCCAGTACTGGGTTGCGGCTGAAAGGGCATCCGCTGCGTAAAACATTTGCTGGAATAGTTGGCGGTTCACTCCGCTGTGACGACCTCTAAAATAAAGACTAAGCTGAAGGAAAATTAATGAACAAATGTATTTATTTTAGGAGAGATTTTTATGATCAAGAATAAAAGTCAGTGCTGAATATTTTGTCAAATGCAGATGAACATTTTAGGTAGGAATATGGCGCACATTATTGCTGCAACCATTAGTTAAATTAGACAGAAAACAACTACTGTAATTTGCAGTAGTTTATCTCCAGAGATTGGCATAACTGAACGTACATACTAATGTTTATTGTTATAACTAAGACCTCATCTATTAAACTGTTGACTTTTTGACATTTAAGGATAAATATTGTCAAATTTAAGACGTTTTTTTTTTTTATAAAACTAAATATGGACTAATTTACAAAAAGAATCACATCAAACCAAGTTAAAGTTTGACTGCATGAATTAAAGCTTTTTTTGTTTTCTAAATAATTCACAAAATGTGACAAACAGTGTTAGATAGAACCTTATAATTCCATGGTTCCATAGATCTAGAGCCAAACCTAGGATTTTGTATTAATGTAACTCATTCATTATTGTTGCTTATTTGTTTTTAAAGGTGACCTTTGAATTAGCAGCAGACAAGAATAATTTCTCCTTTAAAAAAAGACCTGCAAAGCAAATGCTAAGTCCACAGAGACCTCTCCCTTCCCTTCTGATAGAAGAGTGTGATGAACCAAAGGGTCTGTGTGTGAGCGACAACAGGAGAGACCCGTCTCCTCAAGCGCAGAGTATTCTGATTCCTCCTGCCAGATCACGATCCACATCACCCCATGTCAGATTCCAGACCTCTTTTCAGCATCAGGAAGTAGAGGACACTGAGGTTCTGCTGCACATGTTGCTCATGGTGCCTGATGGGAAAGATTTGAACTGTGCACCCATGCAGCCCAATGTCTACCTGAACTGCAAGCTCCTCGGATCTGATGAAACCGCTCGATCTGCAGTGAGCTGGGGCCAGAAACATCCAACATTCTGCTTTACTCAGGTTAGTAAGCCATGGAGAATTGGGGAAAGGGCTTTACCTGTTTAGTGGTAGGCAGAAAATAACTTTGTTTCTAACATGATACAGGTAGCTCCAGTCGCACTGAGCCCCAGACTGTTGGAGAGAATGAAGAACAACATGATTGTCATTGAAGTTTGGCTGAGGGCCAGCAGCTCAGATCATGATAAACTCCTCGGCTTAGTAAAACTACCACTCCACCAGTTTTACATGTCCTTCCGGTAGGTGTGAGAAATATATACATGCGATTTCTGCGATTTTTTATATGCTGTATACATAAATATAATTTCACCTGATGACTTAAATAGCTCTTTTTGGAAAGAAATCATTAATTTAGATTGATTGGGATGATTTTGTAGGCGAGTGCACCTGCATAAAATGTTATAAACAAATTAAATCATAGAAAAATACAATAGAGTACAGATAAAAGTGAAACAAACAGTGCTTAAGGGTTTTTGTGGAGTCTAACAGTGTCCTGGTACAGATTTAATAATAAAAAAAATACCACTGTTTAGTCTTCATTGTATAAATAATTAAATACTAAGTAATCATAATTAATGCTACAAACTTTATAATTTATTTTGCCTAAATGGTTTAAATTTCCTTGAAATCTTACACAGACCTTAAAAACAAATCCAAATGAAAATATTTCATTCTGTTAGGGTTAAATACTCCACAAATCTCATGTGTACTGACCTGTGTTATTATAGTTCCAGTTTAACATTGCAGATCCTGTCATGTGATTATTGCAGATTCACACATTGTGAATTGATATAATGTGCAGCCCTAATGTGTGTGTATATACACATATACAATGCTTAGCATAAATATTTCAAACAAATTCTAAATATTAATAAATAACACCATAATAATAAAAAATAAGTGTATTCGTCAAACTGAAATAACAACAGAACATAGATCTGTAACCATTCTTTTTGTTTTCTTTTCAGAGACCCCAAGATCTCGGAGCTGCTCCTGCAGTCTCAGTATCCAGTGGTTGGAGTGGACAGTTATATGCCTGTGGTGGATGTATTCAGCGGCAGCACACGAGGAAATCTCAGAGTGTGTCTAGCAATGGGTCAAGCACAGCAAATTATGGCCCTGCAGCGGATGAGGGACGGCGAGCTGAGCCACAGCACACCAGGGCCTCGACCAGCACACATGCTTGATCACCGGCCACACGCGGAAGCCAAGGCAAGTTTACATTAAAACTGCCATAGAGTGCATTGATTTAATGTGTTCAACATCTACATAGTTAAATATCTGATATCTATCTAGAAGGTGTGTAGCTTAGGTAAGCGCAAAAAATTCTCCAGAAATGGTTTTATATGCTCATTTATAACAACAGGAATTACACCTAGAAAGAATAGCTCGGTTTTGGAATGGTTGTGAATATTAATGAGCTCTGCTCAGACATTCCGCTGCTCATGTCAGTGCCTGACATTGACACGCACACTCACATAGTGTAATGTACTCAGAAATACACATGCAAATTTATCATACTTCAGTTGTCCAAAAATATTTTAACAAATTGACAAGTTAATCTTTTCAACTGAAGTGGTGGATAGTTCTATTTTAGCTAGATGGAGTGAGTGCATGAAATATTGTTTTTTCCTTATCGATGATAAATAGGCTAAATTATAATTATGCTCGACAAAAGAGGCTGGCAGAGATTTAGAGTTGAATTTTGTGTTTTTTACATATATGTGCACAGTGGCAGGAGTTTTATATGCCTTAAAGGATGGTCTGCTACGATATCATATTTTAAACTTTAGTTGATGTGTAATGTAGCTGTGTGAACATAAACAGCATCTCTGAATGTAATACGCTACAAAGGACAGCTTCCAGAATCTCTCCCAGTTCAGTGCTGGATTCGGTTAAAAACTCCTCCAAACTCTGAAGCTGTGCATTGTGAGCCACAACCTGCAAGTATTTTCATTTGTTAAAATTGATCAATTACATGCACAGTTTCTAGCATTAACAGTATGTTGTAGCTAGGATGTAAACAACGGGAAATGCTGTTTGGCACAACTAACAATTTAGCTACAAATACATATTTATCAGTCAAACCGCTGTAAACACCCACAACCTTCAGCAACGTGTGCAGTGTCTCTCTATGCGGCCGCTTTCAGTGTCTATGTGGCCGCTTTCCGTGCATTGTACATCTTAAATAACAAACTCGCAAAATATATGAGAACATTTTATATTACTTACACATGCTTATTTCGAATATATGTAAAAGACACTTCCTGTATAACAGCCAGGGTTGTACAATCTCTGTGCCAAAAAAAAAACATTACAAGCTCTAATAAATGATCAGTGGTGTATTTTGAGCTAAAACTGCACAGACACATTATGGAGACACCAGAGATTTATTTGACATCTTAAGAACAATGACCACTGTTAAAATGGAGCCTTAATGAATGATGAATGAATGTTGTTTTAGGCCACTGCCGATGTCCTGTGTGAACATGTGTTCATGGTCCGGGTAGAGAGAGTAAAGGGTCTGACTCCTCTGCAGTCCACAGTATGGGGAGAAGCCGACTGCTACATCCAGTACTCGTTCCCTGCCCAGAATGAGCCAAGAGAGGACATAGACACACATGCTGTCGAGAGCGGTAAACTGGATTCTTGCTGACTGTATATATTTATCTTTTGATTGAGTTTAATCAGCTGTATTTTGCACAGATGTGGACCTGAAGGCGTTCCGCTCTGAGACCACTCTCTGTCTGCCCGACCCTATGTTTGGACACAATGAGACTCATGTCCTTCTGGCTCCACCTGATGTCCCAGTGCAAAGGCTACTGCTGAACTCACTGGCCCGTCAGGGACTAAGGAGCGGAGGAGGAGTGCAGTTTGAGGTTTGGTGCAGGTACTGTTTGTTTGTTTTTTTGTTCCTTTTATTCTTTCATCCATTAATTTATGTTAAAGTGGATCTCTTATTTGAAAAAATATATAGTTTGGAAAAATGTGTTCTTTTATTAATTTGTTTATTTACGTTTTTGCATTAAAAAAGACCGGACCACAGTCCGTTGTGGCAAAGAAGGAGCTGAGCCAAAAGGCAAAGCTCTCAATTTACCCGTCGATCTACGTTCCTACTCTCACCTATGGTCATTAGGTTTGGGTCATGACTCATGACCGAAAGGACAAGATCTTAGATACAAGTGGCTGAAATTAGTTTCCTCTGCAGGGTGGCAAGGGCGCACCTTTGAGATGAGATGGGATGAGATGAGATGAGATAATAATTAAAAAAATAAATGTATAAATAGAAAAAAAAACTATAAAAAAAAAATTGTATATATAAACACAAGTAGACCCTTTCCAACAGCGAAAAGAAAAATAATTAATTTATTAATATACTTATTTGTCAATATTTTTATATAACATATAATATATTGAGCTTTTTGACATAACACATGCTTGCTATTTAGCAATATTTCCCTATTTATTTTCTTTTTACATTCTTAACATTTCTAAATATGTCCCGTTTAGTTGACGATCTGTTTGTTGTTGCCTCTCTATTCCTTTTTTCATTTCAGTAATTATATATGTCTATATATTATATATATTAAATATGTCTATTTTTTTCTGTTTTCATTGAATAACGTAAAACTAAACATACTAATCACTTTTATTTGACAGTATTGTTTTATTATTGACTTGTTTGACTGTAGACTTGTTTCATTAAAAAAAATAATAATTTTCAGGTATTATTACCCAAATGTTCGGGATCAGCTTGTAGCTAGAGGACTGCTGCCCATGTCCAAGTTGTGTGCCATGGTGACCATGCAGAAACAGGGTCAGACAGAGGCACAACATTTCTCTCTTCCTCTGATACCAAGAACTGACCAGCCTGTAGATGGGCAGCCCCAGCCACCTGGTACCTGTGCATCAAATTCTTTCAAAACAGAGAGCATATACAGTATAACATCAATCTGATTCGTATCTATTTCTTTCTCTGCTTGTCTGTAGGTCTGCTCGAAGTGACCGTTCAGTATAAGTCTCGACCAATGAGAAGTGCGGGACTAAAGAGTGGTGTCATTCCCTCCCGCAGAGTAACACTGGTTGTGCAGATTCACAGAGCAGCTGGACTGCAAGCTGCAGCCAAGTAAGTCAATCACAGTTTCATTTATTTTGTCATTCAAAACATCACAGTAGTGCAGAATAAAAATTGTCACATGGACACCCTGGAAGAACATAAAAAAACATCAGAAAACACTATAAAAACCTAATATAACAAATAAACGTTTGTAATTGTATAAATGTATAAAACAAATTCATGTATATAAAATATAAATCAATTTAAAATCATAAAAAGAAATGAATAAATACTTAAATACATTTATTGCAGTTTGTTATAGTATGATATCTGACATACAGTTGAAGTCTGATTATTCAATCCCCTGAATTTTTAGCCCCCGTTTATTTTTTTTCCCCAATTTCTGTTTAACAGAAAGAAGATTTTTTCAACACATTTATATACATAATAGTTTTAATAACTCATTTCTAATAACTGATTTATTTTATCTTTGCCATGGTGACAGTAAATATTATTTAAAATATATTTTTAAGACACTTCTATACAGCTTAAAGTGACATTTAAAGGCTTAACTAAGTTAATTAGGTTAACTATGCAGGATAGTGTAATTAGACAAGTTATTGTATAACGATGGTTAGTTCTGTAGAAAATCAGGGAAAAAAATTGCTTTAAAGGGCTAACAATTTTGACCTTAAAATGTTTTTTCAAAAATTTAAAACTGCTTTTATTCTAGCTGAAATAAAACAAATAAGACTTTCTCCAGAAGAAAAAATATAATCAGACATACTGTAAAAATGTCCTTGCTCTGGTAAACATCGTTTGGGAAATATTTTAAAAAGAAAAAAAATTAAAGGGGGGCTAATAATTCTGACTTCAATTGTATGTACTTATTTGACTGTTTATGCTTTATTTTTATTTCATACTGGCTATCGGTAATATTTTTAAAGACAGAGCAAATTATATTTACAGTAAGTCTACCTTTAAATCTTATTGTAGGTTTTTAACAGTTACCCAGAATGCCTATGAACAATATTTACTTAGACGCTCAATCAATGTAGTTGAATGTGAAACCTGGAAGAGTTTGGTTTTTTATTATCAACATGTCCAAAGCGCACTTTTTTTCTGCACTAAAAAAAACAAATCCTCTTTTCATGCACTTCCAAAGGATAAAGACTCATATTTGAATTGATACAGCAAACCTGACTCAAAATGCAAGCATTGTCACTCAAATGAGAATGTTTGTACTGTAAATAAAATGCTTGGAGGATTATAAAAAAAAAACAGTGATCGATAATATTAAAACCATGTAAGGACTAATATATGTTCTTAGTGTTATTTTTTTCCAAATGTGCATAGCATATTAAACATCTTAAGGAAAGTCTGGAGAATGTCAAAAAGCCAACTGCATTTACTCATGATGAGTGTCCGTGACATGTTAAAGGCTTCTGTTATTTAGTAATCATCCCTTTCGTAAGCCTTTATGTACCTCACATGGATAAAAGTTCAGTATTTTACTTATTACATGATAATATGCTAGTTCTAATCCATTTCAGATAATCAACTATTCATCTATTATTGTTGTCCACAATGGAATCGGCACAACACAACACGTAGCACAACAACACAAACTGTTGCCTGTTTTGCTTTAAGGCACATGTGCCTCAAACATATGTACTTTAATGACATTCATGCTTAAAGGTGCTGTATGTAAGTTTTTGACTCTTCTGAAGCATAAAAATACCATAATATGTGTGCAAATATTTAAGAAACATCCCAAGTAAACATACTTGTTTAACTGAAAAACAATGCTGAAGTCAGATATTTTGCTTTGAAAATGGTTTTTCCGTGCCGGAACGCTGTCTTTGTTTAGGTAAATTTCACCTGGACAATGCCAGTTTTGTCAATTATAATTCAGCACTTCGGGTTGCCTTGTTGGAAAACATTCATTCATTCAAAAAGGCTCTGAAAGCATGCGTCTGTGACTGAAATGGACAGTATCAGAAGTCGAAATGAGACAGATTCAGCTCCACATGAGGTTATTAATTAGCAAATTATATAAATATTACGAACGTAAACATTAGGTGAGCAGATTTCATTGTAACTGCATGTCCTAACAACACACTTTGTGACGAGATACACAGTGATGAGCAATTTGGTCATTTGCACCAGACGAAACATTTGAGGTGTTGGTTAGAACCAAAACACTAGAACCAGGTGTTGGTTAGAACCAAACTCCTTTTAATATGGAAAATATTCCCTCTATCATGTGTCGTTGCTTTTATTTAAAACACAGTTTAAATCACTCGCTCCTATACTCAATCTGGCAACCTGCGTTTGTGTTTGTTTTGATCCAGTAGTGCAATACCTAGTTCAACCACTGGGTGTCAAACTTACATACTGCACTTTTAAAAGGCCATCAATAAGTGACCACTAGTGTAAAACTATTATAGGAATCCTAAAATAGTGAGGAAGTAAGGAACCTTTTATTGATTTAAAGTGTTATCCTTTCCCTGTCTATAGCCAGGTTTCTATCCTAACATTAAGCAAATCTTTTCAAAAAACAATTGTGAATTAGGTATGTTTCCATCAAGTTGTTAGAGTGGCTGACTGTGGTATTAATAACCTACCAACCAAAACAAGTATAATCAAAATCATGTGAGTGTAATGTTCCGTGTATCAGTGGTATTTGGCAAATCTGTTTTCATCTCCCATTATTCGCATTAGCCCTTTTCGCTAAAGTCTAAAATCACCCCATGACAGTGAAAAAGCATGTTTTGCAAATTATTATTTTTTTTAATAATTTAATTTGAAATTTGACATTTCTATCACTCATTTCTCATTCAATACTTTAAAATGCATATAATGGTGATGTAAACCCAGCTACTGTTTTGGTATTAATCATTGTTGAGAATTCCAGAAACCAAAACCAGGAGACCTTATCCTCAAAAAATATATTTTTTAATAAGAACGTGCTGATTGTGTTGCAGTTAAAATAAGCATCTTTAAAGAAGTCTGCAAGAGTCTGACAAGAGCAGTGTTGACCAAATTATCTGTGTTTTAGGGGGACCATGTTAAGGTGAAGGTGAATAGAATTCTAAATAAGGTAGATAGTTGCTAATTAACAAAACAGTCAAATTTATAGGTGTTAATCCAGTCATCCTGACAGATTTCATGAAGAAGCCACAGTCATTGGGACCCTGCCGGATGGTCAGGAAGTGCATAAAGACAATAAGTTAAAATGTCTTTAACTCTTGTCCTACTAGAATGTTGAATGAAACTAAATTTTTTAAAATACAAAGAATATATATTATTGCTAATTTGTAACTAGATTGTACACATTTTTATTTCCACATTATCTTTGTGTTGTTTTTCAGAGCTCTTGCAGACTCTGACAGCTCGCTGCAGTATTACTCTGAAGTGGGCCTGAACTCCTTCATCACGGTGCAGCTCTCTTTCCTGCCGGACAGCGAATCTCGAAGCACACGTGTGGTGGCCAGGAGTTTCTGCCCAGAGTTTGAGCATCACACTGAGTTCTGCTGTAACCTGCTTGTGCAGAGAGATGGCAGAGAGAGCGTCAGTCTAGCGGAACTCCTTCAAGATGCTGTGGCTGTCTTTACTGTTTTCAACAGAGACACACGTAAAAGTGAGTTAAACAACCTCAGAAATAGGGCTGGGCTGATAAACGATATTATATTGAATCGCGATAAAATTTATGTCAATAACAATGATAAGCTCTGGACTTTTTTTGTACTCTATACTGTATTGATCTAAGAGCCAATCACACAGCAGAAATGTGCAACAATGGGAATCTAAAAGTGTGTTCATATAAGAAATGTACCGAATTTTCGGCCAACGAAAATGTATTGGCTAAAAATTTTATGTCATTTTATTGGACCCTCTAGTTTTTGTAAATTCAGTCATTGTTGGAGTACTCTTTTTAAATCTGGAAGCATTAACAACTTATATCGAAATATATATGGTTATCGTTCAATATGGAAAATAATTATTGAGATTGCATTTTTGCCATATCGCCCCGTCCTACTCTAAAACTAGACACACTATCTTTTGTCTTCATCAGGGCTCAAAATTATTTTGAGATACAGTTGAAAGTATCTCACACTTGTAGCGCCGGTGTGTCACCCGATAGAAACTTATGTTTAGAATTCAGAAATGCATGCCGCTGCGTGGCGCGACGCTGAGTGTCGCCAAGCAGTGCTTCTGGTGTAGGACCTGCTTGAGGCTATAACTAAAGGGCGTCATACACCGAATGCGTCGCTCAGAGCCACGACGCGGCACACCAGACGCGCACATTCGCATGTTATTTAAAATGAAACTATTCAGATTACGCTCTGTGGCACGGCAGAAATATGAACAGTGTCCTGAGCAGGGCCAGCGCGTCCATAGAGGCGACCTAGGCGGCAGAATAGTGAGCAAACCCCACGGTCGTCACTTTCACCCGCGATAACGCGAAATGCATGGCGCTGCGCGTCGTTAGTTCGTTATTTCCAACGGAGGGACGCGCACGTGAGGCAACGCACTCGCACTTTCCAGCTGCACCTAGTTAAGATGACAGGGAGCTTCTGTGACCGCGGGAAATGCAAACCGCTGAAGTTTAAGGAAGACACAATGAAAAGTACACATGTATGCAAACTGGCGTGGAGGAGAGCGCTAACGTGGTGAATGTTGAGCCCAATGAGCCTTCCATCTAAAAATAGAGCAGAGTGTTTCTTTGGTGACGTCGCTTTGACTCACACGCTGAAAATGGCGGACGTGAAACAACATACTGAGGAGATGGTAATGCACATCTGTCAATCAATATTGGTGGGCGGGGGGACCGCACTCCTACGTCAAGTTGCGGTCGATCTCAAAACAGCTCCAATTGGTCCACCGTTTTTTATGTTGTTAAATTGAAAAAAAAGGACAGAGTGTGTTTATATCACCCCAATATGACAGTCTATACACTATACCTACACATATGTCTGTCCAAACAGCTTGAAAAGTAGATTTTTCACCATAGGTGCCCTTTAAATTCAATACGAAACCTAACAGGCAGCCAGTGTAAGGAGGATAAAACTGGGGTGATATAATCATATTTTCTAGGCCTGGTAAGAACTCTGGCAGCTGCATTTTGCACTAGCTGAAGTGTGTTAATAGAGGATGCTGGGCAACCAGCGAACAGAGCACTACAGTAATCCAGCCTAGAAGTCATAAAAGCATGGACTAGCTTTTCTGCATCTGAGATGGATAGCATACTTCGTAATTTAGCAAAATTTCTCAGATGAAAGAAGGCAGTTTTTGTGACATGGGATATATGATTTTCAAAAGTTAAATTGCTGTCTAATATGACACCCAGATCTTTTATAGTAGAGCTAACGCTAACTTTGTATCCCTCTAATTGCAGGTCGAGTTGTGAGAACTGCTGTGTACAGGATTTAGGCCCGATAAGTAATAATTCTGTTTTGTCTGAGTTTAAGAGAAGAAAATTATTGGTCATCCAGTCTTTAACATCTTTAATACACTCAGTTACCTTAGACAGTTCAGACATCTCATCTGGTTTAGTTGAAATATATAATTGAGTATCATCTGCATAGCAGTGAAAACTTATCCCGTGTCTTCTAATAATGTCACCCAGGGGTAGCATGTATATTGTAAACAGCAAAGGGCCTAAAACTGATTCTTGAGGCACCCCATACTTTACTGGCCTGACTTGTGAAGGCTGTCCATGTGAGAAGAATGTGTTTAGCTCTATGTTGTACAAACACAATTAGTTAAACCTATGGATGCACTGATATAATTTTTTTGGCCAACGCTTAAACAATATGACATTTGATGCTTGTTCAAATTACTTATTTAAAATAAGCTGAAACAACACAATTCTTGAGGTTGTTTTGGCACTTAATTATTTTTTGCTCAATCTACTTAAATTTGTAAAACTAATAAGTTAACTTAATTTCTTCATGTTGTTTCGATACAAATAGATTGTGTGGAATGCAACTTTTTTTTTTTACAGTGAATAACGATTTTAATGAAAAAAAAAACAGATTCTGATCAGATATTTAGATTCTGATACCAATACCAATATTGGTCAGTTGCATATCGTACTAGCTAGTCTTTTTCCCCAATAAATTAGTTTTACTTATTTACAGACTGGATATACATTTATAGGTCCAATAAAATTAAAATAAAGTTTTTTAGATGGTAGTGTCAGTATGGTTAGTTTTTAAGATATCTATAAGCTAGTGCGCTCCAAAACAGTGACAAAATTTGTGTTTAGAAGATATAAAACTGATATAAGCATATAAAGCTCATAGTTTGTCTCCACCGCCTAAATGGATCAAGGGTTTTATGCACATCACCATTATACTTCAGTTTCTCATCAAATGTTGACCAATCAAATGCTCTCTAGTATCTGACATGCCTTGCCCTCTTTAAGACGCTACTCATTTGCTTTATATTTGATGTGCTTGAGCTCAAGCACTCTCACTGGCAGAGCGGTGATAACCAAAACGTAAATATCTTAGATTGGTTAAAAACAAGAAAAGTGATACATTCTTGGAATATTACGGTAAATATTTTGGAAATAGCAAGGATACATAAGTCCTGCTTTCCTCTTGCTGTATTTGTGTTATTTGTTTATTAAATCTTTTTCCTTTTTTTTCCCTGTTTTATATGCATTTATAATATCATTTTACATGCTCTGTTAAGTTATTATCATTGTTATTATCACTGTCTTTTTGCGTAGGTTTGAATTTATATGTTTGTTATTAAAGTATCAATAAAAAAAAAATGATTTGCTGTTTTAAAAAAAGCGAAGGAGCTACACTATGTCCCACCCTCTCCTCATGTTTCGGTTGAGATTACGTCTAACATAGAATAAAAATGCATATTTCAAAGCACTTCACAGGACCTTTAACGGTTTCCAACATTTTGAGAGGCACAAGTTAAGAATTAAGAATTACAATATGACAATCTGCAAAGGCGATTTTTGCTATTAAATTTTTTTTACCAACAATAACTTTTATTATATTATTATATATGTTATATTTACATATAGAAGAACATGTTTTTTTTTTATTAATTAAAGCCAGTGCAGTTGCTATATATAAATTATACATTTTCCTGCTCCAGAAGATGTTTGAAGCACTAAACTGCAGTCGGTTTCTTTTATTGTCCAACATAATTTTGCCCAAACTAACCAATGGTTTTGTGTCAGCGCTTGAACATAGTGCACACCAGTTGCTTTCCCAATGCACATCTGACATTTTGTACATATTAGACTCTTCTGATATTTCTGATTTTCAGATTTGGTTTTATTTCAAGTATTTAATGATTTTGCTCTGATAAAAAAAAACTGTATTATTTAAAAGATGTGCAGCTCCATATAATTAATATACTATCAGTATCTGCCTTTTTTGTGCTATTGTTGATATGCGGATATCTCTAAATTAACCCGATATCAGCCGATACATTATTGCATTCCTATTTAAAACACTAGATAGAGTTTGTCTGATTCAACATATCACTGTATATTAAATTCAGTACTGTAATTGTAAATACTATTAACTGTGTTACTTTTCATTGTAGTGGTTGACACAGGATCGAAGGACATTGTCTTGGGAACTGTGAAATTGAAGCTTGCAGATCTGATTCATAAAAGAAGTGGTATGAATGTTTTGATTATTATGCTGTGTTGTATTGCAGAATTTAGATACTTTGGAAAACACTATCTCGCTATGAGTGTAACTACTGGCTCATTACCTGCCTATTATTAAGATATATATATATTTTTTATTCCAAGCTATTCATTCATTCGTTTTCTTTATGTTATGCTTATGCTTAGTCCCTTTAATCAATCTGGGGTTGCCACAGCGGAATGAACCGCCAGCTTATCCAGCATATGTTTTACGCAGTGGATGCCCTTCCAGCTGCAATCTATCACTGGGAAGCATCAATGCACACTAATTTAGACATATACACTATGGACAATTTAGCTTACCCAATTCACCTATACCACATGTCTTTGGACTTGTGGGGGAAATCGGAGCACCCGAAGGAAACCCACACGAACATGGGGAGAACATGCAAACTCCACACAGAAATGCCAACTGACCCAGCGGAGGCTCGAACCAGCGTCTTTTTTTGTTGTAAGGCGATAGTGCTACTCACTGCGCCACCATGACGCCCCTATTCCACATCAATAATACCTAAACCCAACTACTACTTTACTAAATATTTATAAGCAGTAATTAGTAGTTTATTGAGCTAAAAGTCTGTTTTAGTGGTTTGTTAGTAGCAAGAATTGTATCTTAAAATAAAATGTGATTGTGCTTTTTTATATACAAATGTAAAATTTTACTTAACTTTTAATTAATAATTAATTCAATATATGTTTTTATTATTTTTTGTTTCATTCATTGAAAGTATCAATATTAATTGGATTAAAATGTTCGGTTTTTATATTGTAATATTATGTTGAAGTTTATTTATTGGGTGTCAAAGCTGAATAATAATATAAATATAATATTTAACATCATTTCTAACATTTTTTTATCCATTTACAGGCATATCTGGCTGGTACAGTCTCTCTCTTCCTCAGAGCACATCATCATCATCTCATGGTCTGACTTCAGCTGGAGGCCTTGAAATCTCCATTAGTTTCTCCCATCATGCAGACAGAGACAGAGTCCTCAGTTCAGCCCGTGGTCTCGGATGGGACATAGAGAAACACAGTGAAGACGAGGCCAGCACAGAGGATGAAGATGCTTCAGAAGAGCACTCAAAGTGTCTATCGTTATCCATTTCTTTGCCCAGAGCATGGCTGCCCATTTATTGCCTGCTGCTGCCCGGACATAAAGACCTACAGCGATCCACCTACTGCTACTACAGATACAAACTGTACGAGCAGCACACCTTCAGCTCTGAGCTCAGACACCCTGTCCCAGACGAGAACCATGGAGACGAAGGATTGGCCACAGTGGCATTTCAGGTAGGGATGTGCAAATGGGTCAACCTTTATACATTAAAAGGAAATGAAAAAACTAACTGAACATTATTTTAAAGCCTTAACCCTTCTATTATCCTTGGGGTCAATTTAACCCCTTTCAATGTTAAACGTATGTGCATATATAAATATTTTTTTTTTTGCTTCAGATTGATTGACTTTTCCTAATTTAATGGGAAAAACTTGGTAAACATAAAATTAACATGATATCATTTTTTCAATGCCCTGTACACATTTTGTCACATTAGTGTTCTATGGGGTCAATTTGACCCCAGGGCTTTTTAGCTGTACAAAACAAAAGAAATATAAAAAAATTTACACATATTTGTTTTGGGTGATATTGAGGTCACTATAACACTATAACTATGATTTTATAATATGCACTAAAATTTGATAAGTATGATACAAATAAAATAAAAACTAACACAACCATACCTGTAGTATTGAGAGAACCACTGACAGTTCACATGACATGGTGTTAGGGTGAATCCTAATTCTCACAAGAACTTTGACCTTTTCCATGCCATGGGGGATGGGAAAATCATATTCTTGCGAGAACTTTGATGTTTGAGATTTTGTCACAGGTTTTTGACAGTGAAAGTGATATAGAAGAGAATGTGTCTGAGACAGAGGATAATCATTGTTCATTGTTATACAAACTGCAAAAAAAAAAAGTCTCTGCGCAAAGAATCATGGGTACCTGAAGTGTCCATCAGTTGTACCCTTCAAAATCCTTTGTTTCAAAGGGCCCATTGAAGTGCCCAGTTTTGAGCACTTCACATGGGAATGACACTGTAATATAGTGGTCATTTTTGTTTTCACTCCGAAGTGTCCTTCAGAGGCCAATATATCCCCTTTAACACACTGAGAGTGTGTTTACACTTCTACTTGACAGAATAAGGAAGTCTTACGGAGTGAATCTAGGGCCATATATGCATGCAAAATAAAAGAAAGTTTTGCAAACAAAACAAAAGTATTGAGCAAAAAATAAATAAATAAATAAATAAATGCAAATCTTCAAAAATTGCAAAGCAAAAATTATTTTTTGAGAAATAAGAATTCCTTTTGCTAACAAAAACAAAGAACTGCATAGGGAAAATTAAGGTTGGAGAAAAAAAATGAAGTTTGCAAATAAAAATCAAGCAGTTCAAAAAAACTAAAATATTTGCAATAAAAAAACTATATATATTAGCAAAACATTTTTTTATAGCATTGCCTTTACAAAACCAAACAATACAAGGGAACTTACAGCCCAGTAGGCCCAGACCTACTGGGCTGTAGAACCACCTTGGTAATACTGTCTATCCAGGCGATGATGTCATTTAAAAAAAGGGAGGTCCGGGCCTGCCGTAAACGCCCAAGTTCCCTTGACTCCACCTCCTTGTCAAATCAGGGCCACAAAGTGAAATGGTCAGAAACGTTCGTAATTTAGCAAAAAGTGCAAAGTGAAAACCGCATTGCAAACTCACAGTTGAATAAAAAGCAAATCAAAATGAGCATTGCAATTGACTGGAAGGGTTTTGTAAAGGCAATGCTATAAAATTGTTTTGCTAATATATATATATTAATTTATAGTTTTAAAGTTGCAAATATTTTATTTTTGTTGCACTGCTTGATTTATTTGCAGTTCTTTTTTGTTTGCAAATTTCATTTTTATTTCTCAAAACTTAATTTTCTCTTTGCAGTTCTTAATTTTTTTAGCAAAATAAATTATTTCTCAAAAATTTATTTTTGCTTTGTGATTTTTGAAGATTTATATTTGTATTTTTTTGCTCAATACTTTATTTTTTGTTTGCAAAACTTTCTTTTATTTTGCAAGTATATATGGCCCTAGATTGACTCCATAAAGTTTCACTTCAATGAACTGTTGATATGCTTTTTTTCTTTCAATAAGAACACAAAACATTAAAGCCAAATGATTATAAATTTTTTTTATAATAATTGAGGCTTTATTTATGTTTGTGCTTGTATAATTTTATGCACTTTTATTGATTTTTTTCCCCTTGTAAAGCAGAGAATATTATTTATAGGCTTGTTGGGAAATGAGCTTAAAAAATGTGTTCTTAAATACTACCAAAATGAGCAAATGTTATTCATTGAAAATTAAAGTCCTTAACTTAATTTAAATGAATATTTATTTTGTTTTTGAGCTTAAACGTTAAAATGTAGTGTTGACTATTTCAGGGGAGCAGAAGTGTTGTCTTGAGGAGGACTCGACCGCTGCACTGGTACCTGAGGGAGGAGAAGCTGGAGGTGCAGCTGTGGGTCGCTTTTGGGAAGGAGAAGAGGGTCCGACCGCATAATGCAGACCGTCTAGTGGGCTCTGCTTTTGTCGATCTCTCTGCTCTTGTTGGAAGCTTGAAGCACCATCAGACTATCAGTGGTAGAGATATTTGCTGATTTTGTTATTTACCTTCAAATGGGATATTGGTTTTATTTTTTCTATGCATTTTTTGTTGAGTTTTATTGTACTGAAAACAATTGTATTATAGTTTCAGTTTATTGCATTTATTTTGATGCAATTAGGGCACATCATTTTAAAGAGATATATTATAGAAAAACTGTTATTAAATCAATAATTATAAATCATTATAAAGCTTTACAGTAATTTAATGCTGGAACTGGCATTTTATATAATCATTCTAAAAGTAGTACTGTTATCAAATAATGATTTCCTCTTATTAAATGGAATGATGAAAGACAATAAATGTAGTGTATTAATATTTTTTATTAAGAAAAAAATGCTGTATTCTATGCTCACCACAGCTGCATTTATTTGATCAGAAATGCAGCAAAAAGTAATATTATTACCATTTAAAATAGCTGTTTTTTTAAGAATGCGGTTTATTTTTGCAGAATTTTCAGCATATTCAAGAAATCAGAAATCTTTCATTATGTTGATTAGCAATTTTTTTAATTGTGTTGCCCAGAAACAACAACAACTATTATTATTATTATTATTATTATTATTATAATACTTATTATTGTTTTTATGTGCTCTAGCATTTTATTATTTTGTATTTTGTTAGTATTTAGTATTATTTACTATTTATTATATTATTTATTGTTGATTCATTTAGTAACTTTTTTTAAAAACTAAACTTACAAAACTGATCCCAAACTTAAAGTGTAGTGTAAACATGTAGTATTTTATTTTAAATAGGATTTCATTTAATATTTTTGATATTTTTATTTCTGTTTATTAACGTAATGAACTAGAAAATAATATCTCACAGGTGAGGGATTTTTTTTTTTGTTTTTGTTTTTAGACAGTTAAAATAATTTTGAACAGAATTGAAATTATTGCAGATTGCCCGTCCAATAAACATAAACACAATTATTTACTACCCAGATAGCATACTTTCCATGATAAGCTAATAATGATCCATCTTTTTTTGTAGTAAACTTTTATCAACAATTTTTCTCTCTCCTGACCAACACTGTTTTTTCTTTCTCTCAGGTGTATATCCTTTGTTCAAGCGCTCAGCAGTAAACCTGTGTGGTGCTGCTCTCAGAGTCCACATCACCGCGAACAGAGATTCTCTCACTCATGAGCTTCAAACCACTGAGCAGCTCCAGAGCTCAGGAGAAGAAGACCTGAATGAAGACCTCACCACCACAGCCCCGTCTAGACCATCTCAATCCCCTACAAAACCACTGATCCTATCAGAAGTGACCACTGAGGATCCGCCATCCACACAACCCATTGAGGACACCTTCATCGCCAACATCACCATTGACAGAGCCATGCATCTCAGTCTGAAAGGTAAAAAAACAAGAGTGGGGCTTGAGTTTGTGACAGGCTCATTTTTGAATACCTACTAGTTATGATGTTTTAAGGCAAGATACTACAGATTTGAGCATTTTTGAATTTTCATAAAGTGTTTTTTCATTCAGTTCAAGTTCACGTGCGTAGCGCTTTTCACAAGAATTGTCGTTCCAAAGCAGCTTCCCAAAAGTGCACATCATTATATTACATTGTTTTTAATCTAATGAATTGAAAGTCATTCTTTTGTCACACTTGATTCATTTGTATCTGTATATTTCAATTACAATACAAGTTTTATGGGGCATTTCCTATTTAAAACAAAAGTAATTTTTTTCCTCACTTCAAGTCACAAATCCTCACTTCAATAGCACTTACAGTACATACATTATACTTTTACAGCTTTATTTATAGCATGTCTATATTCTGAAGATTTGTACAGATAGATATGTTCATACTTTATTTGCCTGAAGATCCTTCTCATAGTATTTTCTGAATTATGGAGTCATAAAAAGAGATCCCAATCCCAAAAGAGATTTAAAAAAAATTATAATCTAATATGTGACAAAATTAAACCAGTATTTTAAACTGGACTTAATCCAATGTTACATTTTTTTGTGCTAGAAACTAATACAAATGAGTGCATAATGAGTGCATATTTAATTCACTTATTTGCATATTTATACATAAAACTTTTTTTTTATGTACTATGAGTTGTGAAAGTGTGATAATTTGTTAATTGTTTCATTCTGTTGACCTGTAGTATCTTGTGTATGCTGTATTGCATGTCAGGTTGTCCTCTGGCTGAAAGGGGGGGAGGGTTGCCAAGTTGTTGTGTTTCTTATGCCACCGCCGATGACACAGGCACAGTGACCACAGCGCTGATTAAAGACAGTGAATGTCCTGTGTGGGACCACCAACAGGAGTGCAGGTAAACCCATTTGACATGCCTATGTAATATATATTTGTGTTGTTGTTGTTTTATTTAAAAAAAGCTATTTTAAACAGTGCTGGGCAAAGATTAATCGCGATTTAATTGCATTCAAAATAAGAGTTTGTTTGTGTATTATATATATTTATATGTAAGAGTTTGTGTATTTTATATATTTATTATTTATATGTGATGTACACACATACAAAGAAACAAAACTATACAAATTATTTTGTTGCATAGATATTTTAATTTATATAGAATTTGTATCATACATATATATATATATATATATATATATATATATATAAAAATAAATATATATATATATATATATATTATTCAAATATAAACAAACGTTTTGTCAAATATATGCAGGCTTGTATTTATATTTACATTATACATATACATAGTACACACAAATATATTGTCAAAACAAACCTCGCGATATTTAAAATGTTATATAGTTCCTTTTGTTACAGCTATTTTTTTTAGCAGGTTTAAGGCACAATTATTAAGTTATTTTTGAAAATCTGTTGTTGTTATTGTTCTATGTCATCAATGTTGAAACTATTTTTGCTGCCTAATATTTTGTTGCCATGTATTTCTTTTTGATATTTTGATGCATTAAAAAGTACTTTAAAACATTCTAAATCTTTTTATGCAACAATGGTGGTGATACTTGTTGTAGTATAGCCAACTGTGGTCATTTCTGCTTCTTAAAATCAAGGAAATGTTAGTTTACAATAAACGTGTGTGTTTCTTGTTTTTAGACTGTCGAAAGAGCTACTCTTGGATCCCCAGCAGTCCTTGGTGTTTAAAGTTTGGCATAAAGGAGGTAAAGACACTGCGATGTTCTACGACTCTGTCTGTGTGACAGTTTAAAAGATTAGTTGTACAATGGTTCTTCCCTTGCAGAAGTGGAGCGGGTGATTGGGTTCGTTTCTGTAGACCTGTCACCTCTTCTGTCTGGATTTCAGTCAGTTTGTGGCTGGTACAACATTACTGATTTCAGCGGGCAGTGCCAGGGGCAGTTAAAGGTGTCTGTGTCTCCTTTGAAAGCAGTGCAGGAGCTGCGGGCACACAGACAGACGGCACAGGACACTCATGCTCCAGACTCCAGTGTAAGACATTTGGAGATTTATTTATTTATTTCCTACTGATTTATTATCATCGTTTACTGTTTTGTCTACCCAGTGTTTTGGCTCTGGCTATTTGCAAGTGTCTTATGCATTATGACAAATAACAGTGTATTCTATTTGTACTGTAGGTACAAAAAAATCTTTTAAAAAACTATAAGACAAGACTTTTATACTGAAAGCCCTTTGGGTGTTTTTAAAAATGTATCCCGGGAAGAATATTAAGCTATTTTTCATATATCTAGCTTCATATCGAATGGTTTTATTTTATTTTATTTATTTATTTATTTATTTATTTTTTATTTTTTATTTTTTTTATTTATTTATTTATTTATTTATTTATTTATTTATTTATTTATTTATTTATTTATTTATATCATCATCTCTCTCTTATAAAATTATAATGTTATTATTATGTGATATGTTTTTATCTTTATTGATTTTGCCATGAAATTGCTAATGTTGCAATAAATAAACAAAACAAACAAGTAGTTTTATTTTTAATAAATGTATTTAAATGCTAATTATACTTTGCAGAAAAAGTGGCAGATGATTTAGGCTACATTATAAAATCATATGCAATAATGACATATTGAGTGTTAATGAGAATGAGTGTTAAAGGCATAAACACTTTATTAATAATGAAATCCCAATAAAGTGTGTGTATTTATTATTATTATTATTATTATTATTATTATTATTATTATTATTATTTCTTTTTTATTATTCAGATGACATCAGGGTAATTATAATAAAAAATAAATAAATTATATTAAACATTTTGTTTTATCTCATTTCACAACATTATTGTTTTTCTCTGTGTTTTTATTAAATGATTACTGTAGAACATACTTTGTTTCAAACAGCACTCTAGAGTTTGGAGTACTACAAATTTTCATCTTTGGGTAAAGAGTTTATTAAACTCTTTAATTTAAACATAATCTATAATTTCCACCAGAATATGTCAATAAAGTTGTCCCACATGCTGATAATTGTGTCTTTTGCAGGCTTTCTTTAGTGCACTTCCACTTTGCTATCAAACTTCAGCCACATACAGCAACTTCCCCAGTCACATCAGTCGATTCTCAGAGCAGAGGATCAGCACTCCTCCTGAGCACTTTGAAAGACTGCTCTCTGACAGGTATTCATTGACTGTAAAATCATATAGAAGCTGCCTTATTAATAGCTTTACTATCTACAGTAATGCCTGTTTTCATTTGTTGTCAGGTCAAGTGTGACGGATCGTCATGATGAGCACATGGACAATGTAAGATTGTTCCATCAGAGTTTGCATGAGGGAGAGAAAGCGTCTTATTCCTCCACGGCTGCGGATTCACATCCATCCAGTTCAACACTTTTCTCTGCTCTCAGGTACCAAAAGGGTTAGTTAACCCAAAAGTTAAAATTATGTTATCAATTGTTCAACCTCATGTCGGTCCAAACCTTTTGTTCATATTCAAAACAAAAATATATAACTTTTATAACTGTATTTAACAATTGCTTCTAGAATTGGGACAGTTAAAAAAAAAAACGAACCGTCTGTTTTTTTAGGTTCGGTACACATGTATTGTAGTTGAACGCTTGGTTTATCAAACAATCCTGAAAAAATGACAATGTTTCCAAAAAAATATTTTGTCAGCAGGCATATTATTTACCTTGTATGTAATATATTATTTAATTTAATAAATTTCGTACCCATACAATCATTTATTATGAATATTGTAAGGAAGTTTACAACTCACAATGAAAGGAGGAGGCAAGAACTGGCAAACATGTTTAACTGGCAAACATGTAGACTTTAACAATAAAAATAAACAAAGAGTAACTGGTTGTGGTTGCCCCTCACATGTGGCTTCCACCTAAACAGAAACTAAACCAAAACATAAAATATCCTAGACCTGGTCCTCTCATTTTCAGGTTTTCTGCATAGTCAAATTTTCTCTAAAGCTGCTCCTGAAAGCAATTATCTGTTCACACAATTACTATTTTCTGTGTGGTGAATAAACTATAAAGTAAATAGTTGAGACATTAGATTGAATGAATCTTGGTTTTGGTTTTGTGCTAGTGTCATGCTAACCGCAGAATTCGATATTTTTAAGCGATATAGATTAGATTAGGAGGAAACAAGGTTAGACAAACTAATAAATTGCTATTAGACTGTGGCTGTCATTAATTAATGGTTGTATTCAACTGAATGGCTCTGGGCAAGCTATAATAAAAAACAAAACACTATTGGCTATAAAATAAATAGCAGGAGCTGCTCTTTATTTTCCACTCTGTCTTCCTGTTTCAGTGGAAATTTTAACAAAGGACCCTATCATACACCTGGCACAACAAGACGCAAGGCGTGTATGCTGCATTTGTTGCTATTTTCAGACCAGCGCAACTGTCATTTTCACATTTTGCGCCTTGTTTTTTTATTATTGTGTTATTATTATTAGTAGTATTATTTATTATATGCATACTTATATGTGTTTTAATAAAAACATGTTTAGATTTGTCCACCTGTCGGATTTTGGAGACGTATGTGTCACCATATGGGGCATAAAAATTGGACGTGTGTTTGGATATAACTCAGTTGTTTGACTACACTGCGTTATTATTGTTCAATTATTCCTTTATTGGAAATAACTGAATTTAGAAATAGTTTTAAAACAAATCTTTGCACTTAACAAACTAAATTAAATGTATAGGCTAATGATGTCTTGAGTGGAGTGCGTTTCCTCTGTTTACTTACTTAACCAAAGTAAAGAAGTAAAGTAAAAAGTAAAAGTAATGTAAAGAGGCTGAATAGAGGAGGCTTGTTCTTTATCCTCTCGCAGATGGTCTGATTAACTGTTTTCTTGCTAGTGAAGCGTTCAGTTCTACTTACAAAGTCCGCCATGTAAATAGCAAATGCACCATGGCGCGGCGCAACTGACACTTAAAGGAAATAGGAAATAAGACTTTGATTGGTTTAATGCACGTTATGCTCAAAACACAACCATAAATCACTAAGAGAATAAGCACAACCCTGTTAGACTTTGCGCCTGGGCGCAGATCGTATTTTTTCCGTAATTACAACAGCAAAAATGGATTTAGACATGCCCTTAATGCTTTTGTGCCATGCACCTTAGACTTTGTGCTTAGATCATTAAAATAGAGCCCAAATACATTAAATAAAGCTATGTGTTATGGCTCTAAGGTAATCTAAGATTTCCAGACTAATTTATTGACTACCAATTAGTTCCAGCTGATTTTAATAAAACCTATTGTGTTAAAGGAAAAATCTCAGTGAACTGGATGATATTCAGAGGTTTTTCAGCCGGAAGCTGTCCACCCCAGCATTCCCAAAGCTGAGTGATCTGAGAGGAACCTCCAGACAGGAAGAGCACCGGGTCTCAGAGACTGACACTACACAACTGCTGCTGAAATCTAACCAGCTGGTGGGAGAGGTCAATGACATTATCAAAGGTGAGATGTACTCATAGCGAAGCTCTTGATGTACTCTCACTTAGCCGGAGAAGGAAGTTTGAAGTATTCTTTCTTTTGCATACTGGTAGCGAACATCCCAAAGTTAGCTTTGTTTAGATGGATATTTAAATATGTGATGCACTTTATCTCCTCAACAGGTAAAGCATCTGATCATCTCAATGTGCATAAGCTTGCATGATCAATTTTGACTTTCCATCAAGTTATGTTTCTTACGTCTAATTAAACATATTTGTATTTACTTACAAAGTAACTGTAATTAAAATATTTTTTTTAATAAAAAAGTGAAGTAATGAATTACTTTAAATTTTTTGGTAACTTAATTACAGTTACAACAATTATATTATACTCCGCTTAAGTACTGTACATAAAATCAACAGTTCTTTATGAATCAGTTCAGAGAAGCAATCATATTTATTTATATACAAATATATATTTGCCATAAAATTCTATTTATAACCAAAGAAAGACATTTATCACAGCAGCTTAAGAAACAATGAATTGAGTAAAAAATTAATGACATTGTAGGATATGTATGAAATATGGTGTCATTAAATGTAACATTTGATGTTTTGATACATATATTATTTAAAATTTCTTAAATGTTAAATATAAAAAAACTAAAAGGCTTTTGAATACACTGTAAAGAATTAAGAGTTTGATTTCAGTTGTCTATGCATTTATACTGTAAGAATTTAAAGTTGTACTGAGTCAAGTAATTAAAGTACTTATTGAGAAACTGAGTAGCTTTTCAAAGTAATTAGAAAAGTAACTTAAATACAATTTTAGTGATGTAATCAGTAGGGCCAGACAGAATCTGCAGACTTTTTTTTACTATTTCTGTAGAGAGTTTTTAAAAAAAATCAGCTGATTTATGCGGAACAATTTTGGGAGTATCATAAATAAAAACATAATATATGAAATAAAAAATAATACCTTTTAATCTTTTATTTAATGTATACGATGCAAATTCAGTTAGATCCACTTATTTGGTAAACAAAGCAAGTCTCTCATATCCACTAAAAGACTAAAAATATTACTTTACAAGCTGTATTGTGAATCAATCATATAAACATGTTCATATTAGTAAATAATATTGCTGAAATTAATTTAAAAACTGAATAAATATAAATTTACAGACATTTGCACAAGTGAATAAATAGACTTAATGATTGGCTAAACATCTGCGGACTTCTGCACTTGCAGATTTTGTGTGGGCCTAGTAATCAGTAGTAAATTACTTTTTTTAAGTAACTTCCCCAACACAGGTTCTGTCTGTCAACCTGTCTGTGTATGTACGTACAGTGCTCAGCATAAATCAGTACACCCCTTTCTGTTTTTTAATTCAGATTTTCTATAGGATGCTTTACAATAATACAATATTTGTGCATATACATTAGATTAGTCAGTATCAAAGTAAAAACTGGAACTAATCTAACAAAAAAATCTTAAGATCACAGTCCAATACATTAGTATACCCTAATAATATGAATAATAATATAAACAATATTTAATAGAATTTTAATAAACAGTAAAAATCAAGAGAAACATAATCATTTTAAAGTTAGTCTAAATTTTCATAGTATTTCTGTTTATTTATATTTTTTTGCAATAAGTTGTTTGAATTTAAATGTATTGTCCTTCTATGACAAAGATGTTAGGTGGCCACACTCTTACTTTATATCTATTAAAATAAATGTTTAATAAAACATTTAAAAATTTACATTAACAATTAAAATAATTTTTTTAAACAGTATTGGCTATAATATAATCAATGAGAAATGGATAAAAAATATTGATTTTCAAAAGGTGGTGTTTATGCTGAGCACTGTATGTGTAGTTTAGTTTGAAATATATCTGGGATAGATAGTGATATCCTATTTATTTAGGTAATTTTTCTCATGATAATTTATCTTAAATTAGGTTTAAGTGAACATCAGTCTGAAGAAGCACCTGTTACCCTTAAAAGCAGCACCACTACTCCTGATGTGGCTGACGAGCGCTTAACCTCTAGAGTTAATCAGCTTATATCAACAGAGTCGGACAGCTGTGAGACAGAACCACACTTTCATAAACACTCTGACATGATCCTGGAGGGTGGAAATGAAGTCTTGCCCTTAAGCTCTCCTGCTCTAACAGTGACCAGACACTCAGCAGCTCCTCCTGAGGATGAAGAAAAGCTCCCTCACAGCTCCAGTGATCATGAAGATGATGAAGAAAATAAAGAGCAGGATGAGCATGGAGACTTTGAGGAGACTTTAATTCAGCCCAGAACCCTAAATGAGGTCACTTCAGTCACAGACAGAACCAGCCCCTGGACCAGTCTGCTGTCTGACCCAGATATGAGCTCTCTGGAGAGTCTGGAGTCTATACATTATCACGCTCAGGACCACATCACCCGCACTGGAGGAGAGCAGAGAAACCGAAGTGAGCTCCATCCAGACGTTAACCTGCTGACTGTTGATTTTGATTCAGATGTTTCTGAAAGATCTCCAACTGATCAGGAGATGTTTAGGAGAGCTGATGCAGTTGAAACCGAACAGCAGGAACATCAGGCTTCTCCAAATGTTCTGGATGGAGATGATGCTCTTTCTAGTATTAGCGAGGTGGAAGATTATGATCTGAGCAACAGTGGGCCTGAAGAAGCAGATGGGAGGCCAAACTCACCTCCCTCTGCAGAGTCTGCCTCAGGAGCAGATGACAAACATGATGAGAAGACAACCAAAATGTATCCTTCCACCAATAAGCAGATGCTCTATTTTTAAAGGGTGGTGTTTTAAAGTGCTGTGTGTGTGTGTGTGTGTGTGTGTGTGTGTGTGTGTGAGTGTGAGTGTGTGAGAGTGTGTGTGTGTGAGAGTGTGAGTGGGTGAGAGTGTGTGTGTGTGAGTGGGTGAATTTAATAATCTGGTTATGTTTTCCTGAACCCCTTTTTGCAGTTTGGAATCTGTAGAGATTCCAAATTTCTTCTTGTCGACTCACCATCTGGAGGCGTCCATGAGGGCTTTGAGGATGGCACCTGTTTTTCCATCAGCTGAAACTGTGAGTACTCTATCTGTCTGTCTAATATCTATTGTTGTATCTGTCCATTATTCTATGTATAATTTTTATCTGTTTATCTATATTTTTGTCTGTCTATTTATATATATCTGTCTGTCTGTCTGTTGTTCCATCAATTTATTTTTCTATCTATAGCGTTCTATTTGTCCATTTTGTAGCTATCATTGTCTATCAATTGTTCTGTTCATCTATGGTTTTGCCTATGTATTATTCTGTCTATCTATCGGTCAATGTGTCCATCATCGTTGTATCTGTCTGTCTGTCATTCTATCTATCGTTCTCTTATTCTGTGTCTTTCTATCAATATATGCTAAATATAATCTTTTTTATCAATCTATCATATTAGTTAGCTATTGTTCTGTCTGTCTGTATGATGTTCAATCTATTGTGTTCTGTTCATCCATTAGTATGTCTTTATTGGCTCGTTTCCACTGACTGGTACAGTACGGCACGGGTCACCTTTATCAGGCTTGCGTTTCCATTGCTTAAAGGGTACCAATGGTACTCTTTTGGTGGGCATGGTGTACGACAGAAAGTTGCAGTCAACGTCATTTTCGCTCGAGAAAATGTCTAAAGTAAAGCTGTACGGGTCACTCACATATTATATGAGAAGCACTCACAAAACAGATGCTTTACTCACAAATACTTTTGTATAAATGTTTATTACTAACTTTTCTATGAACATGAGTTGATTATAGCTGCAAATCAATGACGAAATAGCCTACTGTAACGTCTGCAATTATATAAAATAAATAAATAAATGCAACATATAAAAACACATACAGACCCTTACAGTCTCCGATATGTTACCACTTACAGAAAAAATTACACACAACATACATTTAGGCCTTATTTAGGTTCAAAACAGCAGGAAATACAGCCCACAGTCAAACCTCTCATGATTAAATGTGTCTTTAATCTTCAGCAGCACGTGTAGCCTCTTGTTAGAAAGTAATTCCATCATTCCAAGTTCATAATAGTCCAAAAGGTGATGATAATAGTTAAACATGGCAGTTTGTTCACATTTGCTGAAAAAATAATGTGCTCCTTTTTTTCCGGTCACTCTCGCGTTTGTCAGTTTCTGACAGGATCAGGTTTCAAAAGCACATCAATCATCAAGCACACTTTATCATCAGCTCAAGAAGTTTGTTATTTCAAATAAAGAAATGCGACGAGCACAAGCAAAAACGCAAAACAGCTCGCACTTCAGACTGGCTCGTAAAAAACTACGGGGCACAGAGTAAAATCTGCTCCTTTGTTTTGGCTTTGTGGCTTTTCATCAAGACAATGACAATGTTCATTTGTGCCCAGATCGAACAGGGCTCGTTATTATATGATATTATATGTATATATAGTTTCTCGGCTGTGTATGAAAACATGGCGGCTAATTTGTTTTTGTTCTGGCTTGTTGCGTGAGCTCGTGACATATCTCTGTAAACCAATAGTGTTCAGCTGCGCGTCTAGCTCAGCCTTTGGGAGCCTTTTGGTACCCTTCTCGTGTTTGGTACTCTTTTGAAAGGGTGGCGAAAAAGTGGTACAGTACGGTTCGGTTTGGTATGCCCTTTGTCAGTGGAAACGGACACAAAAGCGTACCGACCTGTACCGTACCAGTCAGTGGAAATGAGCCATATGTCCTTCTGTCAAACATTCTGTGTATCTGTCTATATCTCTATTAATGTATTTATCTTGAACATTTTGTCCATATATATATATATATATATATATATATATATATATATATATATATATATATAT
>CAIGQZ010032745.1:420438-431757 GCA_903798205.1 Danio tinwini | reverse complement strand
TATATATATATATATATATATATATATATATATATATATATATATATGTGTGGCCCATAATGGCTAAACTTTATTATGTGAGCTTAGTCTTAAAAGTTAATGGATCATGATATGTGTAGTGAGTGGCCAAGAGCTATGAGAGTGGTACGAGGCTAGTGGCATAAGTGGAAACGCTTTCCCTTTCGAAAGGGTACCAAAACACAAGAAAGGGTACCAAAAGGTGGAGCTACACGTGCAGCCAAACGCTGATTGGTTACAGAGATACGTCACGAGCTTGCGGAGCTAGCCAGAATGAAAACATAGGAACCGCCATATTTTAAAAACACAGCCGAGACATTACATCGTAATACTTAATGCATATAATAACGAGCCATGGATGACCCAAGCTCAAACAAACTTTGTTGTTGTCTTGATTTACAGCCACAAAGCCAAGAAGAACAAAATCTGCTGTGTCCTGTTGTTGTTTTACGAGGCTGTCTAAAAGTGCGAGCGGTTTTCGCTTTTTTTAAAGGGAGCTCGCGATCGCGTCTATACTTGATATAATGAACTTCTTGAGCTGATGATAATAACGTGTGTGTAATTATTAAAGTGTCTTCAACATCTGATCCTTTCAAAAAAGAAAAGGACAAACGTGAAAGTGAAGCGCAAAAAAACTAAGGAGAAGCCAGACAAAACACATGAGCAAATTGTATCAGCAACCTGAATCACAAACAAACTGCCATGTTTATCATCGCCCTTTGGACTGTTATGATCTAGGAATGACAGAATTACTCTCTAACAGAGGCTACATGTACCGGTGAAAATTACAGACACAGATGAGAGATTAGCACTGACTGTGGGCTATGTTGCATGTTGTTTTTGAACCCAAATTTGGACTAAATGTATGCTGTATGTAGTTTTTCTGCCATTAGTTATATCTCGGAGACCGTAAGGGTCTGTATGTGTTTAAATATGCTAATTTATTTATTTATTTTATATAATTGCAGACGTTACAGTAGGCTATAACTATTTGTGTATAAACCATCTGTTTTGTGAGAAGTGCTTCTCATAGTATGTGAACGACCTGTACAGCTTTACTGTAGACATTTATTTGAGCAAAAATGATGTTGACTGAAATTTTCTGTCATACACCACGCCCACCAAAAGGGTACCCTTGGTAGTGGAAGCGCAAGCCTGATAAAGGTGACATTGGCCCGTTTCCACTGACTGGTACAGTACGGTACGGTTCGGTTCGTATGCCTTTTGACAGTGGAAACGGCCATAAAAGCGTACAGAATCAAACCATACCGTACCATACCACTCACTGTTTCTCAATTCCAGAAATGCAGAGAATGGACTTGTGTTCTCATGGAGACCATTCTTGTCAAGTTACTTTAGAACAAACAACTCTAGAGATTGCGAGAACACACATTGCGTCCTGTAAGAAATATAAATAAACCAGATTTTAATATGAATTTCAACAGATAAAGTCCCTTAATGTGTTTATGCCTTTTTAGAGTGTTTACTTTCACCTTCTCATTTTAGGGAATCTCCTGAGATAACGAAGTTCTATTTCTGAACTTTATAGATCTATATGAAATGCTGTTTCCCACCTCCTTTCTTTAGATGCAATGAATTTTACAGCAAGTTCCGCTCTGAATTCTGCATCGATGCATCTACAATATCAAGGACATATCTGGCTTCTTTCAGGGTTCTCTGTTCTTGCTGTCTTGAGTTTTATAACAATGATAATGATGATGACACTACAGGAGAGCACAAAGACACAAGATTGCTTAAGAATGTATATTGATAAACAGGCTTTATATGTTCTTCCGCTCCTCTGAGACTCAAGACTGTTGTGCGAACAGGTTAACACATGCGACTGGTCTCGCTCCATTCCCATGGCTCTCGGCCATGCTCCCTTGTGACAATATGGTTCTTAATTTGTATATTTTGTTATGATCATTCACAATGAATTTTTTTTAGGAGACTATAAATCCTGGAAATCCCTATCAAAGAAAGCCTCGCTCGAGACCCAGCATCCCACCATTACAACGGAGTGAAGAGACCAGAAGAATTGCTAAAATATTTGCTTCAAAGTTCACAGAAGAAAGTTAGTACAATCTAATTTGTGTGCGTGTTTTTAATGTTTTTACAGTATGTGAATGTACATTTCTGATTATTATTTATTTGATAAATGGTGCAGTACGGTATGGACTTTATTATGAAAACTTTTGATAATGTTTTAAAAAATGCATTAAATATAGTTTATTTACAGCAATGAAATATTTTTGTAATAAAGAATTGTGCAGATTGTTCCTCTTACAGGTGATTGTTTTTTAAGGTTTTATACAATATCGAGGACGTTTAATGTCTGTCAGAATGAGCTGCTCACATGCATTAAGCATTTAGCTGACAGATGAGAAAATTGGCCAATTTGAGCTGCTGCAGACAATAGGCCACACTGACAGTGATGTAACCAAAGGATTATCCAGAGACAAAAGCAGCCAACGGCCAGACAAAAGCTCTCTTTTACCCTCTCCGTCTGTTTAATGAGCTCTAATTATAGAGATGAAGCTGATCGAGGATCTGAACCTCTTGCTGACCTCCATCCAAAACTAATGAATCGACTGACAGACTCGCAGCCATAGAAGATTTAATAGAGGAAAACCATTAATGCTTATTTGTGTAATGATTTTACTGCCTAGATGGAACCTGCATTGGTGAATACTGGTTTTAGTTTTATACTTTATACCTATAAAATTAGACAAGGCCAGGCAAGTTTATTTATATAGCACATTTCATACACAATGGTAATTCAAAGTGCTTTACATAAACAAGAATAAAAGTATAAACAAGTATAAGAAATAAAAACAACAAAAAATAAAAATTATTAAAAACTGATTTAAAACAAGTTTAAATGAATGAAAAAGAAAAGAAAAACATAATAGTGCGATCTGTCGGATGTAGCACAGTGCTAATTCAGTAAAGGCACAGCTAAACAAATGTGTTTTAAGTCTTGATTTGAATGTGCCTAATAAGCACATCTGATCATTTCTGGAAGCTGATTACAGCAGCGGGGGGTGTAGTAGCTGAAGACGGATTCACCCTGCTTTTGAACACTTGGAATTTCTAATTTACTTGATTCTAGTGATCTGAGTGATTTGTTTTTGTATTCAGTGAGCATTTCTAAAATATATTGAGGTCCTAGGCCATTTAGTGATTTATAGACTAGTGATAATATTAAAATCTATTCTGAATATGACTGGGAGCCAGTGTAAAGACCTGAGGACAGGTGTGATGTACTCTGATGCTCTGGTCAGAATCCTGGCAGCAGCATTCTGGATGAGCTGCAGCTGTCTGACTGTCTTTGTGGGAAGCCCAGTGAGGAGGCCGTTACAGTAATCCGCCCTGCTGGTGATAAAAGCATGAAAAAAGTCTTCAATGGAATCAAAGCATCTAATTCTTGCAATTTAGGCTTCTTAAATTAATTATTTGTATAAATAGATTATATTATTAAACAGAAATATTATTATTATTATTATTATTATTTATACAAGTTTTCAACTGTATATATTTATAGCAGTAGGATGATGAGGCATCCCTGCATCAAGTTACACTTATAAAATTTCAATAGAGTGAAAATTGTCTTAATGTTTCAAAAAACATTTGTCAAAATGTGGTAGAAATAATGTAATCACTATTCAGGATAATGTATATAATAATTTTAAATATTGTAATTCTGGTTTATAGCGTAATATATAAAAGAATATGTGATCATACTAAATCTAGTTATGTATTAAAATGACTTTTTAAAGCTTTTTTCTACACGTGTAAAACCTAGTAATTTGGCAAAATATAAAGATTTAACAAGACAATTAATCACTATTTTGGTGCTGCACTATGATCCTTATAAAATATAATGGTTTTTTTTCATTGATCTAAATATGATGGACCAGATTAGATCAACTAAATTTTAAGTTGTGTTAAAATTGTCACTTTTTTTTTCTTTGGTTCTTTTTTAAATTATGGTAACCATATTGTTCAGTAATTATTTTCAAATCATCAAAGATTTGATTCAAAATTCAAAACAGAGCTAAACTGTTTTGAATTTCTGAATTAAACAAAACTGCCCAAAAATAAACAAATAAATAAATAAATAAAATTGAAAATTGTCAGCTTGTTGATTTACTGGATTTATTTGGAGTAAAATGCTCATTTTATATTATTCTCTAAACATCTGTTAACACTATTTCCAAATATTTAATATACATGTCACTTAGAGTATCTCCTAAAAAAATGGGTTATTCCACCAAATATATTTTTCTTAACTCTTGTGTAGTTATTAAAAGGTTGGTATTATGATTTCTAAACATATGTAATATATATGGAAGAGATGTAACCATCAGTGTACAGTGTAAAACAATTATGTTTTACTCAAGCACATAATTATAAATCATAAATCCAGAGAAACTGACAATTTGCAAATTACCATTTTTTCCCCATCGCTGTATATAGTGGTTTATCTATACCTAAAATATATATAACTTTAATTATTTTTATAGAGTTCCCACGCCATCAGTACTTTTTTATTAGGGTGTTTGGTTGATTCCGGTCTAGTGGCTGTAAAGCAGTATGTCTTTGTGGCCACTGGTCTGTGCATTTACACACATCTTGTTTGTGGCTCGAGTCATTTTGGGATGTCAGAGTCGGGAATCCAAATGTATGATGCTTTAGAGGAGGAAGAAATAATGTTGGAGAAAAATGAGGAGACTGGAAACCAGGCAGCAAAATCACTGGAGATACACCACTGAAAACATTGATTGTGGTCGACGGATGCGGAAAACCGTGGCAATGATGCGAAAAATCAGCATTTTGATGATGTATTTGTGCGTGTATGATGAGATTGTGAATCTTTTCAGCTTGAAAAAGGCGTCGATGACACAACGTCTGAGCGTTTTGAAGCGATTCAACAAAGTCTGTCAGCAAAAGTTTTCCTTCGGTGAACTTCTGCCAGAGATTCTGAAGAAGTGGAAGATTAAAATCTCAATCAAGACTTTGAAATCATGATTTTAAATCTGAATTTATAAATCGTATATATGCTTCATACCTCGGATTGACTCGTGGAGTGACGGATCTTCTCCTTCAGACGCTTCTGAATCGCTCTGAGGTTGAGTTTCTGCTGAAAAGTTTCTGCACAAGATTCGTTACATCAGTGGTAGGCTATAGGTATGGGATCAGATTTCCACCAAAAATAGGCTATACAGTCAAGGATAGAAAAATAATAAGTGTAAATAAAAAAATTGAAAACACGTGAAATTATTGGAGGAGCAGCTGTCAATTCTAGCTAGTTGGCCAATCATGACTCTTAAAGTCCACCGCGATTTTAAAGTACACATGATATCTAAACTAACCATATTGATTTTGTTAGCTCACATTGCTAGTTTTCTGGTGAACAATTCGTCTGTGCATGTCATTCAGAAAAAAAAAATAGTTTGTCTTTGTAATCTAAAATTAAAATCTGAAAATGCACTTCCTGTTTGTTTTCAGTTAAATTCTCGGATTACGTCTGAGGTATTGGGTGTGGTTAACAGACTTAACCACGCCCCTCCAACTGTCAGTTTTGACATCGCTATGACGACAAACAGAATCGGGAGGTTTCTTTTTAGATTGTAATAACGTTCCCCAAACCTTTTTCCTGATCTTTCTGAATGAAATGCTTACTTTACTATATCCAATCAGCTCACAGTGGAAGAAAACAAACCACACCCACTGTTTTCTCATGTAATATTCCATTTCTCTTGGAACTGTCACAATTCGGGGAAAAAAAGCAGCTTTCAGTTCCTGTAGATTTTTAATTAATCTTAAACGGAATCTTTTGGAAAGCAAGCGCAAAATGTGGAAACAAAAGTGAAGGAGAAAACATTGTAAGCACACACAAAAAATTAAATGAGTGGAAAAACAGATTTTTTTATGCAATTTAGAAAACTTTAGTTCAGGTTGGATTTGTGCAATGTAATTTTAAACATTTGTTCATTTTTATTAACACTCATTATCTTTCAGCATGTCACCTTGTTGTTTCTTATTCTTCAGTTTTCGTTTTTTTGTGCAAAATAAGTTTACATGTGTTTTTGTTTTTATTTATGTCTTTGATCTATTATTTTTCAGTCGGTGACTGCGATACTAACTTTCCTTTGACTTAGTTTAATTTTTAGACTAAGTCTGACCTTCTTTCATTTTTAGACACTCATATGCTATATGGCCAATTTTTGTTCATCGAATCCACCTTTTAAACCACATGTCTTTTAACTGTGGCAGAAACTTTAGCACTAGAAACCCACATGAACACGAGGAGGACATACAAACTCCACACAGAAAGACCTTTTGGCTCGGGAACCAGTGTCTTTCTTGTTATGCTGTGATGTAACAGTGCCAACCCATAGTTTAGGTTAATACAATCGATAGGCACAGTTCACCTAAAAAAAATTTATTTTGTCATCACACTTTATTTTAGACCTATTTGAGTTTCTTTATGCTTTTGAAAGCATTATATTTTAAGGCTGTTGAAATCCGGTAGGATTAACTTTTGTAGTAATTGGTTTTTCAAACTATGGCTACCGGGGAGGCACCGTGGCTCATTGGTTAGCATTGTCGCCTCACAGCAAAAAGGTCGCTGGTTCGAGCCCCGACTGGGCCAGTTGGAATTTTTGTGTAGAGTTTGCATGTTCTTCCAGAATGAACTAAATTGGCCGTAGTGTATGAGTGTGAGTGTGTATGGGTGTTTCCCAGTGCTGGGTTGTGGCTGGACGGGCATTTGATGCGTAAAACATATGCTGGAATAGTTGGTGAATCATTCCACTGTGACGACCCCTGATAAACAAAGGGACTAAGCCGAAGAAAAATGAATGAATGAATACTATGGCTACCAGTTTCCAACATTCTTCAAAACCACACCAGGGTGAGTGAGTGATTATAGCTACAGTTTTATTTTTGTCTGAAGTATTGTTTGCTCTTCACACTTACCCAGCTTTCTCTGTTTGCGTTGCACTGAAGAGACAATCTGACCAAGAATCTGGTACATTTCAGCTAAAAGCAGCTTAGAGTTATTCAGATGTGGCTGATGTGTTAAATTCTGCTCTGCCAGCCAACAGTTGGATGCCAACAAAATCTTCTTACTCCTCTGAAGATGCTGTAACTGCAGACAAGTCCTTTAGATCAGGTAAGTCATGAAAAATAACCCTAAGGAGTATTTTACACATGTAAGACTTACATTTCACATGTAATTTATTCAATCAAACTGCACCTGCTAACAAATAGTATGCCTGAACTTTCCTTACAATTAAACTCACTTTTTCACAGTATCTACACTACCGGTAAAAAGTTTGGGGTCAGTAGGATTTTTAAATGTTTTAAAATAAGCTTATCCTGCTCACCAAGGCTGCATTTATTTAATTGAAAATACAGTACAAATTGTAAAATAGTGAAATGTTATTGCACTATAAAATAACTGTTCTGAAGTAGTTTATCATTTAATTTAATCATTTATTCGAGTGATTTTGATGATGAATTTTCAGCTTCATTACTCCAGTCTTCAGAGTCACATGATCCTTCAAAAATCACTCTAATAGTAATTTTTATAGTAATAATAATTATTAGTAGTAGTAGTAGTAGTAATGGTAATAGTAATAAAAAACAATAATGACTGGAATAATAAATTCATTTGAAACTACATACAATAAGAAAGCAGGTATTTTAAAATTTTAATATTTATCAATTTAACTATTCTTTTACATTTAATAAAAGACACCTTGATGAACAGAATCGTTTTCTTAAAAAAAACATAAAAAAAACTTTTTTTTACATTTACAGTTATGAAAAGAATTAAAAGGGAGGTCCCGTGTGCATTTTTGAGGCTTGGTTGAGTTTATAAGATGCAAAGCAATGTGTGCTAATACTTCACTTTTGATTTTACAGTACAGCTATTCTGCTAATATGGAAACTACTGTCATATTTCCTAATTCCTCTGAAAGGCCTGCCCTCAAGAGGCTCTGATTGGTCAGCTAAAATAATGTGTGGATCGGCTCCACATCACAGCCCTACAATCGCAAACTTTTGCACTGTGTAAACACAGTCACAGTCAGATTAGCTGTTACCAGCGTTAGCGTCCACATATATAGACAGACACTGCAGTGATGGTCAAGATTGTGAGTTTACAGCAGTCTGACAGATAAATATGAATTTGTAGCTAAATTGTTAGTGGTGCCAAACAACATTACAACGTGCCATTAATGCTAAAACTGTGCATGTAGTTGATCAATTTTAACTAATAAAAATACTTACAGGTTGTGGCTCACAATCCACAGCTTCATCGGTTGGAGGAGTTTTTAGCAGAATCCAACACTGAACTGAGAGAGATTCTGGAAGCTTTCCTTTGTCAAATGCTAGCTATATCTTTTTTTTTTTATAATTCTTGGGAACATAACGTAATTAAAATTAAACTGTAAGCACTTCTCTCTTTGTCTCGTGACCCGTGTCCAAATACAGAAACAGAAAATAGCAGCATTTGGACAGCATTTTAGCTTTCGCTGCTATAACATTACAACGCCTCTAGCCACGCCACTTCACTGCACAGGGTGTGTGCACGAGGTGAATGCACGTAACTGGAAGCCCTTGTAATCTCACTAGCCCGAATGTATTTTTTTATAGTCCCCAAATTCTTTCGCTGTAGGCTTTGCTAGGCTGACTCTGTAAAAACCAATGTCTCCCTTCGAATTGAACTTTGAGCGTTTTACATTCAGAGATGCAGTTTATGTTCACACAGCTACATTACACATCAATCAAAGTTTAAAAAATGATATCGTAGTGGACCACCCCTTTAAGAGACAAATTCAAATGTGAGTTTCTCTGGATTTATTAGGTGGGTTTGAACTAAATGTAAAACATTTTTTTTTTTGTTTTTATGAAGGTCTGATAATATTTTTTTTCAAATAAAAAAAAATATATTTTATTTTTAGAAAATGACAATTGGTCAGAAAAATCTGTGTTATTCCACCAAACATTAATGTCTTAACTCTTTTAAGTTAAAACTTCATATTCTGTTTACAAATGTGCAAATGTGTGTAGCTGTGTAAGTTAGATTTTCAATCATACACTGTAGAAAAAAAGGTTCCACAAAAATCATTCATGTTGTCTCAACACCAATCGATTAAGTTAACTTGACAAATTTAATTGAATTGTACATAAAGTTTCTCCCCCAAAAATCTTTAGAAATTTGTTGTTTCAGCTCATTTTAAATAAAATTCTATGGTGTAAAAAATGCTGGGTTCCACACAATCGATTTGTGTTGGGACAACATGAAGGAATTAAGTTAAATGATTAGTTTTTACAAATTTAAGTAGACTGAACATAAAACAATTAAGTTGTCAAAAAAAACTTAAATAATTGTCGTGTTTTAGCTCAATTTAAATAAGTAGTTTAAACAAACAGCAAACATCATTTTTGAGTGTACCTTTAAATTGACCCTGATGGTTTCTCTCATCCTTTCCTCATCTTCCAAGAGTTCCAGAAGCTGTGTGTTGTTCAAACACTTCAAATAGTCCCCATTTAGCATTGCATCCCCTTTATAAGGCATTGCAGCTCGTTTATGGAGGCACTGTGTCTGGATAAGGACTTTGAGCCGCTGATCTTGTTTTTGTAACATGATCATGATCAGCTCTAGAGAGGTTAGTTGGTTAATGGGGGTTTCAGAGTGCACACCGGAGCCAACACATTAACACAAAACAACACCTTATACAACACGCAATGCAAAGACAAAAAACATGATTCAGGATGTACTGTAAATGTGGCCTTCAGCACCTTGGACAGTTCTATAATTAGAATACTTTTTTTGATCTGCTATTTTATATTATTGTTTTGTTCAATGAATTGAGTACTTTATTATACAATTAAATCATTCACAACAACCACACCTACTGCTAGATATACAAGCAATGTTTGATTAATAACAAACAAACAGAAATAGATAAATGTAAATAAATATTTTATTTGTGGTTTGTGTATTGCGTTTGTATAGTTAGATACCTAGTTGCATACATTTAAAATAAGGCAAAAATTAATCATGGTTTTAATATGGTAAGCGTTTAGTAAAAGTGTTTTTTGTTGTTGTGTTTTGTTTTTTTGGTGGATTGATTACTATGTATAACCACAGTTTTACAAAAATGCCATGGTTAAATTAGGGACCCTTTTTACAAGACTGCATGTTATGACACATTTAACAGTCATCAAAATTTAAAATCCTTGAACATTTTTAATATTTAGACTTTTTTATTTAGATTATTTTTCTGAAAGTCTTGATAACACTATTGTGAAGTTTTTCTTTTATTATTTCAGCAAATAGGATTAAAAATATATATATTTGTTGTGCTCTTCCATCACTGCGGATAAAGTTTAACGTTACCCAACTGTGATGACTTCCGCTACTGAGAAACGGTCTATGTGCATACTTAAATCAATACTTTCAAATAGCCATTTTGATCTGAAACAAGGATTATTCAGCCTGATCTCATGAGAAAACGTAAGTATTTTACATTTTGTGAGTTTAGTGGTTAATTCGAGTTCAGTCGTATGAAAATGTATGATTTTAAAAAGGAGCCGTGGCACCCACCCCCATCCCTAAACCCAACCGTCACTGGGTGATGAGCAAATCGTACTAAATTGTACAAATTTGATCGTAGGAATTCATAAAATTTAGCCACTAAATGAAAAAGTTATGAATTGCCGTGGGATTGCGTTGAATTATCACAATATGGAGCAGTAATTTAAAAGAAATAGTTTGGTGTCAGCAGTTTTTTGGTGATAGTTTAAACTTTAAAGTATTGATTGTAACTGGGTATCAGTATGAGTTTCTTTCTTCTGTTGAAAACAAAAAAAGGTATTTTGAAAAATGTTGGTATCCGAACACCTGATGGTCACCATTGACTTGATAGTATGGGAAAAAATATGGAAGTCAATGATGACCATTGACTGATAGTGAAAATTAATCATGGTTTTGCAACAAATAAAACCAAAAACCATAGTAACTACAAATTAACTATGGGTTTGCGACACTAACAAAAATGTATTATAATATTTGTTGGTAAATTGTTGTTATACAAATAGTTATAAAAACCTTTGTTGCTACACTTTTGCTATAGCCTAATAAAGTCATGATTAATTTTCATAATGGTTGGCACAAAACTCGAAATTAAAATACGTATCTATGGAGTCAATCTAGGGCCATATATACTTGCAAAATAAAAGAAAGTTTTGCAAACAAAACAATTAAGTATTGAGCAAAAAAAA
>CAIGQZ010032745.1:384595-395212 GCA_903798205.1 Danio tinwini | reverse complement strand
CATCTGTGTATATATATATATATATATATATATATATATATATATATATAATATTAATTTGTAAATAATATTCCATTTTACAGTGTCCTTTTCATGACGACTACATCCTAGGCCTGCATGAGAAGATTCGGAGTATGTCAGTGGAGTTTCCAGACAAGTGAGTGACAAACGCTGATTAACCATTTCATTGTTACATCTATGCATTTGGCGGATGCTTTTATTCAAGTCAACATATACTGCATTCAAATTACACTTAAAAAAAAAAACATGCACTTTTTTTAAGCCAAACCCGTGATATCAGTGTGCTTAATAATTGAAAATTAAATTACCTACAAATGATTCAGGTGTAGAGATTGCATCAACTAAAATGACAGAACAACTAATGGGGTTTTCTATTAAATTATTTACATTTTTTATAAAAAGAAAATCGTTATTATTATTATAAATGCAGATGTGAATGCCTTTTAGTCAACAGTGTTTCTTTAAAGTTTTAAGTAATGTCACTTAATGAATATGCTTGATAAGCATCTACAAGCACACACACGTACATATATATTATAATAATTCTATTTTATATTAATATATTATTCATTGTTGTTATGTATTAATCAGTTTTTATTTTTGTGTAAATGTGATACTTGTTTCATTATTCTTTGTGTTTCTTGGTGAATAGAAAATTAAAATGAGCCACATTAATTTTGTAACAGTGTCTGTTTGTAAACTGTGGGTCATTTTGGCCATTAATAACCTGAAAAGGGTAATCTATAGCAAAAAATTACTTTACAGATCTCACTTTTTTTTCATCAATTATTTTTCTCCACATGAACCGCGCACACAGTCAAACAGCTCATGTAATTGTGTTTGTGTTGTTTGCACAGGCCTGAGATCAGTGAGCAGCTGAAGGAGCTGATTATCAGAATGCTGGATAAAGTCCCTGAAACTAGAATCACATTAGCTGAGATAAAGGTGAGAGAATCATAAAAGATCACTCAGCAGTCTGCACCGGTAGCCTAGTTAACTTGTGTGCTGACATATAGTGCCACTGCAGGTGCCCCAGGTTCAAGTCCCATCTCGGAGACTCCCTCTTTCGCTCCAAAATCTATTCTTATCTTGACACTGTCCTGTCATAATAAAAAATGTTAAAAATAAATCTTAAATTTAAAAAAATCAATAAGATCCTTCAGCAGTACTGTGAATATATTAGTTTGTGTCCCACAAGACAGTGTGTAATGTGTGTGTGTTTCAGCTACACCCATGGGTCACGGTGGATGGCACTGATCTGCTGCCGCTGGAGGAGGATCACTGCACTGTGGTGGAGGTCACCGAGGAGGAGGTGCAGAACTCTGTCAAACTAGTGCCCAGCCTGTCTGCTGTGGTGAGTACATCTCTACTTGTGATTGCAAATTTGTATGAGTTTCATTCTTTTGTTGAACACAGCAGAAGATATTTTGAAGAATGTTGGAAACTGGTAGTCACTTTTATCATAGTATTTTTTATCTACACTGTAAAATATGCTGGGTTCCACACTATTTCTTCACGTTGTCTCAACACAAATTAAGTAAGTTAATGGAATTGTTTTTGGAAATTTAAATGGATTGAACATACAACAATTAAGTTGTCTCGAAAAGAAAGTTTGTTGATCAACTCATTTTAAATAAGAAGTTTATACAAGCAGCAAAACAATTTTTTGAGTGTATTATAGAGGTTAGTCGCTACCGTCTTTCAACATTCTTCAAAATATCTTCTTTTGTGTTCAACAAAAGAATGATATCACTTGAGGGTGAGTATATTTTCATTTATTGGTGAACTGGTCCTTTAGATAGTGATGTATAGATCTGAATTGAGAAATTTCTTAATATAAATTCTTGATTACTTTTTATTAATAATACATTAGTACTGGGATTTATTTATTTATATTATTTTGTTGGTCTAACAGATTAATTGCTAGTTTGAGTTTGCTAAGGTTTTTTCAATCATTGCATGTACATTGCACATTCCTAATTATCCCAGCAGCCAAGTGAATGTCAATGCATGTTAAAAAAGATGCCAAATTTTTTAATCTATTTAATGTCAAAACTTTGACGTCCATTTGACATCCATACATTGATGCCCTTTTGACCACTAAAACAACGACACAATAGGCATCATGATATAATAAAGGTTTTAATCATCCGAAAGCTTCGATTCAAATTTTACATTGGACTTTGTATCCCTTACAATGCATGTAAACTATACCTTGATGTCAAAATAACATCAGAATTATCTACCACTGGCGTCCAGCATATACTTGAAATTTGTAATCGAATCTTTCCGATGATTAAAACTTTTCCGTTGTTATAATACTTTTTGTGTCATTGTTTTGGTGTTCAAAATGCCATCAATGTGTGGATGTCAAATAGACGTCAAGCTTTACACATTAAATCTATTTGCATTTTTGAAGTGTTTCTGACTTTTTTTAAATGTTAATTTGGTATTAAGGAGCCCGCTGGGTTGTCTAACCAAAAAAGTCCCATGTTGTGGGTCAAAATCAAGAATCCCAATATGGTTATTTACACGTTTTCACTAATGTCCCATTTAACAGTAAATTTCACTTGTTTTACTCCTCTTATTTTCAGATTCTGGTGAAATCGATGCTGCGTAAGCGCTCTTTCAGTAACCCCTTCGAGTGTCCGAGTGGCCGGCAGGGCAGATCCATGTCTGCTCCTGGAGGCCTGACTGTGTAAGCACACAACACACACATCACGGTATCTACTGTATTATACACTCAATATACAGTACCTATCTGAGACTTCTCTTATTTCTCTCAATCACTCCTGCAGGGATATGTCACTGTTTCGCCCTCTAAGGTATCACATGATACAGCCATGATAATCTGTTGTAGTTTTTCAGACTGTATGTTTGTGTAGGTGTATGTGTATGGCAAGCCAGTTTAACATTTAATCAATAATATACAAAATATCCTAGTGTCTATTTTAATGCTGCTAGTACTAGTATTGTTTCTAGTAAAAATTTTCACATTTTTGTTATCGACTTTGATCGTTATCTGTCTTTGAGATTAGTGTTGATTAGTCTGTATTATATTTGTAAACAGTACGTATTTTATAAACTAATTATTAATTAGGTACTAGTGCTTATGTTGTAGATACTAGTACCTATTATTAGTGTCAGGATTGTTATAGGCTCTGTATTATGTGTTTGTTTTGGTCATGTGATTTCTTTGTTCCTTTTTCCCTGCCGTTTTTTTTATTTTCCCCATTATTAAAATTCTGGCTTAGTTCATTATCAGTCTGTTATTTAAGCCCCAGTGTTTCCTCTGTTCATTATCGTGTATTCATTGTCTTTGTGTACCTGTTCCCTCGATGTGTGTACAGTATACTGTTTCTACCTGTGATTAAACATCTGTGACTGTAATCCTGTCGATATTTCCTCGTACTTTCCTGCAAAACCATGACAATTACTACCAGTACTAGAGATGCTAGTGTGTGTGTTAAATGGATACTAGGTTACATTCTGGTATTCATTTATTAGATACTAGTCGTCATTAGCAATACTAGTACACATTTATTTTATACTAGTATTAATGCAAAATATAACTAGTACTTTTTTTTTTTACTAAGATTTTACCGAGTCATTACAAAAGATTAATAAAAAAGCGGTGACTAAAAAAAGAATTGTACTTCAACAATAGTTACAAAATGAACTAGTGTCTAATATTAAGTACTATCGTAGATACCTAATAAATAACTACTAGAATGTGTTAAATACACAACAAGTAGCTAATTAAAAAGTACTAGTATACATATAAGAACTAATACCTCAATAGGAACTATTAGTTTTGACCTTATTCTTCAATGCGAAGAGTGCTCCTTTTTGCAATTGTTTTAGAACTTTCGATTCAGTTGCCTATGGGAGAAATAATTAGAAATAATAAACGGCAGAAAACTGTCAAACTACTTGCTCTAAAACAAGTGTTTGCATGACTACAGACAAAGTACAATAATATAAAAAGAAAATATCAGGTTGCATCATCAAGCAGCAAAACAAGCTGTTTTTAACGTTTAAAAATGAATGGAAGTGAATGAGACCGGAAGTCTTAAGCCAAAAAGATTCAAATGGCTGCTCCCGCTCTTACATGGAGAATAAGGTGAATAGCAAATATTACAAAGGCATTACATACAAGTCAAAACTGAATAGGTCATATCTCAATGACAGATCTCCATAGAGGTCAATAACAAAAAACTGAAACTCGTTATAAGTAACAATAGACTAGGAACTAGTTGCTTATAAAATAAGTAGTAATGTGCCGATCGATACTAAATTATCGATATCTCTAATACCAGCTTTGTATGTTCTAGAATCGATTATCTTATCAAAATATCAATACTTTAATCATTTGGAGCAAATATGTAGTTTATTGACAATAAAAATACAGCAAAAGTAACCACAATTACCCTAGTTTATCTGAATAATGCCAACTTATTCAGAACTACTTGTTCTACCGCCTGCCACGTCATGTGCGTAATATTGCACTGTACAACTGCAGATCACACTAGCTAGCCACTCAGTCTGCTAGCCTGGCACATGTTGTTCATTCACATGGTTTTTGTGACAATGATAAAACAACAGAAAAAGGTTCAAAATCTTCAAGAAAACCGGGTTAACACGTCACTAAACCAAAAAGTGTGAATGTTTATTGTTTTATGTTAAGATGTTCAGACAAGCGTTTGCGCAGATGCTGTCAATAAATATGTAAATTGGCTCTTTTTTGTATGATAATTCTTCATCAATAAACAAGAATAACCCGTAATATGTCTCGTATACAGTATTAAGTGACACTTTTAAGTACACTACTTGTTACTTTAATTTCCCAAACAGTATTTTTGGGCAAAGTATCGGTATTGGATCGGTATCGCCGATACTCGACTTTATTTTACTTGGTATCAGATCGGATAGGAAACCAGTTGTATCGCACATCACTAGAAATAAGTACTAGTATCTAATGATTAATATCATGATGTAATTAAAAATACAATTGGGTTCAAATAGGTACTAGTTTTACTAGTATATATATTTAATTGAATACTGCTAGTCATAATGTGTGTGTGTCCTCATAATGCACTAGTGTGTGCGCAAGCGTGTGTATCCATCACATGTTGATCAAATTCTGGATGATTTATGAGTCATTTTCCTCATGGCGACCTAAATAATGTCCCCACAAGATAAGAGTTTACAGCTATTGTTATACTTGTGGGGACAAATTTTTGGTCACTAAGAGGAAAACGACTCATAAATCATCCAGAATTAAGTATTTTAAAAATGTAAAATCGCAGATTAGGAGTAGTGGATAGAAAATACAGTCTGTACAGTATAAAAATCATTATGACTTTAGAAATCCTCGTAAAGATAGCTGTATGTGTGTGTGTGTATATACTGGTTTTAGTGGTTTGTGAGGACGCATTTGTATAATGATGTGTATAATGTTGATCGGGTTTATGAGGACATGCACTTTGTCCTTTATAATTCAAAATGCTTAAAAATCATCTTTTGACATTCAAAATGTTTCCTTTGCGGATCGAATTTAGGGCTAGGGGTAGGTTAAGACCATATAATAAGCAGATTTTACAGTATAAAATACATTACGCCTATGGAGAGTCCTCATAAACCACCAACATTGTGTCTGTGTGTGAATCTTCATATTTTGCTGGTGTGTGTCTCCAACAGCAGAGGGAGTAACACTAACAGTAATGGAAGCAGAGAAGGGGAGCTGGAAAACCTTATCGAGGATGAAATTTATCCATGAATCAGCTTAAATCATTTTGCAGATTGACCCAGTTGTGCGATGTGACCATTTTTCACATCTTCATTTGATTATTTTGATAATCAACATGCTTTGTTTCCACTATACATCACAGAGTGATGTAAGGATAGACTTTGAGGTATATGTTTAAATATAAAGCTGAATCTGGTTAACAATATTTCACATTCATGTAACAAATAAGAAATCGTTAACATTTGAATGTGTTTAACAGCAAAATGTTTCATCTAATGTGAAAGAATTTTAACTATAATCAATATTTATATAAAAATATTGTATGACTGCATATGACAGAGTAGCATGTAATGTGGCAGCAGCAACAGTACTGATAATCAAATAACCTTTGCTTGAGATGTTAATAAGCTGTTGAGTTATGTGGTTGTACTGTATTTTTGTTCAGTCAATGAAAATTATGTTTTGCACAAATTGTAAGTCTGTCATTTGTTTATTTTTTTATATATATTTTTTTTTCTCAAAGCAACACAGAGCTATACAAAAAGCAACAACAATTATAAAGAAAAAAAAAAGGACAAAAGACAGAAGAAAACAGGATTTTAAAACCATTATTACATCAATTCCTCCTGTATTATGCATGGGTCAACAATGTTACACATATCTAGGCCAGAGAATTCTGAAAGCCAGGATTTAAAAAGTGGTTTTGATGCCTTTTTCCATAAACAAAGAATATTTTTTTGCTATCATCATGCCATATTGGACAGCTTTTTCAATTTAAAGACTGAACCCACGAAGCGAGCCAGACCAACCAAAAACAGCGATTGCTGGATCAGGGGCGAGGTCACAAGAGTAAGCCTCGGAGTAGAAGCTAAAAAATTCACTCCAAAACTCAAAAAGTTTTGGGCATGACCAAAAAAGATGTCCTAAGGAGCCTTCCGCAGATTCACATTTCTTACATTTAGAGGAGATGAAGGGGTAGAATTAATTAAGCTTAACCCTAGAATAATGAAGCCGATGTACTACTTTATATTGGATTAGTTGATGTCTGAAGTTAATAGAACATGTATTTATGACCTTGATAGACTTTTTCTAGTCCTCATTGGTAATTTGAATGCCTAAATCTTTCTCCTAGGAATCTTTCAAATACAAGGTAGATATGTCAACTTGATCATTAAAAATGTCTATAAAATGGGAAATCAAATTAGAGGCATCAGGAGAGGCAGAAAGTCCTTCATTTCTTGTCAGAAAATGTTTTTGTCACATTTCACTGACAGTGTTTCTTAGACATTACTTTGTCACTAAGGATTTTCCATAGATTTTCAATCAGGTCTAGTTTAGGACTCTAGGCTGCCATTTCAATATTGTAGTGTTTTCAGCTTCAAAAAACTGCTTTACCTGTTTTCCTGTGTGACGGGGCTCATTGTCCTGCTTGAAAGTTTTCTAGCTGAAATGCAGGGAAGGAACTGAATGTTTCTAAATGAGCTTCTGATAAAGATTTGCATAAATTTTGTGACATAGCTTTATAAAACACCACCAAACCATGACATATCACCTCGGCTTTACTGGCTCGAATATGTTTTTTATGTTTTTTCGAATATTATTTTTTTCCAAGTAAAATAAACTTGCTTTCATCACTAAATTAAACTTTATTATCAATACTACTAGGCTCAGAAATAATGTTACAAAAGCCATTGGGATGGTACCTACAGTTTATATCTAAAGGGTTCATATTGATATCTTAAAAATACAAACCTCTAAGCATACAAAAACCCTAAAAGTACATTAGTGCATCTTTTTTAAAAAGGTAGCACCTCAATTACATTGTTAACCTTTAGTTCTGAGAGTGTATTACAAAAACACAGCCAAGTCTCTGCTGTTTTAAATGTGCAGTATCAGTGCTCATACACACGTCCTGCAGTGCCCCAGTGAGGACGTTCTCTGATTAGCAACACAAACTCCAGGGACTCTCTAATGGCACTCTTTTGAAAAATGAGAGGGGAAACTGTAAAGGAGACAACATGTCAGCAGGAGAGCTCCATTATATCAACATACTCAAGGTGTTTCTTTTTCTTTTTCGTCCTTTTTTTTTTTTTAATTAAGGGTGTAAAACATGCAACATATGACAATCACAAAACCCATAAACAGCAATAGAGCAGAAATGAAAATAATATGAATAAACCATATGATAATTAGAATAACTTCAACAGTTCACCAATGATAACCTTTATTTCATTACTAATGCACTTTCAGACTGTATTTATCAAGATTTATCGAGAAAAAGCTTTCACTAATAATTTGCAATAATAAAATGCAATAATTTAAATAGGTAAGTGTAAATAGGTCATGCATTTTCCCCTATACAGTCCAAAGACAGGGAAATTGGGTGAACAAAATTAGTGGTAGTGTATGAGTGTGTGTGTGTGTGTGTGTGTGTGTGTGTGTGTGTGTGTGTGTGTGAGAGAGTGTATGAGTGTTTCCCAGTAATGGGTTGCTACTGCAAGGGCTACTGCTGTGTATGCTGGAATAGTTGGTGGTTCATTCTGCTGTGGCGACCTTTGATAAATAAAGCACTGAGCTGAAGGAAAATGAATGAAAGAATAAATAGGTAATATACCATTCAAAAGCATTTTTATTTTTGTTTATTTGTTCATTTATTTTGAAGTTGGTGGTGTGTGGGGGTTAAGGGTATTGAAAAATAATACTTTTATTTAGCAAGGATGCTTTAAATTGATCGAAACTGCCGTAGACCAGAAAATGTCTGGGCCAATTTTTTGTCCCAGTCCTGCTCTGATGGAAGTCTTTGTGTCTATTATGACCCATTGCTGCAATAAAGCAGATTAGCTGAACATACTGATATGTGATTTAATGGCTAAACAATAGGTTGATGATTTATGTGTCACTGACGTTATTGAATGTTTATTCTTTATCAGTTTAATCCTCATATACCAACATACAACTCTTCACTGTTATATACTGTGCTTTTTCAGTATCAATTGACAGAAAACCAAGAACTTTGATGACCACATCACCTTGACACTCTAGTAAACACTTGGAGGTGGTATACAGTTGTAGTCAGAAGTATTAGCCCCCCTTTGAATTTTTTTTCTCTTTGAAATATTTCCCAAATTATGTTTAACAGAGCGAGGAAATTTTCACAGTATGTCTGATAATATTTTGTCTTTCTGAAAAAGTTTTTTTTGTTTTATTTCGGCTAGAATAAAAGCTGTTTTTAATTTTTTAGGAACCATTTTAAGGTCAAAATTATTAGCCCCTTTAAGCAAATTTTTTTCGATAGTCTACAGAAAAAAACATTGTTATACAATAACTTGCCTAATTACCCTAACCTGCCTAGTTAACCTAATTAACCTAGTTAAGCCTTTAAATGTCACTTTAAGCTGTATAGATGTGTCTTGAAAAATATCTAGTAAAATATTATTTACTGTCATCATGGCAAAGATAAAATAAATCAGTTATTAGAGATGAGTTATTAAAACTATTATGTTTAGAAATGTGTTAAAAAATCTGCTCTCTGTTAAACAGAAATTGGGGAAAAAAGTAAACGGGGGCTAATAATTCTGACTTCAGCTGTACATGTACTTATAAGTGAATATATAAGTATGAGCAATACCACACTGGTGGAAGGCGTGCATGCTTAGTGTCCCAACAGTGATGATGTACAGCCATATCGCACAGGCTTATACGAGTAAATTATACAACACAGTTATGCAACAGTTTGACGGCATAATTGTGTATATAAAAAAAGAAAATCTAAAAAATCAAAATCAAATCAAAAAGTCTCAAAATCCTTTTGTATGAGGAACTACTTTCTTCTGCCATTCATTCACATCTGCAGCTGACATCAGAACAGCAAAAAACGGTTGCTACTTCACAAACGTCACTTTAGAGCTCGTTGATTGATTCACTAGCGTAATGTCTAAATTGATGACAAACAGGTGATTTTGCTCACATTTTAGGATTATAAGGCTGAACGGCATGAAATGCCATCAGTCTAGAGACATTTCCCAGTATTTCTGTAATTGGGAGATCACAATAATTAACCTTGAAAAAGTCGAAGCAAGGCAAACACTACCAGATTACTGTTGTGTTTGCGATAAAGAAAAATGCTAAACACATGCGGCCATTTCTTCTTTCTTCTTTTTTACTGAACTAGACTGCATTAACAAAAACAGGAGACTCATTAGAAACAAACAAATGGCCAACCAATAAGTAACTCAGGGTTATACAAAGACTAGCCAACACAAAATTAATTCCTAGTATGTTAGTCCCATCTCACACTCAATACACTACAATTACTATGGCATAAATACAGCATTACAACATACAAAAGAGAGAGATCGACTCAGAATGTCACTTACCAGATTTATAATGATTTGATCAGCTGTAATTTGGAGTTTTACGCTGAATTTTTCTCCTCTAAGGGCTTATTATGCAGTCTCTGTCGCCATCTTGTGGATCAACCGTCTTTGCTCTGCTACAAAACAACTACATTCTCGCCTTTAAAAAGCCTCAAAAGTACATTTTGTTGTCCAGCAGCTGCAATATTTGTCAAACTGTAGTCCTCTGCTTGCCACTCGCGTGGGCGGAGTAATACACAAAAGTGAGGAGGCTGTCGATTTCTGATATTGCAGAATATCGCATGGTTATCAGCCAATCAGATTCCAGAACTAGACAGAACTGTTGTGTATATATATAAAATATTTGCTTAAATTATATCTTTAAAGCATTCCTTTTCCTCTCACTCCTCATAATATCATATTTGATATAGATAGATAGATAGATAGATAGATAGATAGATAGATAGATAGATAGATAGATAGATAGATAGA
>CAIGQZ010032745.1:359889-370267 GCA_903798205.1 Danio tinwini | reverse complement strand
TAGATAGATAGATAGATAGATAGATAGATAGATAGATAGATAGATAGCAGGTTTAGTTGGTTGGTTGTTAGCGATAGCTGGTCAAACTGAACCATCAAACAAATAAAACCCCAAGGGTAATTGAAAGAATGACTTACCGATTTCATGGCTGCTGCCATATCATCATATCTCTCTGCCTGCTCTGCCAGCCTGGCTTTTTGAACCAGCTGCTCGCGGTCAACCATGTTGGATGGTTATGGTTTGGGCGATATTATTTGTATTTTGAGGAGGAATAGTAATATTGTATGAGCTATGCGGTGTATTTCAATGAACGAGAGCTTCTCTGCAGCTGTTCCTCGCTGTCTGTGCTCGTGCCGACGGGCCACCCTCGCCCCTCCTCACCCGCTGGAGCGCTACGTCAGGGTTCTATAAACGTGGGTGCTGTGGCAAGCCGCTACGGTTAGTAAGACTTAAGTCCGTGGACGAACAATTAATTTGTGCAAGTTAATTCACGGAAGTAAAATGTTTGTTTTGGTAATCTTCAAACAAAATCTGACCATTTGATTCTGCGTTTGGAGTGGCGCTCCCACTGTTGATGTCAGTTTGACGGCTTGTTTACATGGACACTAATACTCTGATGTTATTATGATAAGACAATACTTTGGTTAAGAGTCTACCATGTAAACAGCGATTTTTGATTACCTTAATTCGACTGACGTCATAATCGAACTAAACAGAAGTTTAATTAAGAAGTTGACGACAAATAATAAGAATTGCTTCAAGCAAGAGAGCACATTTTGGTGCGAGCAGGAAATGATGACTAGACCTATGCTGAGAATTTTCAAACCAGTCCTACTGCGTACTCTCATCCAATACCTCTGAGCTTGTCACAGGTGCATGAATGAAAAATTAGTGAATGAAATGACAGGTGGCCTGTTGCCTGTGATTTTCTATCCTCCGCTGTCTGTTTGCAAGTGCAATGAGAGATATTTACGGCATTTGAACTTGTCACAAAATTAGAAATGAAATGCCCAAAATCACATATGGTGCATGGCAAACAGGAACTGTTGTTGCGTGAAGCGCCGGAGGAAACTATTCGAACTATATGTACTATAACATGTAAAATGAGAACATGAAAGGAACATTCAAAAAAGAACTGAATATTACTGTACATCAGATTATGATGTCCATGCAGATGTAGTCAATGTTGCATGGTTGGTCTTCACACTGCTCATAACATTCCAGTAGTCATATTTATACAAACACAAATTTTTGCAATATTTTGAAATCTATGATGCATGGACATATTTTATATATTTAAAATATAACCAAGAACTTGCATTTTAAATATGCAATGTGCATATATCATCTGATTTAGTGCAGTTCTCAATGATGTGCCAGCAGTGTGCATAAGAGGAACATCGACTGTCACCTTCTGAAATAACAAGATAACCATGCAACTACAATGCTGACGGCAATGCCATTCGTGCACACAGAGAATTTTATTTTACGTTCATGTAAGGCACACGCTTGTCCTGAGTCATTTGAATCACAGTGAGAATCAGGATCAAGAAACACTGTTCTACCACATTACTTACAAAGCACAAACATTGTATACTTAACAAAAACAAGCTTTTTATACAACTTACAACACTTTTTAATGTTTGTAATGATGTATGCAAATATTTATAATAATCTTAACAATAATGCAAGGGGAAATTCCTGATTATGCACTAACTTGTGTAAAAAAAAAGTTTTTAACATTCAACACGTACTCTTTATTTTATTTCTGCCTTCCACAAGTGCAGAAACTAGTAATAACAAAAATCTAACCATTTTGGCTACATAAAATAGAAAAAAATGCTACTGTTAATTACAGATATATGCGTTTTAGGCTTAAACTACCTAGATACCAGGTAACGTAAATGGTAGTTCTAAAGAATTCATGTTAGAACGGCTTGCCATATAGGTCCCTCACTCATGATGTAATAGTCCATATATGGGAGTCAAGAGGCCACATATCAGCAGTGATGATGATGGCCCATCAGAGGTCTTCTAAGAACGAATGCAATATCGGGGAATGAGTCACCCCTTATTACCATTTCTAGCAGCTCTCCTGTATGGAGCAGAAGATTTGGGGGATGACACAGTTACATGAATGTATTTGGATAACGTGTCTCATATTTTGCCCATGCACAGGAAGGTTATAGATATGTAGAGCAGTTCAGTAGACAAACTACATCTTCATATGGGTCATTTTACAAAACCTGTCCAATGGAGACTGAGATTGGTTGTCACGTGGGGTTGGAAAATGTCTCATTTACCTCTAAAACTCTATACTGTCATCACTTAATTATTGTTCTTTACACATATTCTGAAAATTTTCAGATAAACCTGTATATAAACATGGAATGTATGGTCACTGTATTAAGTGTAAAATTTATATATTTAATATATATATATTATTTTAAGGACAGCTTTCCCTGTCAGACAATATTTTTTTTTTTATGTATATCTTGGTTTTAAAAACAAATACCATGAAAGTCAATGGTTACAGGTTTCCTGCTTTCTTTAAAATATTATTTTGTGTGTTTGACAAAAGAAAAAAGTAAAATACGTAGGTTTGGAACAAGTAAAAGGTGAGTAAAGGGTGACAGAATTTTCAGTTTTGAATGAACTATCCTTTTGGTAGGAGTACTGGTTTGGGCTGGTATCATCAAAGATGAGCTTGTGGGGCCTTTTCGGGATTGAGGATGGAGGCAAGCTTAACTCCCAGTCCTACTGCCAGTTTCTGGAAGACTCCTTCTTCAAGCAGTGGTACAGGAAGAAGTCTGCATCCTTCAAGAAAAACATAAATTTCATGCAGGACAATGCTCCATCACACACGTCCAAGTACTCCACAGTGTGGCTGGCAAGAAAGGGTCTAAAAGAAGAAAAGCTAATGACATGGCCTCCTTATTCACCTGATCTGAACCCCATAGAGAACCTGTGGTCCATTATCAAATGTGAGATTTACGAGGGAAAACAGTACACCTCTCTGAACAGTGTCTGGGAGGCTGTGGTTGCTGCTGCACGCAATGTTGATGGTGAACAGATCAAAACACTGACAGAATCCATGGATGGCAGGCTTTTGAGTGTCCTTGCAAAGAAAGGTGGCTATATTGGTCACTGATTTGTTTTTGAAAGTCAGAAATGTATATTTGTGAATGTTGAGATGTTATATTGGTTTCACTGGTAAAAATAAATAACTGAAATGGGTATATATTTGTTTTTTTGTTAAGTTGCCTAATAATTATGCACAGTAATAGTCACCTGCACACACAGATATCCTCCTAAAATAGCTAAAACTAAAAACAAACTAAAAACTACTTCCGAAAATATTTAAAATAACCCGAGTTTTTTGGGTTCATTGAGAACATGGTTGTTGTTCAATAATAAAATTAATTCTCAAAAATACAACTTGCCTAATAATTCTGCACTCCCATTACAAGCCTGAACTTACACTACAATATAACACAATATAATATAATATGGGCAGCACAGTGGCGCAGTGGGTAGAACAATTGCCTCACAGCAAAAAGGTTGCTGGTTCGAGTCCCGGGTGGTGTTTCTGTGTGGAGTTTGCATGTTCTCCCTGTGTTTGCGTGGTTTTCTCCAGGTGCTCCAGTTTCCCCCACAAGTCCAAACACATGCGGTGTAGGTGAATTGGTTAAGCTAAAAGTGTCCGTAGTGTATGAGTGTGTATGGATGTTTCCCAGTGATGGGTTGCAGCTAGAAGGGCAACCCATACGTAAAACATATGCTGGATAAGTTGGCGATTCATTCCGCTGTGGCGACCCCAGATTAATAAAGGGACTAAGCCGAAAAGAAACACAAGTAATTCCAAAATACAATAGAACAATATCAGAATAGGTTTGTAAGGAAAATACAAATTAGAAACAGGAAATTTTACAACAACAAAAAAGAACAGAATAGATTAGAACAGATTATTGTAGATCTGTCAGGAATATGGCAGTTGCATGTCGTAAACAAAATAGAACATTGAATTATTATGTTTTAAAAATCATAATAGAATATAATTGAAGTAGAATAGAACATGTGTGGAATATGGAAGTAGAGAATATGGTAATTACAAACAGGACATTATATAATGACTAGTTAAAATAGATTGTCAGAAATATGGTTAGAACTAAAAGGAAATTATAGAATAGAATAGAATACAATACAATAGAATAGAATACAATAGAATATAACAGAACTTGATAGTGTGTAGAGTATGGAGGTAAAGAACATGGTAATTAAAAAAGGTAAATTGGTGAAATAATGATGTGGTTTGTAACAGGGGATGTCAAAAGGTGATTATAATTATAGTTTGGTATAAAAGCAGGATCCAAGAAAGGTCTAGTCCTTAAGAAGCACAGATGGGCAGAGGATAGCCAGTTTGTCAATAAATACGTGAAAAAATTATTGAAAAGTTTAAAAGCAATGTCCCTCAAAGAAAGATATGAAGACGTTTGAATATTTTGCCTTCAACAGTGCATAACAATTAAAAGATTCAAGGAATCTGGAGAAATTTCAGTGCGTAAAAGACAAAGGCACAAGCCTAAGCTGAACAACCATGATAAAAAAAAAACATGAAGAAAACATTAAATAATGTGCTATCGTTTCGTCTGCAATGAAATACAAGAATTTATTATTTTTATTTGCATTTTCCATAGTGTCCCAACTTTTTCTGATTTGGAATTGTAGAATAGACGTAAGGATGTATAGATGTAAGGAATATGGTAATTTAAAATAGAGGACATTGTATAATTTAATACAATACAATACAATACAATATGGGAGTGTGTGAAATAAGTAAAGTATATGGCAATTACAAACAGGATATTATTTAATTGAATACAACACAATAGAATAGTATAGAATAGAATAAAAGGAATAGTAATCACAAAAGGAAGATATTTAAAATAGACTACACTAGAACAGTACAGAACAGACAAATAAGAACAGAACAGAACAGAACAGAACAGAACAGAACAGAACAGAACATGGATGCGTGTGGAATACAGAAATAATGAAAATTATCATTTTAAACAGTTCACTACATAACTGAATACAGCACAATAGAACATGATATAAAATAGAATAGAATGATTATGGTCATCACAAATGGAAAATTCTAAAATAATCTAGAATTAAATAGAACACAGGGCAAGGCAGTGGCATAGTAGGTAGTGCTGTTGCCTCACAACAAGAAGGTTGCTGGTTCTAGCCTCAGCTGGGTCAGTTGGCGTTTCTGTGTGGAGTTTGCATGTTCTCCCTGCATTCACGTGGGTTTCCTCTGTGTGCTCCGGTTTCCCCCACAGTCCAAAGATATGCAGTACAGGTGAATTGGGTAGGCTAAATTGTCCATAGTGTATGAGTGTGAATGAGTGTGTATGGATGTTACACAGAGATTGGTTGCAGCTGGAAGGGCATCCGTTGCTTAAAACATATGCTGGATAAGTTGGCAGTTCATACCGCTGTGGCGACCCCGGATTAATAAAGGGACTAAGCCGAAAAGAAAATGAATAAATGAATAAATAGAACACAGAAGTGTGTGAATAATAACAACTACAACTATGATATTTTAAAATAGAATAGAACAGAACAGAAATGAAATGTATGCAATGTAGAAGTATTAGGAATATGGCAATTATAAGCAAAACAATTTGTAGAATACAATAGAATTAACCAGTCAATAGTTAATTTACCAGTCAATGGCAGAACCTGTTCTCTCCCAGTACCATGACATCTACTTTATACAATATCTCCACAGTGTTTTTTGTTTTCTTTATAATTTGACCCATGCAAACCTTTTGCGGTTCACAAAGGACTGTCCTGAAGAGGTGAAGAGGATGTGCTGGGTCACTTCCTGGAGGATAATGCAGTTAACAGCGAGCTCTACTTGGCAGAATCCTGAACGGATGGCTCAGCTAATCGACAGGACTGTGCACAGCAGGATTGGGCCAAATCCACTGGCAGACTCTTATTCCTGTACCCATGCTTCAAATCATCCAGCCTTTCTCAATATAACTCAAAACTTGTTCATTCACTTAAGAATTGTACATAGATGAAAAAAATAGACTCTAATGTGTTAAAATAGCAGTTAGAGGACATCTCAGGTCAAACTGATCCATTTCCCACCAAGAGGATTAGACTCAGGGAGATTAGCCCGGCTACTTCTCTTAATGCTAAAGCTAAAGTGAGCATATGGGTGTTTGCTAACCACCTGTCTGCCTGCTGAGGGACATCGGTGGAGCAGAAGCAAGCGCAGAGGACGCAAACTGGAATGATCGGGCTGGATGTCTATCTGGATCCGGATGGTCTTCGGGTCGCTACGCCGGAAGATATAGAGCAGTGGGAATCAGAGAGGGAAATGTATGACCCGAACGTGCGCCTCTTTGTGGCTCTGTTTTCATACAACCCTGCAGTGATGTCACCAAACCCAGAAACTATGGAGGAGGAACTGCCTTTCGAACAAGGACAGATCATCAAAGTAAAGAGATGTTTATTCCTATTATACTGTAATAAAGCACGAGTACATTTAGGTTAAACTATCTTCTTGGATGTTGTGTTAGATATGCAGACATCCAATAATAAGCAATGCATGTGTTACAATGTTACTAATAGTCATTGATGTTTTTGAAGATAAAATACTTAATAATACGACTCAACCTAATTTTATTTAAGTTGTCAACTCAAAAAAAAAAAAAAGCTGTGCAGCAAATTGCCTTACAATTTGAAGTCAATGATTTTTTTGAATTAAAATTTCTTGATTCAATCCAGTGAATAATATTAACAAAATATTTGGATTTTAAAATTAATAATCGATTTATTAATAAAAGTTAAAATGAACATTATTCAACATTATGGAAATATTTTTCATATTAGTTCATGCTTTCATTCCAAATGGGAAATGAACTAAAATTAGAATAGAATTGAATAATATTTCATAACAAAAATATGATATATTATTTAAGAAATAAATTGATCTATTCAAATGAAAGAAGTTCAACTTCATTAATTCAATAGAAGAGAATACTGTCTAAATATATGTTCTAAGGGTACTTGTGGACACTGTTAGCATAGACTTTCTTTTGATATAGTACAGTTTTAACTGGCATTTGTGGATGTAGCTATACGTATTGTGGTACTTGACAAAGGTTTGCCAAAGTAGTCCTGAGCCATGTGGTGATATCCCTTTTAGTTGATTGACGATTCTTTATGTAGTGCCACCTGAGGGATCAGAGATCACAGTTGTTCAACTTAGGCTTGCGCCCTTGTCCCTTACGCACTGAAATTCCTCCAGATTCTTTAAATCTTTAAATTAGGTTATGCACTGTTGAAGGTGAAATATCCAAATTTTATCACGTATTTGTTGACAAACTGGCGATCAAGATGGATCATCGACCATCTTTGCTCCTAAAGACCTTTCTTGGATGCTACTTTTGAACCATTTTTTATGATTACAATCACCTGTTGACATCACCTGTTTCAAATCACATCATTATTCAACCAATTTACCTGATTACTAGCCATAAACTGCTTCTGTCCCACTTTTTTAAAATGTGTTCCATAAACCAAAATTGGAATACGTTTTTATTGAGAAAAAAATGTGAGGAACATGTTAAATATTGTTTTATTGTCCTGTTGTAAATTCTGTTGTATTGTCGGCAATGAAATACAAGTCAAAGTCAATTTAGAAATTACTACTTTTTTTCTATTTGCGTTTTCCGTATCGTCCCAACTTGTTCTGATTGGGGGTTGTAGATGAGAAACTGCTTTTCAAACAAGGACAGATTATCAAAGTAAAGACCCTTTTTCTCTTCATTTAATAAGTACTTTTGGGTCTTACCCTCATCTTCACATTACTTGTGCTGTGTCGGGATGCCTCAGAAACAACGGGTTGTTTGGTGTTGTAGGTTTATGGAGATAAAGATGCGGACGGCTTCTATAGTGGAGAGACGGGTGCTCGCTGTGGTTTTGTGCCAAGCAACATGGTGTCTGAGATTCCTGTGGAAGACGGAGAGATTAAACTTCGTCTGATCCAGCAGGGGTTTTTACCTGAGGAAACACCTTCTATAGGTAAACATGTAATAAATCATTCATTTTATTAATTATAGTACAGTTGAATGGATTAAATGGTTGAGTTATGGCTTTTGTTTCTGTGATTATTATTAGCACCCAGTGAGACTTCCAGTGTGCCAGATGACGAGAAGGTCCACAGGATGGTGGCCATCTTTGATTATGATCCTTGGGAAAGTTCTCCAAACATAGATATTGAGGTAGGTGTATATTTCTCTCTCTCTCTCTCTCTCTCTCTCTCTCTCTCTCTCTCTCTCTCTCTCTCTCTCTCTCTCTCTCTCTCTCTCTTTAATAAAAAAATAAAATAAAAAAAAAATTATAAAAATTAATAAATTAATTTAAAAATAAATTAAATAAATAGATAAATAATAAAATAGTAATAATATTAATGAAAATACAAATTAAAATAATAATAATAATGATAAATCAGAATATACTATACTTTCTCTCTCTCTCATATTTATATTATTATGCAATACATTATATATAATTATACAATTTATCTTAAATATATTCACTCTAAAATGTTTTTTCTATTTCTTTACTGTTTTACCTACATTTTGTATTGTTTTTATTTATTGATGCCAATTGAATTTAATGTTAAAATATATAATAACATTTGGTATTCTAAAATTATTCATTAAAATTAGCTAATTTTATTTTCAATAATTATTTTATTAATAATCTTTTATTTTCTTAAATGTATTTTGTATATATAAATTATAAACATATTTAAATTTTAATTAACATATTTATTTATAAACATATTTAAATTGTATGCTTTAAATATTTACATACATTATTTAACATTTTTCTGCAATAAATGTATAATTAGCCATATTTAATAAATATACATTGTTAATAATTGATCATTTAAAAATATATATATTTAATGTTTTAAAAAATATGACAAGCATGGTAGGTAGCTTACAATAAATAATGCATTTGTTAAAAAATGTTAATATTAATTACAGAAAAACTGCTGTATTTTATTTATTTATTTATCAGCACATAAACTAGTTATCTAGCTACATCCGGTTGATTGGAATAGGTCTATTCATGTTAAATAGAGGTAGAACATTCGTTTTTTTAAAAGTCTCAAATTAAAAATTATAAAAATATATATACATATAATGAATTATATAGTTATGTTTTGGTTGTTGTCAAATTTAGGACGAGCTTCCCTTCCGTGCAGGGGACATCATATATGTGTTTGGGAAAATGGACAGGGATGGATTTTATTATGTGAGTACTATGACTCTATCTGTACTATACATGCATGCATGTTTGTTTGTTTCCAGATCATTAGATAAGAAACTCTGTTTTATATTGATCCAGGGGGACCTTCATGGTTATCGAGGTCTGGTGCCATCAAACTTTTTGCAACCTCTGCCTTGGGATTAAAGGAAATGAACAATCAAAAATCAGGAACAGAAGATTGAACTCAGATTGAGAGCGTGACAAGCTGCAGTCTTGCTTTTTTATTTTCTTTTTACTTTTTAACAATATAATATATTGTTTCCTAAAATGTACATGACACTATAGTGTGCGCACTAACCTTAGCATCGGTTAAGTACATTATAGGGAATTAATTTCTGATTAATACAAAAGATTTTCAGAAGCAGCTTGCATATAGCCTTAAAACTTCATGTTTAATTAATAATTGTTGTTTTATACTTTTTTGTCTTTTTTTCAACGTTGAATGCTTTATATGATTTAGTCTAATTTTGTTATGTCAGTAAATAAGCATTAAAAAACATTTCTGTAAATTTGAAATAAATATATGACTCTAAAAAATATACGCTTATTGTATTTCAATAAGTAGCCAAGGAAATATTTCTCATGTAGCCTACATTTATTTTAACTTATTTAAAAAATGACTAGCTTAATCTAACTAAAAGAAGTATACATTTACATACTAAAAATGTATCAAATGAAAATGTATGGTCATTTTATTTTATATGGAAGCCCGTTTCCGCCACTGAATGATAAAAAACATATCAATTAAAAGACATTATAAATTTAAGAAAAAAAAATTTAATAAAAAAAAATTATTATAAAGTCAGAATTCCAAGTTATAAAGTCAGAATTCTGAGTTTCCGCCACTGAATGATAAACAAAAAAAATCTATAAAAAAAAGTATGATAAAAGATAAAAAAAATACATGTAAAGTCAGAATTCCGAGTTATAAAGTCAGACTTTATAACTCGGAATTCTGACTTTATAATTTTTTTATTATTATTTAAATAGTTTTTTATCTTTTTTATTGAGA
>CAIGQZ010032745.1:330795-342749 GCA_903798205.1 Danio tinwini | reverse complement strand
TATATGTATGTGCGTGTGTATGTGGGTGTGCATGTGTGAAGTTTATGTGTACATTCAAGTTTCATATATGTTGTTTTGAACATCCAATAGTATAGGTGTATATGCAAGCAATTTATAGGTGTATAGGCACGTGTTTTTTGTATGTGTTGATAAGCAAAGTTTGATTTAAATCCTACACGGCGCCTCATATTAAGAAAAACATACTGATAAGAACATCAAAAAAACTTTATTTTGATTTCACGGGAACTTTAAAGGTTGCTGTCATATTTTTTACTATGGTATGAAAGGGAAATTGGTGATAGGATAATGTTGATTTTATACTGATACATACATTCCTGCATTGTACTTTCTTGGCAGAACTTGATTTAATGGTTGATTTAGTTTTTTTATGTATACCTGTATAATATTTACCTCCTTTCTCTTGTGCAGATTGGTGACATCGAGTTAACGCCTGTGGAACAGTCAATGTGACGTGGCCTATTAAACAGGATCCAGCTAAACTGACATAGTGACAGCGATCAAGTACAGAACACTGCTCCGTCTCACACTGAAATATGAAAATTGATCCTTATTGTTTGATTTTCTAGTACAATTACTAACAATGTGCATTTACTACTATTTAGAAAGAATACAGTGATGATACAGTGTTTGGAAAATGTGCTCTTGATGCTCTTTTTAATTAAAAACAAAACAATATCAGTCAAAATGCAGTATGACTGTCATTTATTTAACTAGTTTGATGTCAGTTTGATACATTTGTAAAGACAAAGAACCAGTGTTGATGAACTGCAATGCTTTTTTTACAACCTCTAGAGCTCAATAAAGCTCAGCATTGCAATGGGTAATAATAATGGGTAATAATATTCCAGCGTTTATTTAACAGACACAATACACTTATAGTGGATGTTATAAAGATACAATGATGCCCTGTACATGGGGCATATAGCACAAAGCTAATTTGCAGCCCTTATCCCCATCATTTTCTTGAATCAGATATCTTGGTGAATTATTTCTGTAGCACAAAAGCATAAACTTATATGGTGTCAGTTTTGTTAATCAGTAAGATTTATTTACTAGTGAAAAACATTTAAAAATTGTTGCTAAAATAATCAAGAAAAACACATTTGGGCAAATTCAACTTATTTGCATTCATTTTTGTACATCTGAAGTATAATGCAGTCTCTTATTATAATATGGTGCTTTTTGGAGACTATAATAGCCATGCAGCTTACTATTGACCAAACGTACATTTACATACAAACGTACGTTGTTGTTTTTTTATGTTCTTTAAGAGTTGTTAGATTATTAAAATGTTCATCACATTTAAAGACCAATTTTGCTAAAAAAACACTTTTAAGTGGTTTAAACATAGTTGTGTGCCAACAGTGTGTGAATATAGCCAGCCTCTAATAATACAAATTAATTTATTCTATTTCTTATAATCCATAACCCATTAGTAATGGTCTCGACCTCATTAGCATAAACAGCCCTGAGTGAGAAGCAGCCATCCGCCACTAGAGATTTTACACCATACCTGCTGATGATAATGTCAGCGACTTAAGCCCCAGCCAGATCACATGATTTCGGTAAGATTTTGGCACTATTTCCTTGATGTAGGGTATCGTGAGGATTCATAAACGACAAATGGGCATCGTGACACAAGATTCAAACAGTTTAATATAGGCTTCTCTGAAACTGTGAAGATTTCTCTTTAATTTTATTTAGGCTAGATTATTATTTTATTTAATAAACCAACACAGGCAATTTGTGTTTTGGTGCATATAGCAGAATTGTTCTGAAGCGCATCACCTCAAATGTTATTGGTTATTCTTGTTTATAGATAACTGATCAACAAAAGACACATTAAAATTAAGTTTAAAAATATAACAAACAAAATTCATTTCAAAAATATATTTTTTTGCAAGAAATATATGAATTATATTTTTGTTTCGGCTCCTTTACTCAACTTTACGGGTGGATGATTTGTTTTGCTCTGTGGAAAATAAGGATTTAATGAATGCTCGGTTATATATTTGCTAATTTTTTAATATGTCATTATTTTATAGATTATGTCTTGAGCATCTGATTTTTCCTTGCTGCTGCTTATATTTGCTTTCATTTTCTCGTCTCACTCGTGGCAAGTTCAGGCGAGGGAGTGTTTAATAAGCAACGCATGGCGGGAAAATTTAGCCTAAGTTAGATTTCAAAGAAAATATTTTAATATTAAAAAGGAATCATAAGTTTGATCCTATCCATGTCGTAAGAAATGCTCTTAAATAATGTAGTTAGTTGTCTGCAAGCATCAGTGTTTAGTGACACTGAAATTGAAACTGAGATAATAAATATCGTTCTAGCAAGACTTGTGACTGCTTTGGGAAATAACGCTCATTGTAGACGTCACGGGATGACGGATTGTGAAGGAAAATGTAGTCTGGCACATTTGTTACCCACAACAAGGCAAGATTTTATCAAGAAAAAAATAGCATAATCTGACATATTGACTTTCGTAACCGACAATAAAAATCGTGTGGTCTGACCGGGGCTTAAGAGGATTGTTTAACGAATTTTAGGATGCACAAATCAACACCATCAACTATTCTGATGCACTTCTTTTGACATTTTCAGTTTGTCACAGAGATAACATTAGTCCTTTTGCTATTTTGTGGTTTTTGAATCTGCAGTTTTTAGCTCCGCCTCATTTTGAAAAGTGCTCATTTGAATTTAAAGCGACAGTCACCAAAATGGCATAATCTGGATCAAAGCCTATAGCGGAAAGTTTGAAAGAATTATAAATACATTATTTGTGTGATATTTTGAGCTGAAACTTCACATACACACTCTAGGGACACCTGAGATGTATTTTACATCTTGTAAAAAGGAGCATAATAGGTCCATTTTAAGGAACCTATAGGATTTCTGAAGACATTTAATTATTTAAAGCAAAGACTGTTCTTCCAACAAATCCTCTTAAAGGAGAGCATGAAGAGAGTTTGACTGATATAATTAAACACTTCGAAAAACACATGGTTCCCATAAAATTGATCTGATTTGTCAGTCTAGCATCAGTAGAGCTATAAAAACAGAAGCTATAATAAACCGCTTGACCAGACTCAAGTTTCACTGTAGAATTAACCTCATTTGATTTCTAATGTATGTGTTTGTCCTACCAAATACCTCTTCATTCTTTCTGGTTTTTCTGGTTTTGTCCAAATAAACCGTGACAGCTACTGAATATAGAGAAGCACTGGAAGTACTGCCAGTGATTATCGCGCCAACAGCAGAAAACAATGGCTAAATAAATTAACTTGTCAAACATGGGTGAGTTGCTAAAAGAATCTGACACGTTGCTTTCCTCTAAAAGCATGATATAGTAATGAAAGAGAGTGCTGCTTTCCGCGGTGCAAATGGCAAATGTTCAACCAATGACATTTTTGACTTTGTAGCTCTGCAATGTTGCCTCCCCATGCATGATTGGCATCTCAGAGAAAATAACCTAGCAACCAGAAATGTGTTATGGCTGTAAGGGCTGAAGTGCAGTTTAAGTATTTAAAGTGATAGCTCACCCAAAAATAAACATTTATTCACAGTCATGTAATTTCGAACCTTTCTTTTTTCGGTTGATCGAGTTGTTTTAATTGATGTTAGAAACCTGTAACCGTTGACTAAGTTGGAGTTACAGGTTTTCATCATTTTCAAATGATTTTCTTGTGTGTTTAACAGAAGAAAGAAACTCAAACAGGATTGTGACAAGTAAATGTAAAACAATGAATGAATTTTAAGTGTAGGGTGAACTATTCCTTTAAAATACAATGCACGTTAGAAGTATCCCAGCAAGCATTTTTTGTTTTTTAAAGATGTCTAATAAACATCTAAACATGGTTGTCTTGGCTAAAAAAAGGCTTAATTTGGGCTGTCAGTGAAAATCTAATATACGTCTAAAAATAGGCCAAAACTAGACTAGTCATCAAATAAACAGAAATGAATGACCACACATATAAAGTCTGTTTAATCTGTCTATTTGACGACTAGTCTAGCTTTGGGCTTAGATGTCCATTAGATTTTCACTGACAGCCTAAGTTTAGCCTTGTTTTAGCCAAGCTGTCTATGTTTAGATGTCTAGTAAACTCAAAATTGTTTGCTGGGATCTTGCGTTAAACCAAACATGGCTTGATTTATTTTATTTAGCTACTTTTCAGATTTCTTTTTACCCTGTTGGCATTGATTTGAGTTTCTTTGCAGTCTTTAGATGACCTGTCTCAGCATGTGGACAGATTGTGCAGTTACTCAGCAAAAGCCTCTTGTTCTCATGGGAACACGGTCCCGCCCTCTTAACCCCATTTCCATGACCGTAACAGCACGAAATGCCGCGGAATCAATCGCGAATTGTCTTTTATGCTTTGTAAGTGATACTATTGTACTGTTTTTGGAATGTATATTATTTCATAATGCCTACACCCTGTGAACGCTGGATTATTATTTCATGTCTGGGAACCAGGGAGCTGGTATGAGACTCCACATTGTTCTCAAGTGTTCGGTCTGAAACTGCTGAGTACAGCAGGGTCAAGGAGGAGGAAGTCGGAGTGATGCAAAATGGTGTGATGTTCTGGTCAGGCCACAATATGAATAAATTTGGGTGGTCCTTATTTGGAATAATGGAAATCCCACATTAATTTCCTTTGAAGTCAGCTAAAATGTAGTGATTCTGTAAATATATGTTGCATTGTTGTTCATTTTTTTGTGGCTATTGAAACTTTTACAAATATGCTGATAAATCAAACATCTTTAAAAACAAGTGCCATTAATGGTTCCATTAAACACATCAGTGGAAGGTTTGATTTTACTGACGTTCCTGAAAATGTTCTTCAAGAAGAATTTGTTAATTTAAGAACTGTTCACTTAAAGCTATAATTCACATTTCCTCATTAATTACTCACACTTTTATCAATTTCTTTCCGCTGTTAAACACAAATCTAGATATTCTGAAGACTTTTGGAAAGCAGCAGGCATTGACTTCCATAGTAGGAACAAATGTGTAAAGTCAATGGCTGCTGCTTTCCAACATACACAGTCAGAAATAAAGGTACAAGAGCTGTCACAGGGGTGGTACCTTTTAAAAAGGTACACAATTGTACTTAAAGGGTACATATTGGTACCTCAAAAATATATATTAGTACCAAAAAAAATCATGAGGTACACTTTTGCACTTTTTAGGTACTAGTATGTACCCTTGAGGTATTAATAATGACCTTTTAGTTACAAATGTGTATTTTTTTGAAAAGGTACCACCCCAGTGACAGCTCTTGTGCCTTAATTTCAGAGAGTGTACTTATAAATATCTTACTTTGTGTTCAACAGAAGAAAGAAACTTAGGTTTGGAACAATTAGAAAGTCATTGACAGAATTATTTTTTTAGGTTAACTAAAGATTCTGTGTGGAACCAAAAAAATGTTCATTGTTATCACATTTTCAACCTTAAATGTTTAAGATTATATGCTCTTTTATATAACCCAGACATAATAGCTCAAGTCTTGATTAGTAGATTAGATCCCTCCAAACTCCTTCATTTGCACCATTATTGCATGGCCAGAATAATTTTAAATCTATCTGAAACCTACAGTGGCCCAGTAGAAACCAGCTTGCATCACTGCGACTTTAATCACGTACATCGTCCTCTGCAGACAATTCTTGCTCACTTTCCAAAAGGAGCATGTGAGGATCAGCTGATGGGAGATTTGAGTTCAGCTTTTCAATACTGATTTAAAGTCGGAGGGTGGGAGAGGCACCTAAACCAGATTATCCTTTGAGAAGAATGTGACCCTTTCTGCTTAAGTCCATTGGCACAGGCCTAGGAAGGACAAAGTCTGCTCTAGAACAAAGACCGTCATAAATGTTCTACAGGTACATGGGTTCATTTTTTTCCCTTTATAATACAGAAGGGCAAATAATCAGGTTACCTGGAAGTACACTCAACACTATTAAAAAACAAAACCAGTATTGTGTAGCAGAGGAATGTTTTCTTAAACCACACTTTAGGAGAACCACCAGTGCTCATATTTACTTTATTCTGCAATCATGTCAAGAAACACATGCTTCTCAAGAATTGATCTGATTTGTCAGTCTAGCATCAGCAGAGCTATAAAAACATGCAGTTTATTAAAACATCATATCAGACAACAGCCTAGAACAGTTTCTCAACCATGTTCGTGAAGGACCCCCAGCTCTGCACATTTTCTATGTCTCCTTAAACAAACACACCTGATTCAGATCATCAGCTCATTGGCCGAAACTGAAAGACCAGTAATGAGTGGGATAGAGAAAGGAGACATACAAAACATGCAGTGTTGGTGGTCCTCTAGGATCGTGGTTGAGAAACACTGGCCTAGAAGATAAGGTGATTTTTCACTCTCTCTTAACTTTTCCACGCTTTTCTCGAGTTCCTCTCTCCCTGCTTCTCTTCATTTTGATCTTTGACCTTTGATCAGGTCTGCGGTGAGGCACTGATGGAGTGTTAGTCTGTAGAAAAGGAAGCACCGTATGAACCTCCGGGTCCTTTAACTGAAACTCATTGTCCTTTTCGATCAGTGTTGGCAAGGGTGTTGTGTCTGCATCATCAGGCAAAACAGCTTCGTAGCAGATTTTGATTACACGCCGCCCTCGCTTGGTGTCCTTTGAACTCTGTTGTGCATTTTTCATTGGGTTTTCAAGATTGTCCAATCCCAGTCTCTCTTGTACATCAGTCGGTTGAACAGTACTTATGGACAATAGAGGATCTTGAGAGGTAGATTCACGAGGAAGTTCCTCGGTAGAGGAAGCAATGACTTTCCTCAGTCTCTTTCTTCCTTCTCTCTGCCTTGGTCTTTTGGATTTAACAGTAGGTGTTCCTACTGGTCCCTTTTCCTCCATGTACTGTGTACTTTGTGTCACCTCCAGTGTAACAGGGCTCTCTGTGGTTGAAGCTGCAAGGCTAACACCTTCTGTCGCACTTATTGACAGCATTTCTTCTTTGAAATAAGGTTGGGAAACCTCTGTGGAAAGATTGTTTTTTCTTTGCTTTTTCTTTCCGCCTCTTTGTCTTAGCTTAGCTCTGGTCTTTTCACGGATAGCGGGGGTAATGTGATCTCTAGGTGAGGGAGAGACTAACTCAGTGTCATTTACTTGCCTGTACTCAATCTCTGAATCTTTATCTGTCTTTATTGAGGATTTAGCAGCATCCCGATTATCATTCGACCTTTGAGGATCATCCCTCATCATCTTATTAGAAAGCGCCCCATTTCCTACTGCGTCTAGCTCGCTGTTCATGAAATTGTTTTCTTTTATGCTTAATCCATTTGTGTTTGTTGTTTCTTCCATGAAGTTGTTCTTGCCTATGACCTCATCATTTGGATTGGTCGACGGAGCACCTGACGCACCTTCATCGACTTTTAACACGGCATCAAGTTTTTTATTCTTCTTCCTACCTTTACCCTTGCCCCTTTTCTTCTTGTTCTCTTTTTTCTTTTTGCCAGAAGTTTTCTTCTTCTTCTTCTCTGACGTCTGAGTTTCTCCTTTCCCTGCGTCTGTGGATGAGCTTTGCGAGGTGGAGACTGTGGCGAGCACTTTAATGAAATCCTCTGCAGCCGTCACCACATTTGTAAGTGAGGGCTCCTCAGGGCTGGTGGTCTTTGATTCAGGGAATGTTGACTCTGTTGTGCTTTCAGTCTTGTTCTGAGTCTCTTTGTCTGACTGCTTCCCCTTGGGAGGAGCGAGAGTCAGTACGTCAATGACATCAATACCCCCGAAGTCGTAAGGGATTGATTCTTTAATCACTGCAACAGGAACTCTTTCATACTTTTTACACCTTCATGATGGAGAGGAAAAATAAAAGTTTGATGAATGTTTTTCAAGTGTATGCTTAAGTTTAATCTTAAGTATTGCATGAATTTGATACTTACACACCATACCAGTGGCGCTCAACACACTGCTCTTCAAAGGAAAACTCAAAGCAAGGCACTTCGATGACATTAAAGAAGGCTTGTCCAACCACTCGAGATGAGGTGTCATTGACGAGCCTCAGGCATTCTTTTAAACTGAAAGATGCAGATATTAGAGTTTGTATAAATATGAAGATGGCTTAAATATATCAGATTTTTTTAAAGCTACTTTAAATATAGATTAGCTTATATCAATTTTATATGAAAACACTGAAACTCTTTTTGTTCTACCTGATTTAACTCATTCATTTCGTTTTGTTGTAACCTACACTATTAATAAATATCACTAAATAAATATGTATTTATTTTTTTGCAGCAGTAACACAATAAAGGTACCATTTTAGTTTCTTCAAATAACCTTTTAGAGCAAGGGTGCCCAAACTTTTTTTATGAAGAGCCAAAGACCAAATCTCATTGATAGCCTTGGGCCGAAGATAAATATACCAAACTATTTTACCTTAAATTTGCCATGGGTAATTTAATTCATTCTTTTTTTTCATTATATTAAAAAATAAATAAAAAACGTTACTTTGAATCTAATGCAGTATAACTTTTTAAATGATAACGTATTGCAATATAAACAATCATATTTATAACACAGTAGAATTCAATGCTGAATACACTAGTCAAGCAGAATCGGCCTTTGCCTTGATTCACTCACCAAAGTCTCGGCATTGTCCTCTATGCTTTGTATGTACATTTAAAGCTAAATCTAATTAATTTACAGAATTTAAATTGAAACATTTATTTTCAGATAGCTTTTTTGTAGCTTAACAATAAAACAAACAAATAAAGGGTACATTAAATTTAAAATGACAATCTCTAAACCATTCTCAGATGGGATGGGGGGCCAATTCAAAGTTTACCATGGGCCAACTTTGACCCGCGGGCCCTAGTTTGGACATCTCTGTTTTAGAGAATGGTTCTTAAAATAACTAATTTTGATAGTGTAAAGAAAGTTTTAATTTAAAGGACACCATAAAGAATCTATTGTGCAGTAAAAAGCATCAGTTAATGTCAAAGATTATTTATGAAACCATCAATGCCAATTAAAACTGTTCAAAAAATGTTTATTTAAGGATCCTATAACAATATATTGACACATTCTTAAAATTTTTCATTTTCATTGTAGGTAGTTAGCATCAAGATTTGTCATAATTAATTCCCCTTGTTGTCCATCTACACTGTAAAAAAATCCTGCTTAAGCTGAATGAAATTAACCTTATGAGTTCATTTAACTTATATTATGTTAAACTGACTTAAAACAGCTTACGTAACATAAAATTAAGTTAAAACATGATTAACTTAGATTAATAAGTTACAATGACCTAAAAACATATGCTGTCAGGACAAATTGATCATATTTTTTGAGTCATTAATGAGTCATTTTAAAATACTAAACATCTACACTGTAAAATAATCATGGTTGCCTTAAAATTTTAAGCTGAATCTGAGTTATTTGAACTTATATTTTGTTAAACTGACTTAAAACAGCCTGTGTAACTTATTAAACTACACTGTAAAAAAATCTATAATTTTACGTATATTAAAATTAAATTACAGAAATTTCCTTAAATTTATATTTCCAGTAAATTTATGTAATTTAATTAAAGAGTTACAATGAACTAAAAACATATGCTGTCATAATTGATGATATTTTACAGTGTAGTAATTAAAGTGTCTTATCATAAAGTATGTTGTAATGATAGCGGCATTAGTGAATTTGACTACACAGTTCATACACAATCAACTTACGCATTGTCGCAGTCACAATGGCTGAGTGAGTGCCATTTAAAGTTAGTGTATCCATAGTTAGAGGAGAACGCATGGATGACGTATGGGCAGTGATCATGAACGCGACAACATCTGTCAGTCTCTTCGAACTCGCCTGGGAGAAAATAAATCACATGCGACATTATAATCAGTCCAAACATTAAATGATAATAATACACAAGTAAGTAGCCTGTATTAAAGCCAACTCACCCAGCTGTTCATAATGATCTGCGATGTTTCCAGCACCACACCAAAGCGTCCCGGGATAAGTGAAGCCTCGCTTGGTTCGCGTCTTCTTATTGTTCGCCTCTTTGGCTTGTTTTGTTGTCGGGATCACGTTCTTGTCGCCTTTTGATTTCAGCTTGTTACAATTCGCCTTTGCTTCGGACACCCCAGTCAAGCTCATCTTCAAGTCAGAGCTCATTTGGTTTCTTAGTCCAAGTCTGCAGACGTGCATGAAGGATTTGACCTGCATTTGGTTTTGGATGACTGAGCAGTCGAGCAGGCGCCCCTCAGAGTCATGCACAGAGCGGACCTCTTCTGCCCCATCGGTGACTTGATGGAGGTGGTACTCCCCTACAACTGAACTTTTGGCGCAAAGAGTGTTATTGAGCATGTAAAAGAGCTCCTTGCTCTCCTTTTCGGCATCTAAAGCTTGGCTCAAGAACTCTCCTTTAACAAAGTTTCTGTCTAGATAAGACAGAAAGACAAAAAACACGGACCACATCGCGGCGGGCGGCACTTTCAGCACCACGGAGCGTCAGACAGCACCGCAACCTCTCCTGAGTCCTGACCGGCGACTGCCGGCTTCTTTCACACTCCCTATTAATATATTGCCAGTCAATAATGGGAGGGGTCTGTCATTTAATTAACCCTTTCTTCCTCCAGTGAACTTGAATACCCCTTGTACATCTGTTTCCTCCTCCTGGCGTCTTTATGGCAAGTGAACAATGTGCAGTGATTTCCAATGGACTCTTTATGCGTGTGTAAAACCCTAAAGGGCAAATGCTCTTATTTTCTAAGAGGAATTTTGCGAGGCAAATGGATGTTTTAATTACTTTAATTCTTTTAAAAAGGTAATTCGATTTAAAAGAGTTTAAAAGAGTAAAGGGTCTATTTTCCTACCATTAAGAATACAAATTAACTATAAACCTTTCATTGCGCAAAAAGATTCTTTAAAACCCGTTCTTCAAATTTTAAAAACTATTTTAAAAAAGATGTTTTTCGTGGCTTTAATATAAAATTTACTTTTAGAACATTTCTTTTAAAAGTCAGGTTATTGCATAAATCAGTACAAGGCACTTGAAAATGTGGAAAAAACACTAAAAAGCCTTCACTGTCATGGCTATTCCTTAAAATTAAACTCAAAACTGCACGTTTTGTTTTATACCACAAAAGTCCGAGTGCGCGTAAAGATTGCACCAATTTGTTTCTTGAGGAAGTTTCGTTTTGATCAGTATCAAATACACCATTTATCACTTTGTAAAACAGGCTATCTATCTAGCATCACAAATATATATAAGCGCATGTGTTTTGTTTCAAATGGCATTAAAATATATAGCATACTACTGAAGTCACATATTTTAAAGTAATTTGGAGCTCCCAAAGTCAATTGAAAAAAAATTGCTGTGTCTATAAATAAATGACAATAATATAATAGAACATTTCAAAATGAAATGCAAAAACCTTATTAACGGATGCTCTATTTAATCAAATCATTATAGCACGTGCATGCGAATATGTTCATAACGGTCATTAGATGTAATGGATATCTGTGTTTCTGACCGCTAGTAACCCCATCGCTCCCCACACCTCGAGATTTACTTTGGTGACGCAGCAAGGAGGAGGTTCCTTTGGCGCTTTCCATAGTAACAAGAGATGGGGTGATTCTTCCGACCCAACGAGATTGGGCATTCTAATTTCACAAAAGAAATGGGTAGTGACCTAATTTGGAACAGTAGGCTTTTTCAATGCAGACCAGTAAGGATCTCCGTGCAGTTACTGAACATCAGTCAGTGGCTTTTCATATGGTTACATGGATCTTAACTTTCGGACTCTTGCAGATGCAGGCGCCAGGAAAGCGAACAGGCGTAATTTGAGAAGTGAATGCACGTTTATCTGTAAATATGTTTGAATTTGTACATGACTGTTGCGAGCAAGCAATAAAATATTTTGATATTTCTGTTGCTGCATTTCTTTCACAATAATATA
>CAIGQZ010032745.1:311089-328597 GCA_903798205.1 Danio tinwini | reverse complement strand
CACACACACACACACACACACACACACACACACACACACACACACACGCTACACCAGTATGCATGAGTGGACAATACAAACCTTTTGGCAATATCCGTCTCAGTCTATATAAAGGATATCCTTTTAAAGTCCATATAATGGAGCTCATTGATTGTTTGAAATAAAAATACAGCCCTAAGTAGTTGTACATTTATGTGAACATCTGTAATCTAATTATATACCTTATTCTGAAAAAATAACAGTATTATTAAAGTGTTTACCTTGAGTTGCTTCCAACATTCCCTTCACTCCACCAATACAATGTACAATGTGAATATTTACATTCATTAGCAAATTTAGTTTCATTTCAAGGACAATAACTGTTTATTTTCCTATTTGTTTGCATGTAAAAGCTAATTGAAAACAGACAAGGCTGGTGGCTCAGTGGTTTGCAGTAATTAGTGAAAACAGCCCTTTTAAATTAACCCTTTAATATTTCTTGTTGTACCTGTTGTTTTTCAAATGTTCCTCCCTATTAAGTCAAAGTCCATAGATATTTACATTAGATGTCGCCTGCCCAGTTGGAAGGAATGCGTCAATGGAGCCGCCATTTTAGTACAGGGTAGCGCTCCTTTGAAATGAATGCAGTACCAAGCTGCAGTGGAGGACTGTGGCAATCCAGAGCCAGAGATATACACATACACATACCTATGATCACGAGTTTACGTCAGTACGCAATTATTTTATATCGAAAATTATAATTTTACATAATTTTTCTACATTGATGGATCAGTGACCGCACGGGCATTGCTGACAAAGAGCATGTGTTTGTGTGCATGAAAATGTATTATCCTCCCTCCTGTTAGATTTGATCTAATCTGTGTCCTGAAGCACACCCCCTCTCCTGCTTTCACTTCTCAATCTGACGGAGGGAGCGATTTGTTTGTGAATGAATCTCCATTATGAACGACTCGTTCACTTAGCTGACAATAATACAAGTTTCTGGCACCGCAGCATCTCGTTGTCATATTTCTTTTGCATTGTTTGCTGATTTTATTCAACAAAACTAGCATAAGCCCAGTATTTAGTGCAAGTTGGTGCTACTTTGCCTTATGGTGAATGCAGTAAGTGACTGTATTATCATCAATAACGTTACTTGTTGAGCACAAAAGTTCATAACATAAAAATGTAAAAAGCGAAATCTTACCTATGAAATGTTCTGCCTTTGTGCTTTGTTTGCTCGTTATTACACCCGTACACAGCACTAAAGTCCAGCATCTTCACGTTGGCACACGGTCTTGACTAGTGCGGTTGAATGACATTTGTGCTGGGAGCACTGTACAAATGTGGCGGCGCTATTGACGCATGCTCAGGGTCTGTATGCGATACCTAGTGTATATATCTATGGTCAAAGTCCCTTTAAGGCAAGTCATTTAACTCGGCGGCCATCTTTCAAACGCCTCACGGGCAGTATGCTCTGGCATTCTGTCTGAATGGGGAAACATCAAATTCTCTAAAACTGCTTGGCAAGCTTACCATTGAATTTCATATTAGGAATCACCAATAAAATTAAACAACAACTGTCTCTTTAGTTTCATTTCTAAATCTCCAAATCACACAAAATTTGCAGAAAACTGATGTCTGGTCCGAGCCCCTCCCCCGGAGTGTTATCAGTCTATAGAGATCGGTGACTGGCTCCTGTACTAGAAGGCGGGCTTTATTCACCATATAGCAATCGATGATTGGCTCCTGTAGTAGGTGGGGCTTTATTCACCATATTGACTGTTACACTTTTCCCCATTCAACAAGATATGAGTGACATGCCTTGTGTATTCTAGTCTTTGATTTAGTTCATTAAATAAAGCCTTTGTCCACCCTGTCATGCCAATGTCCACCCTGTAATCTTGTTTTTTATTTTTTTTAATGAAAATTAATAAATTATTTATAACCTCAGCAAAACATCTTATTTGATTCCTTAATTAACCAATAAGGGCCAGTTAATATCTTGGCTTTTATTTTGAAAAGAAAGTGCAACGATTGCATATTTTATTGGGAAATAAATGTTTTGTCAATTATTTCATTAACATAAATAGACTTTTTTTCATAATCTAAAAAGTTGGGTTAGTAAAGGAACATACCTTTCTGAAAATATACATTTTATAATCACACTGCAATGAAAATATACTTATACTACTTTGAATTTGTCCATGACAGAGTGTTTACTGTTTTCCTGCTTGCAGATTATTTATAAAAAGTGTAGGCGCTTGACCAACATTAATTTCTTACAGCCTTAGGTCTAATTAATACAAAAACTATGAGGTTAAATCAAAAATCTCAAACTTTTTTTTGAAATTTTTTATGTCTCAAAGGCACTTTATAGTGATAATGACTCATCTGTTAGTATCTTTTCCAATGAATACTAGCTCTTGTTAATTTGCCATTTGTTCTTATTCTTCAGATGGGCCTTAAGTTTTTCTTTAGATAGCCTAGTTACTTTCTAATGTATTTTAATTGTGATTAACTATTCTATTTTTAGTAACAAGTGAATTTTTTTTGCCAATCTGTCATTTAGAGTTCTAGCCTATATATTGATTGTCACTAGCATAACTTACTTCCAAACCGAAATTCATTACATAATACTCAGCACTATTATTTAAAAGGTATCCCTAATCTCTAATATATATATATATATATATATATATATATATATATATATATATATAAAACGTTACATAAATATAGCCTACAGAATATTACTAACATGGATGAATAATAAATAACTACTAATGTAGCCTAAAGCGTAAACTTACATGCTCTATACATGCTCAAACTGTTGTTTTAAACATTGTGCTGTTGAAGAACTTCTGAGCAGAGATTTAATTATTGTTAGAAATTGCATCCTAAAAAGTTATTAAAATGAATTCAAAACAAACTTGGTCACGTCTCATTTCCAAGTGTATTTGCAAGCAGTTCAATGATTATTTTAATAAAATAAAAAAAAATAAAAAGAATAACATTTAAATTGTATTGAACTTAATTTCATTGGATAACTAAATGAAATTGAGTAAATCCAACGTAATTTGTTTGTTTAAATTCAGCACATATAAATTGAGTAAATAATTTGTTTGTTTAAATTTAACCCAAACAAATTGTTTGCAACAACTTGCATTAAAAAAATTAAGCAAATCCAATGAATAATTTTTTTCAGTGTAGATGCAGATTAGTACTTTGAATACATGCCTCTAAAACCCTTTTTGGGTAAGTTACATGTTATGTTTATTAAGCAATTGTTTATTTTTGCCTTGTTTATTTTCCACACGATTGTAAAGTCAATTATTTGGGTTAAGACTGTAGGCTTACGCCGTCTTTATCAATTTTGACACTTACGGGCGGCGTAAACAACCGAATGTGCTAAAAGTTTAACTGTTTAAAATATTTTCCTCCGCAACTTTATACAAATACAACTGAGCGCATGAAGTGCAATGTTATAAGTTATCAAACTATTGGGTGGGTAATCCCGTTTACCGTTACACTTTTCATCATTAGATTGGCTATTTTTAGGTCATCAGTTAAAAACAAACTTAAGATGACAAAACAGCAACAAATTGAAGATTTCCGCTATTCTAAACACGAAACTCATTCACATTATTCACTAAGGGGGGAAACGAAAGCTGCACGTAGGCCTATTCCGCCGAGTAAACAAACACTGACCGTGTCCAGGTGGGTCCGGTCTGCCCTAATGGTTAAGCGATTGCTCTGGGAAAGACGTGAAACCGCCCCCTTTAGACTGGTTGAACTCGACACCGAATTACATTCCGTTAGCGGAGCGAGTTTGCAGAAGTCTACAAAGCTCTTTCCAGAATGGACGTTTTAGCAGTTCCCCAAAACAGAGAAGAGGGCTGGTACTTGTCTCTTATGGCACCAAACACAAAAGGACCAACGTTTGCATGGCTTGATCCATCAAGACTCTATTGCAATTCCCAGGTAAATAACTATTCTTGTTGCAACCAAAACTTTATCTAGTGAACCATGCACGTTAATGAATAATCTAGTTCTAACTTCATGAAGCATGGAAAGTGTTAAGCTATGCTAGAATGTGCTTCATAGTTTTGAAACCATTTTCTTCTGACTGATCCAGGCGCTGTCAGATTGTGTAAAAGATCTTCTCAAACCATTCCAGAATGAGACCATTGACCTGGTGGCTGGAATAGATGCCATGGGCTTCATCCTCGGTATAAAACTTTGCTCTTTGTGTAGCTAGTGAGAACGCCTATACTAAAGAGACAGTATTTTTAGCACTGTTCACATGTGCAGGAAAAGTAAATATAACTCTTGGCAAATAGTCTAAATATAGAGTGGGTTGCACTTTAAGGGTTCATCTCTAATGCAAGCCTGTATATTAACTTCCTGAAATTCACTAAAAAACATTTATTTTAAAGTTCCCCTTGCAATTTCAGGGTCAGCTGTAGCCACAACATTGGGAAAAGGATTTCTGGCTATTCGTAAAGCGGGACATTTATGTGTGGAAACTTGCACTCAGGAATATAGCGACTATTCTGGACGAGAAAAAATCATGGAAGTGCGTGTTGATGTGTTAAAGCCAGGTACTGATGTATCTAAAGTCACTATAATGGCTGATAATGTTGTTCAAGCCACATGGAAACAAGGCATGATTTACCCCAAAATTAAATTTTACTAACCATTTACTCACTCTTAAGTTGTTCCAAACCTTCATGTGTTTCTTTTTATCTGGTGAACACAAAACAAGATGTTTTGAAGAATGGATGTCCAACATTCTTTAAAATATCTGCTGGTTTGGATCAAGTGAATTTAAGGGTGGATAAAATACTTTTTTTGTTGTTGAAAAAGTACACCTTTAAACACCATCACAATCAAATTAAATCATTTTGTTACATGCATAACACACTTTACTATATAATTTCATTGCAATTCAGCATTTATTGACACACCCAGCTCTTAGTAACTGCAAAATGGTCAATTCTGTACATATTGTTCTGTATATAATGTATGTATTTCAGGTTTACGGGTTCTTTTAGTAGACCAGTGGATTGAAACTGGAGGAACTATGAAAGCTGCTATCAAACTTGTGGAGAATCAAGGAGCTACTGTTGTAGGTGAGCATTTAATTATGCTATAAACATAAATATATAAAGTAGCACTGGTCAGAGTTCTTGTTATATTATTTGCTACATAACAAATATTACAAAAAACTATTTGGACAGCTGCTTTTTGTCTTAATAGCTCTTTTGATTAACTCTGCAAAATGACAGCTATTTTTTATAACTTTACTTTGATGGTTTATTTTAAACATTTGGTTGACACCTACATTAACATCGCACTAACTGTCATTAAAACTGTCAGCAGACTGTCAGCTTAATATTTTCTTATTGTGATTATCTCATAGAATTCTTCAGACTACAAGTAAATTTGCCAGTACAGGTCAACCTGTAGAACCCTAACCTACCAATCTACTATTACTGTACTAACTTATGAGAGTTAGTAAATATGTAGATGTGACATTACTTATAGTCATCAAAATGTGTTAAGGCACCATCAAAGTAAAGTCAAACCATTATTTCTTTATTGCAGGTATTGCTGCTGTGGCCATTGAAAACAGTGAGGGAGGAAAATGGCTAAAGGAAAACTACAAATATTCCCACTGCATTCCGAAAGAGCTGCAATCTCAAATAGACAGTCAATATCTGGAGTATTTTATGAACTTCCATGTTTAAAGGCATGGAAATCCCATATATATTCAAATGGAATGTAATATTTGATATATATTTTGCTTTGTCAGGATTGAAATATTACCTATAAATCCTCATTGTAAAACATGTATACATCACTGATTTTATATGGTTGGTATTAAAAGTAGCAAGTGCCTATAAATAAAAACAGAATATTTTTCTAATACACATCTGTTTTTTGTATGTTTTTCTATAATATTAATATAGATGGATTTTACATTTACATGACATCTATGTCCAAAATGTGTTACATATACACATTTGTATGGGCTAGATAAAATATGAAATTGAGGTTTAAGGTTACTTGTAGATAATATGTTTCTGCAAATGATTCAGCCCAAATGTAAGAAATTATTCAGAAGTTGTGACATGAATTAGTGCATGATGTCATTTTAAGCGTTATATTATGTCATACTGGAAATAAACCAATGTCTATGGTTGTTACACGAAAATACCAATAGAGGACGCTATCATATTCTAACTGAGATCTTTAACTTGAAAATGGTCAAATTATCAGTGGTTTAATATTTTAATCAAACAACATTAACATTGCATTAACATTAACATTATAGTAATAATGTTTAAAAATGCATATTTCATTTCATGAGAGAGGGTTGTAAAGAAATAAATGGCTCATTTAAAAAAAGGAAAGCATTTTATTTATAATAAAATTGCCGGTCACAGAAAACTACTGTATGTATGTAAGCCCTAATACTTATGATTTTTTACAGCAAGATGAAGCTATATAAAGGAATTCCTACATAACTTCCATTTTAATAAACAGTATTTTTGATATAGAAAAATACAGTTATCACTGTTAATTTCTTATTGTGCAACTCATGCGTGATCCTCTTGTGTACCTTGTATAGATCACTCCTGACTGTAAACTAAGCAAGAAAATTTAATAAAAAATATTGAACACACTGAAATAATCACTGGTAGAGTGTGCAAAGAGCTCTTGAGAAAACAGAATACAGCTTTGCCACAAAAAATGCAAACCTCAAGTTTTCCAACAAAGGAATGTTTTCTTTTATCCAGCGGATATTCAGTTACACCCTCTGAATAACAAACCACACAGCTCTCTCAGCTCTGCTTTAGTTCAAATCCCACTTTTCGTATCTTCTCCCTATGCACAGATATGTACATTTGATTGTGTTTTGCTTTGGTACCATTATGTGTCGGTGCAAACTTTTGCCTTTTCATGTAGACAGTATTTACTGACAACAGTTGCTCTGTTTCTTCTTGGAAGTTGCATACAGGTTATTAGAGTTGCTGTTGATTTCTGTGTGGGGAAATAGGTTTAAAGGTTTAATTTAATGCAAAAACAATACGGCTTATATCTGCTATTTATCATTGCATGTTATTAACCTTTTATAAAATGGAAAAGTTATTCTGAACGTGAAGTGACCTTTCATGATGCAGTCAAATTCCAATGGATTAAATAAAATCCTACTGTACTTACGAACAACTTCCCCAATACGTCTTGATCCACTTTTCTCCAGTTCTGCCAGTACATTGGCCTCAAAGGTTAAAGATGCAACCCTGAAGAAAAAGTCTCTCACATTCTCCCCTACAGGCACCAAAACAGTAATAGTTAGACAACATAAACTGCAGCAACTTTTAAGACATTGCAACACTTGCGGTCAACATGTACAACTGGCAGTTTAAAATAAGTCCCATTGAAACATAACTCACTATTATCAGATCTTCCAGGATTCTGAAATGGCTGAATTTAATGCAAAATCAAGCAAATACATATCACACAATTTTGTGGAGCTGGCAATTTTTTTAAATAGATGCATATTCCCATATATATTGGGCAGGCAGGACACATGCAGTCAAATTTTCGCTGTGCCAAAAATCACATCAGTTGTGCAAAGCCTTGAGTTGTCTGCACACGCTTTAAGTTCAATGTGTGATCCAAATCATCTGATTGCAATGCGCATTTAAAGCCAATTTGAACTATGCCATGTGACATGTATCAACTTCTAAATATTGTATATACAGTATGCATCTGTCTTCATAAGCACAGACCTCTCCTTCTCTCTCTCTCTCACACACACACACACATTTTCAAAGCAAAACAATAAAAGAATTTCACAATAAAATCAGTCATTTTAGGTGCATAAATGTACACTGTTTTCCGCAAAATCCTGGCAGGACTGTATTATAATGTCTCTAGTTAAGAACTCACCAGACAAGGCAGACAAAGCCCAGTACTCTGCTTTCATTTGATCTGCTATTTTAATTGCGTCCTGCTCAATTAGTAAATACTGCGCAGGAGACTGCAGAAAAGACACATTGTTATGATAACACATATACTGGAAGAGACAGTACTGGATTATGATTAATGTCAAGTAAAATGTAGCTATATTGGATTTAAAGATGGTCACTCACACTCAGATCTTTCTTTGTTCCCACCAAGAACAGTAATACGCTGGTAGGATCATTCTCTTTCATAGCGTCTTCAAGCCATTGCCTTCAGAAGAGAATGATAGATTTCAATGTGTGAAGCACACCGTGTGTTTGTTAATCCAGCAGGTTATTAAAGCTGATGTAATTTACCTGGTGTGCTCCAGTGAAGCCACATCAGTCAAGTCAAACACAATGATTACAGCTGGAAACAGAACATGGAAAGGATTATGAATCCCTCGAAAGTACAATAAAGGAAAAATGCCACTATTAACATTTAATTAATTACACTGTTATGTACTTAATATTTAGTACATAACATCTATTGGCAGTGTATTGGAGTGCGCACTTCAAGTTAGAAAGATTAAAGTTTAAACCTTTAAGAATTACTAAAAATGTACTATTCATTTACTCAACCTGTCACGATCATCAGCGATCTTTCCTTCTTTCATCTAAGAAATATTGCTAAATTGCGAAATATGCTATCCATCTCAGATGCAGAAAAGCTAGTTCATGCTTTCATGACTTCTAGGCTGGATTACTGTAATGCTCTGTTTGCTGGTTGCCCAGCATCCTCTATTAACAAACTTCAGCTAGTACAAAATGCAGCTGCCAGAGTTCTTACCAGGTCTAGAAAATATGATCATATCACCCCAATTTTATCCTCCTTACACTGGCTGCCTGTCAAGTTTCGTATTGAATTTAAAATATTGCTTCTTACCTATAAAGCCTTAAATAATCTAGCTCCTGTTTATCTAACCAACCTCTTGTCTCGCTACAATCCAACCCGCTCTTTAAGATCTCAAAACTCAGGGCTTCTTGTAGTACCTAGAATAGCTAAATCGAGTAAAGGAGGTCGAGCCTTCTCATTTATGGCCCCTAAACTCTGGAATAGCCTTCCTGATAATGTCCGAGGCTCAGACACACTCTCACTCTTCAAAACTAGATTAAAGACCTATCTTTTTAGCAAAGCATACACTTAGTGCATTACATAGCGGTATGACGCATGATGTGCCCCACACACGATTTTGCTTCTTGTTTATATACACTATGAACAGCAGCTACGCTAATTATTCTCCTTATTCTGTATTTCCACCTGGGGGTACTCATCTTGAGGCCCTCAGACTATGCAGTGCCACTGATGCGATCCAAGACCAGCGACGAGACGATCCCAAGGCTCCCGGACCAGGCCGTATCCTGAGCTGCTGCTGTGGTGGTCATGATGGAGAGCATAAGACTGATTCCTCTGATGCTCCAAGGACAGACGTGTCTTCGCGGAGGTCCAGCTACTGCGCCTAGACTGCAGCTCTGCACAAGACGTTTGGCCATAGGAGAAATGGTCGTGCCCAACTGAGCCTGGTTTCTCTCGAGGTTTTTTAAATTCTTCACTTTCGCCAATTGGTGAAGTTTTTTCCTCGCCACTGTCGCCACTGGCTTGCATGGTTCGGGATCTGTAGAGCTGCGCATAGATGGAATTGCTCCTCAGTGTTTGGACTCTCAGTAGTGATTATTAAACCACACTGAACTGAGCTAAACTAAACTAAACTGAACTTAAACACTGAAAACTGAACTGACACTTTTCAATTCACTATAAACTTCCATGTGAAGCTGCTTTGACACAATCTACATTGTATAAGCGCTATACAAATAAAGATGAATTGAATTGAATTGAATTGATAAACTTGCACTCTCACTCATGGACTACAAATCCGCCATCAAATGAACTACAACTCCATACATGCACTCCGATCACACACACATGTTCCTCATCCTGACTGATTGCACACACACCACCGGAGGATTGTCAAAGACTGATTACACACAGTATTTATGCAGCACATACACTTACCCCAGGGCAGAGTCTTGTAATCTGTTTACAGCCTATACCATTACTAAGTGGGTTCCTTTGTCTATTTTTATTGTGTGTTTACCCTCGCCTTGTTATCCTATTTATCCCTGCCTGCCGCCAGCCTTCTGATCTCTTGCCTGTTATTTGACTATGATTCTGGATTGCCTGTTTACATCTGTTTGCCCCTGTGATGACCATTGCTTGCCTGACCAATCCAATAAAGTCCTGCATTTGGATCCACACTGTTGTCAGCGTCTTAACCCCATGGTTACACAACCAAAGATGACCAGAGGAGTATGTGACCTTTAATTCTTCGGTAGAACATTAAAGATGATTTTAGAGGAGGTTATCCATTCACAAAATGCAAGTCAATGCCTACTGCCACTTTGAGAATCAAAAAATAAAATAGGACTCCTTTTCACTGAGTGGTAGGCTTTGGTACACTTTAGTGTGCATTTATTTACATTTACACTGTCAGAAGTACCAAAATAGTTAACCTTACTGTACCACTTTGAGAATCTTTTGTAAAGGCACAATACTATGGTACCAAAATGTTGGAGGTAGACTCACTACTGACTGCTGATTTACCGAGAATTGTTACTTAAAAACAATTATGTTCTGCTGAAGAAAAAAGTATGTTGAATGCACAGGGGGTGAGTATATACATTTTGAATAAACTGTCCCTTCAAGTCCATTTGTTATTCACCATTTCCTTACATTTGTTTCTCAAATTTAATAGCATATATCTGAATACAAGGTTTCTACAGGTTTCAAAAAAGTAAAATTTAAGACCATTATGAAGGAAATTTTAGACTTATACAAGACTAAATGCTAAGGACTTTTTATGAACATCCCAGTTGGAAAATATTTTTACTTGCCCTACCAAAAAAATGATTATAATTAATAATACAATAATAATAATTTAATAATAAAAAGTATAGGTCAGGTCAGTATCCTCCTCAGCAGTAAATAATGGAGAATGAAAAGGAAAGTTATTAAAACATGATGGTATATAGGTTAAAAATGCTATTTATTGAGATTGGGATTGTTGGTGATTATATGAGTGTTAATGGCCAGATTGGGAAGCTATACATGAACAAAGGGAAAATAAGACCTGTTAATTTAGATTAAGACCTACAACACAATATTTCAGTAGATTTAGGACATTTTAAGGCCTAAAATTTAGCTTTTGAAATTTAAGACATTTTAAGACCCTGCGGATACCCTGGAATAATTTTTTGTGAGTCATGTACCCTGAGCTCCTCTGTAGTATGTTGATGCAATGCATTTAAACCTCTCCTGTCCTGCAGTGTCCCATCTGAAAAATAATAAATACATCAAAACTGCTATAAAATAAGCATAAATAATGGTCATAAATAATTTTACTATCATAAAGTGTACTCACAGTTGCAGACTGAAGGGGACTCCGAGAACTTCAAACCTCTCCATTTCAAAGTCCACACCAATGGTAGCTTTGTAATTTTTGTCAAAGACATCTTTACAAAATCTAAAAAAAAACTATTTTCAATCTGACTGCTTTGATGTAGTTATAAAACATTCATCTGTGAACTGATGCTTTGCTTACCTATTAATCAAACAGGTTTTCCCCACTGCCAGATCACCAACTACAATGACCTTGGAGATCTTAAACCTACTGGACCAAAAGGAGAAAAGCACAGTATAAAACCACTTCACCAATTCTGAAAATGACCATTGATTTAACAAAACAAAGGATAACATCTCACCCCACAGTTCCTGTTCTCTGCTGCTGACAGGCCGTCTTCACCTTGCTGTGAAATTCATTCTCTGTGTTCAAAGCAGCGCCTTTGTTGAAGCACTACAACAGGAGTGAATATCAAAACTCATTACTTCAGATAGCTCCTGAGAAAACGCAATGCCTTAAAGGAATAGTTCACCCAAAAATAACTGAATGTTTATTTACATACCCTCAGGCCATCTAACATTTAAAATAATTTTTAATTTTCTTGTGAAGAATTTTCTTGTATCTGAAATTTTAGTCCTTGAAGATTTATAAAATGAAATTCAATGGCTTTTGGCACTTTGAAAGTAAACAAAAAAATTATAATTAAAGCAAGTGTAGAGTAGCCCCTCCCCCTTTTAAAACAGCTAATTGTGTTTGTTTGTATCACAGCTCTGCCAGTGAGTGTGGTTGAACTTCAGTGCATTTAGAAATAGCATCGGGACTAGGAAAGGGCTGGGACATATCAGATACTACAGAGCATTTGATTTGATGAAAAACTGAAGTGTGTGTGACAAAAATTTGCATGTTTATATCATCTTAATACTAATTTTGTCAATGTTTTAGAACACACTAGCTTATATATCCTTAAGACTACCATATTGATACTGACATCTAAAAAAATTATTTTAATTTCACAGGGACTTTAAAACTAAATTAAAAGCAGTGGCTCCTGAATACAGTGAGTCTGAGATGTGTTTCTGAAGCATTATGATGATTGCGTGAATGCAAACTCACTCTGCTTTTTTTACACGGAGAATGGGAATGTGACATTAAACGACGCAATGTATTGTGAGTCTGCAGTAGGAATGTAAGGATTAACCGATTTCTCTATTAACCGCGCTTTAATTTGTCACTGTGAATTATTCGTAAAGGCTTCTCAACACTGGGACATGGAACAAAACTGCAGCAACTAAACAAAATTATGCCAACTGTGTGCTAGTTCCGAGCTTTTACACAGAGGCTAACACGCACGCACACTGGATTAACTATGGATGAGGCTATTAACTAAGAGCCGTTCACATACTGCATCTTTTGCGTGGTGCGACGCGCACATGCTTTCTAGGCACACCTAGTTGAAAGAATGCTGTGAGTGCACCGTGAGTTACGTGACAAGAACGAAGTGATCAGCTTCATACTTTGTATGGAATATACACATTTCTACTCCAAAAAGAAAAGAAAAAACAAAGTAAAAAAACAAACAATCTTGTAATATAGTTCAAAAGTGCCTTTCAGACAGACGCTCAGTAGCTTTTGACTACATTTGTTCTCTTTAAAAAGGGTAATACTTAGCTAATATGTAGCTTAGATTTACGTTAGACATTATTTTTTAAATATGTAATATTTTTATTTATTTATTTTCAGGGTAAAATTATTACTTATGTTTAAATGTCCAATACTTTTTTCACTTATTTTTAAGTCCAAAGAGAAATGGACTATTGTTTTTTTTTATTATTATTTTGTGCTGTATTATTTTGTTACTGAGCAGTAAAAAATAAAAATTTTTAATATAGGGAGTTTTCATGTGATTTTCTAAACTAGTAATGTTCTGAACTGAATAAATGCATATTGTAATAACCGTGAAACGTGATTTTTCCTCAAACTATAATTGTACAACCAAAATCTATAACCGTTGCATCCCTAGTCTGTAGGACGTGCAGTTAAGTCAGAAATCATACATTAATATTATAACACACTGGCTGTTTCTCAATATGGGTTTTTTCAGCATTCTTGTGTCCTTGTGTAACATCATTATCAACCGCCAAAGTTCATGTCCAAAACTCAAGACCACAAAAAAGGAGGATGCGTGAAAATGCCCAGATGTGTTCTTGATGTTGATGTTGCAAACCTCGCTCAAGAAGTCCCAGAAGTCTTTGCGACTGAATAAAGGAGGTGGGAAGTGCAGCATTTAATATACATTTATTATTAAAGTTCAGAGATATAACTTATGTATCTCAGAAGTTTCCCTAAATAAAACGGTGAAAAAAAACATTAACATAAAAATCTTAATAAAGGCATAAACACATTAAGAGTGTTTATTTACTGATTGGTATCGTACAAAGAATATTTGTAAGGTTTTTATGCATAGTATATATTGTGAAAAGGGGAAAAAATTCATTGCTTTATAAATGCTGTAATATGTAAATAATTTTCCGTTAAAAACATGTGAAGGTCATGTGACCATTAGGAAGAACCAGGAAAGAACGCAGCATGTCATTTCTCACAGGACGCGTTCTCTGTTCTTGCAGTCTCCCGAGTTCGTTCTGCTGAGATGACCTGGCAAGACCGATCTCCACAAAAATGTGAATCCGTTCTCAGCTTTCTTGGAACTGAGAAACAGCCACTGTAATTCTGAAAACTTGTATCATGACTTACCATAGTCATTCTCAATATGTGTAAAAAAAGTGCTTTTTCATCTTTCTAACACAGAAGCAACACAATGCAAATCAGGTGAAAGAGAAGCCTTATTCAGCACCTCTAATAGTAAGCTATCTTCCAACTGGTTCATTCAAGTCAAATAAAGCGTTGTATATAACAAGACGCAATTTTAAAGCAGCTCAGACATGTGATAGCACTTTTTTGTGTCAAAATCTATCAATATTAATCTGTTTTGTTCTAAGAAAATCTACGGTTTTAATAGAACATTTTCTGCTGTGATTTTGTATTTGTTATCACTGTTTTAAAGGGCACCTATTTTACCCCTTTTTCAAGATTTAAGAGAAGTCTTTTGTCTCCAAAATGTGTCTGTAAAGTTTCAGCTCAAAACACCTATCAGATTATATATTATACCTTTCTGAATATAGGATTTTCAGCTCTGAACAACCATGTCGCTGTTTTTGTGGCCAGTGCCTTTAATGCTAGTTCTTCCCACCCACCGTTTCCATGTGCCTGTCAGAGTGTGCCTCAACCTCCGCCTCAGCTGCGTCAGATAAACAGCACAGTGACAGACATGAAGGAAGCATATCTCATGTGACGTTTCTGAGAAAAACTACAGTAAGAACTTTACCAATTATTATTTGATGTATTTGTTGTGGAGTTAATCCAAGCCTTTCTGCAACAATGAGTCACACACAATGTCATTACAAAGTTCACGCACACACACAGACCCACACACGCAGTGGCAACACACACACAGTGTGCACGTTTAACTTTGCACTGTTTTTGCACGCAAATATGACAGGATACACATTAATATCCACTGCTGTATGGATATCCGTTATGTTAATGTACAAAATAAACCTGATTTAACGTCCACAAACCGGAATTGAAGCACTTTCTTTTATAATTGAACTGACATACGTCTGTGGTGAAGTAAAAATGGTAAAACTGCTGTAATTCATTACAAACATGCACTGTTTTAAAAAAGTTTTACACTTGTAAAATTCATTCTTGATCACATTTAATGATGATTGATATCAGAGCGAGCTGAACAGATCTTTTAATCCCAGCTGATTTGTGCACGTTCTGTCTTGTGGATATGATTATGCGCATTACTACAAAGAAAAGTAATTAGGTGGCTGTCAATCAATTCGGGGGGTGGGGAAACCGCACTCCTACATTACGTTGCGGTGGGCCTCAAAATGGGATGGATTTGGATCCTATTTAAACATCAGTAAAATTAAAAAAGAGACCTATTGTGTATATATCACCCCAATATGAGTGTGGACACACTATATCTAAACACAGTTCTGTCCAAAGATTATTTTCACCTTTTAACCTTTAAACATGGCTTAACATTTGTAGAGCATCAGCATAAAATATAATAAATCACAAGCACAAAAACAATACAGCAAAGAGACAAAGGAAATAAGTTTAATAATAATTGAAATAGGGCTGCACAATATAGTGTTTCAGCAAAGATATTGCAATATGATCATTCTTAATAGTCACATCACAAGTATATGCAATATTGAGTCTGGATTATAATTGATCATTTCGCTAGTTTTTTCTGAGGCCGGTGACTGTGTGAGGGTTTTAAAAGCATTTAGGCTGAAGAAAATGTACCGTTTGTAACTTAAAACGAATAACGAATAATTTTATGCAATGTTTATAAATCTAAGCCTATGCAGTATTATTTTACATTGAATTTTTTAATTACGGCATACCTGAATACATTTAGACTTTTCTGAAAATAATAAAATGCTATTTAATTAATTAGCATGTTGTCCTTTATTGAATTTATCTATGCTTGTAAATAGTTTATTATACAAATATTGTGCTCAACAATGTAAATATTATGCTTATTATAAGGCTTATTGTCCTCAAGTGCTATACAAATAAACTTGAATTATATGTTATCCACTCCCCTACAGAATCTTCCCAATCAATCTAAAATTATAGACTCATTACAAACATTTATTCAACTCATCTAGTAAAATTGTATTTATATTGCAATATACAGTTGAAGTCAGAATTATTAGACCCCTTTGAATTTTTTTCTTTTTTAAATATTTCCCAAATGATGTTTAACAGAGCAAGGAAATTTTCACAGTATGTCTAATAATATTTTTTCTTCTGGAGAAAGTCTTATTTGTTTTATTTCAGCTAGAATAAAAGCAGTTTTAATTTTTTTATGAATCATTTTAAGGTCAAAATTATTAGCGCCTTTAAGCAAATTTTTTTGACTATCTACAGAACAAACCATCGTTATACAATAACTTGCTTAATTACCCTAACCTCCCTAATTAACCTAGTTAAGTCTTTAAATGTCACTTTAAGCTGTATAGAAGTGTCTTGAAAAATATCTAGTAAAATATTATTTACTGTCATCATGGCAAAGATAAAAAAAAATCAGTTATTAGAAATGAGTTATTAAAACTATTATGTTTAGAAATGTGTTGAAATAAAATATTCTCTCCATTAAACAGAAATTGGGAAAAAAATAAACAGGGGGGCTAACAATTCTGACTTCAACTGTATATCGCAGAATAAATAATATCGCAATGTGTCATTTTTCCAGTATCTTGCAGCCCTAAATTGTATCACTGTTTACAGCTATTTATGGTTTTGTGGTGAGAATAATAATTTAAAACAATAATAAAATGTCAAATAACAATGTTTAATCATCATGAGACTAAAAAAAATACAAATAATCTTTTAAAAAGTTTAAGCTACAAATCACAGGCCCTAACAACAACACAAGCAAATTATAAACTTTCTCTCTATCAGGGTTAAACACGGCAATAACTTAATAAACGATGCGTTGAGTGAAGCCTGGTCAACTATAATTCTGATTTCACATTGCAGATATTGTGATGTGAGTATTGCAGATGTGCACATCATGATATTTATGCTAAAATGATATATTGTGCAGCCCTAGTTATATTATGTAACAGGATGCTTGTGCTCCAGATTATCAAGAAGGCACTAATGAGTATTATTCACTATTGCTCTATAAATGTAAGACTACAGCTCATATACAGGGAGTGCAGAATTATTAGGCAAGTTGTATTTTTGAGAATTATTTTATAATTGAACAACAACCATGTTCTCAATTAACCCAAAAAACTCATTAATATCAAAGCTGAATATTTTTGGAAGTAGTTTTTAGTTAGTTTTTAGTTTTAGCTATTTTAGGAGGATATCTGTGTGTGCAGGTGACTATTACTGTGCATAATTATTAGGCAATCTAACAAAAACAAATATATACCCATTTTAATTATTTTCTTTTACCAGTGAAACCAATATAACATATCAACATTCACAAATTTACATTTCTGACATTCAAAAACAAAACAAAA
>CAIGQZ010032745.1:278297-296089 GCA_903798205.1 Danio tinwini | reverse complement strand
TATTCTTATTATTATTATTCTTATTATTATATTACAATTGCATGTAAGGTTATAATGGTGTTTACCTTGGTAATTATGTGCATGTTTATTTTAGTTTGATATTTTAAGATTGCACTACTGTGGTAAATGTTTGTTTGGGTTTAATATTTATTGTTATTGTCTTGGACTGATGTTGTAATTGTTTGTTAATGTTTGATATTTATTATTTTTGTTACAATGACACTACTTTGTTAAATGTTTATTTTGGTTGTCTATTTATTATATTATTTATTATATTATATATTTATATATATACATATTATTAACAGTTATTTTTTGTATTGTTAAATTTGTTGCAACTATAATTACCACAAATTACCAGTACTTTATGGTTTAAAAACAATATATTACTTACTATAAATTAGATATTAGTATAATATATTATATAGTATTTAATGTGGGAAATCATTAATAAAAAAGTTATTAGAAAATTAAGCAAATAAATAATAAATTGCTTGAGTAAAATATAGTGTTCACATTTATTAAATGTAAAAAGATTTGTATACATATAAAGGTGTATTATTGCCTATGCATATTTACTTGCTATTATTTCCTTCATTATAAATGAATCCATTATATACATTAAAACTGTCCAATTTCGATCGTTCAGCAAGGCTAGCAATCAAGTATCTGCTATACTGACTATGTCAAATAAATAATGACTGATGACAGACGTTTCAGGATTCACTAAGCAAAAAAAAGCAGTTGGTGTTAATATCATTCTTAGCATCTATGAATCAGACAGACCCTTCTATTTGCTTTTTAGCATATTATGGCTTTTACGCTTATCAGGTTATACAGTCCGCACGCGCAGTGTGTTTTCTCCACCGTTAGATGTCGCCGTCTCTCCTGCTTCAGCTCATCTGCTTCTGACACGGAGCAACTTTTTCCGGTTGGACTCTGGAGACGTGGCTCTGTTTCTTCAATATTACGAGTCAAGCTATATGCTACTGTTAAAACAAAGCGGAAGTCACCATTCTGACATTTTCGGTTTTTGAACCAACTGGACAGTGTCCGTGACCGTGTCCACTGACGGGTCCTCGGTGAAAGGGAACAGAAATGGTAAGAGTGTTTGTTTTGTGTGTTTAGCAGGATGAAGCTAGCAGCTAGCATTGCAGCTAATCACTTATACAGTTGAAAACTGCCTTTACGTCTGTGTCACTTACTAAAGAGTGTCTCATTCATCTGTTTGCGTTTTTAAAAATATCACAGAAGTAGTTAAATTTGTTACTGGCTAGATTTTGATATCGGATACTGCTAGCAGCTAAAAGGTTAGCCAGCTAATTAGATTGACATCAGGATTAATTATAGTTAAAGTAAATAACGAAAGTAAATGGCTGTCAGTTTCGATATGACAAAGTAATGATATAATAAGTTGCACTTATTTTTTGCAATGTTATTTCATAATTTCCATATTGGAAGTTTTTGCAGATTACAGGTTGTAGCTATCTGACTTTGACAATTCAAATGCTGTTATAAAATTCTTAACTTTTCGCTATTTACTTAATTTTTAATAAGGTAAGTAATATAATAGTGTAATAATATAATAGAATGCATTATTAAAATGTAAATAATGTAATAATAATTTCAATTTATTTTCTAGACCACTCTGATAGTTTTATAGTTTTCTTAATATTGGCTTAGTCTACGTGAATTTGGAATATAAAAAATATTATTACAATGTAACAATTTATAAATTATGTTTAATGGCGTTTATTAACATTAAGAACAAATGTTATTAATGTTCCAGCAGTCACAAGATGTCAACATGATGTCAGATTGACGTTGTACCCCAACGTCGTAGGGACGTTGCATTTTGTTTGAAAATGAAAATCAGGTTGATGTTAGAACCCAACGTCAAGCCGACATCAATGTCCAACATCCAACCTAAAATCAACCAAATATCAACGTCTAATGATGTTAAAGCTTGACATTGTGTGGACGTTACCACTATGACGTCTATTAGACGTTGCATTTTGGTTGCCATAACTGACGAATAAATGTCAGTATTTGACATTAAGATGACGTTGGTTTAAGATGTTGGCTTGATGTTGGATTTTGGTCATTTTTCAACACACCCTAAAATTAACCAAATTTTAACGCTATTTTATGTAATTATTGAATGTCAAAATAACGTTGTCCGTAGATGGTGACTAGACATTGAATTTTGGTCATCTGACCTCACAAACTAAATTTAACCTAATTGTAAACAAATAACGCACAGCACTACTACAATAACAGAAAAGTTTGCACTGTTATATTATAATTCACTTACCTTTTTAATACGTTTTGGTGCGATTATAACTGCTATTTAAAAAAAAAAACGACTGAATGTTTTGAATGAGAAGCTGTAATGTAGCCGTGGCGGGATGAATTTTGGTGTGGCGCCCCGCCATGGAAGAATGAACGTAGCGGAAACCATGGGACCTATTATGTAATTTTGTTTTGCATGAAGTTTGAACATAAATGTGTTACAACATTTGAAACACAGTGTTTCAAAACATGCTGTTTGAATTTTCTATTTGCTTTCATTTCAGTACAAATAAATTCTTTATCAGCTGTTTATCTTCACATGAATAATTTTTTCTAAAATTAGTGTTTGTGACAACCTTGATTATGTCAGTGTTTATGCTCAAGACACAAAAGAAAACCTAATAATCATGTTAAATGCACTGTCTTGCAGCTGTATTTCCTATAAAGCCCTGTTGGATTTGTAATATCAGTGACATGTTTGTAGGTGCTCTTGGCAGCGGCGGTGTGTACTAAGGCGGGAAAAGCCATAGTGTCACGCCAGTTTGTAGAGATGACGCGAACCCGTGTTGAGGGCCTTCTAGCTGCCTTTCCCAAACTGATGAATACAGGCAAGCAGCACACTTTTGTGGAAACTGACAGTGTGCGCTACGTCTACCAGCCTCTGGAGAAACTCTACATGGTTCTGATCACTACAAAAAACAGCAACATCCTGGAAGACTTGGAGACGCTAAGGCTTTTTTCCAGAGTGGTAAAGCTTTCTTTTCATTCCTTCTATTTTTAAACTTTTTGGATGTTTCTTGAATAAGTGTTTGGGTTTAGATTTTGATATATATTAAATCAGTAGTTGTATTTTTTTTAGATCCCTGAATATTGCAGAGTGTTAGAGGAAAGTGAGATCTCGGAGCACTGTTTTGATCTCATATTTGCATTTGATGAGATCGTAGCACTTGGCTACCGGGAAAACGTCAATCTAGCCCAGATTCGCACTTTTACTGAAATGGACTCGCATGAAGAAAAAGTCTTCAGAGCTGTCAGAGAGGTCCGATATTATCTGAAATTTGATAACACATCAAAGCAAATTTATTATCAGCTTCAAATATTATTAAAGCCGACTGTAATTTTCTTGTTTTTCTCTAAATTTTCCATTAACAGACCCAAGAAAGAGAGGCAAAGGCTGAAATGAAACGCAAAGCCAAAGAGCTGCAGAGAGCAAGACAAGACGCTGAACGTGCTGGAAAGAAATCACCAGGATTTGGAGGTTTTGGAAGTTCAGGAATGAGCAGCATCACGTCAGCCACTATCATCACAGATACAATAGAGCCGGAGAAACCCAAAGTGGCTCCTGCTCCAGTCAGGTATGAGCGTTTGAACTTGATCACATCTAAATACAGAATTGTGCAAAAGTTATTTGGTCCCTCTGAATTCCCATAGGCCGAGTGGATCCAGTAAAGCACTGAAGCTGGGTGCCAAAGGGAAAGAGGTGGATTTCTTTGTGGACAAGCTGAAGTCAGAAGGAGAAAATATCGTCACAACCAGTGCAGGAAGAAAAGCGTCAGAGGTGTCTAAAGTCCTTCAGCCTCCAGTGAATATGGAAAGGTATTGCTTAATGATTTCCACACTGTCACAAAAAAAATTGCACATTTGTAGATTGTATTTTCATACCATAATGGCAATATTTTAGACTTATGGTAAATTGTAAACTCTGTTTCCCAGTGTACATCTGAGGGTGGAGGAGAAAATCTCTCTGACCTGTGGTCGGGATGGTGGACTTCAAAACATGGAGGTTCTGGGCATGATCACTCTGAAAGTGGCAGATGAAAAAAATGGCCGCATCATCATAGTCGTCAACAACAATGACAAAAAAGGAGCCCAATTACAGGTGCGTAAGGCACAACATTAAATGTTATAATTTTGGCATTTATTTTCAAGGGCAAGATGTTTACAATCAGCGATTAAAAGGCATAGGACTCTGCAGCTCATTAAAATGTTTAAAATGTTTTTTTTTCCTCATTTATTATTTAGACTCACCCTCATGTTGATAAAAAGCTCTTCACCAACGAATCTCTGATTGGTCTGAAGAACCAAGAGAAATCCTTCCCTCTCAACAGTGATTTGGGGGTCCTAAAATGGAGGTTACAGAGCACAGATGAATCTCTCATTCCTTTAACCAGTAAGTCATTGTTTTTTCTGCAAAAAGTGTCCATGGATTAAAGTTATTGATGTCTAGGAATTTGTATGAAAGAACGTTTACATTTTAATCATACATCGATTCTATGTTGTTCTCTCAGTCAATTGTTGGCCATCAGAGAGTGGAAGTGGAAGCGGCTGTGATGTCAACATTGAGTATGAGCTTCAGGACGAAGGGTTTGAACTTAATGATGTTGTCATCACTATCCCTCTGCCGTAAGTGCCTTTTCAGTTTCTAATAAATGTTTTATTTAATTTTTTATTTATGCATTCCTTCAAACATTTTGTTAGTGTTGTGGTTTGTGTGCAAAACTTTTCAAAAAGGCAAAGGAAAGCATTCAGGTGTTAGCTCATTGTTGAACTTTAAAACATTGATTTAAAGTAACCCTTCACGTTTTTGGAAATGGGCTTGTTTTACAAGTCCCTTAAAATTAAGAAGTTAACTTTTACCATCTTTTTATATTTCATTCAGCTGATCTGTGGCTCTGACAGAGCATTTTTATTGTGCCTTAACTTAGCATAAATCATTGAATTGGAAATAGACCAGCATTGCTCATTTCTCAATCATGGTACTCTCTTGTGCACGTTCGTGCATCTGTCGCGCTCTCTCTGCTTTCGCTTCACTTTTGGCTAGTGTTCTTCAGTTTTTGTCCAAAAATCATGCACCCTAGTCCTCCAAGGCATAGGAGAATTTTACATTGAATGCCTCTAAGAAGACTACAGCCTGCAAGTGATGCAGGACTGAGCTTTCGTGGCATGGAAGTAGCCTACCAGTCATCTTTATCGTGTCAAAATAGTAAAGTTTAAGTGCTTTTGTTTAACTATTTGGTAACTTCTGGACATTTGCACTAGATTAGTGTAGTTGCATCTCGTGAGCATCACATTGCGCTATCACCTCATGATGCGTAGTGATGATTATTTAAATATTGCTACTTTAGATATTATCTTAAAGTAAACTGTGCAAATAGAGTGAGACACCACATATTCAAAATCAGCAAATTCTTTTTTTCAGTGGATGCTAAAAACTTTACATTTGTGCACTGACTAAGCAGTGAAAGTTACCTGTCCTTCTACATCTGTTTTAAAAAGAAATATTTGTTGTTTATTATTTATAATTTTGATATTTCAACAAATTCTGCTGCTTAATATCTAATTGTCAGCATGTTTATATACAAATTTCATATTGTGAATATAATAAGAGTGCAACATTTGTTTTGCTTTTTGGTTTATTAATATTTTGGTTATTTAGAGAAGTTTTACTATTTAAAAACAAATTTAGTTTTTCATTTAAGGTTAATGTCCTAGGTTAAAAATAAAATCCTGATTTACAGTTTTAAATAGTTATAATAAGCAAAACATCAAATTAAAGTTTTTATTCATTTTTTTTAACCTTATTAATAAAAAAAAGTAATCATTCCAGTGAGTTAATTATCCAAATAACCATAGTCGCAGCCCTACTCTCTTATTTAACACACCAGAATTAGACCATTAGCATCTCCCTCAATAAAAAAAAGAAAAGAGTTTTGATATTTTTTTCTATTTAAAGGAACTTTTTTCATCAAGTATCTTTGCTGCTGTACTTAGGCTGCAGCCGTGGTGCAGCAGCAAAGTTCCTTAATTATTACACCAGAATGAAAGTATAGTTCCTAGCCATATCAGCCTAGAACATAGCTAATTTTCCATCGGTCATAGGCCCAATCCCAATTCTAAAATTCCCCCTTAAAAAAGCGTGTGAAAGGGAAGGGCTTCAAAATTTACCCCTAAGAAATGGGACAACACTACCAACACCTGCACACGCCATCAAATGTAATCACGATCTCTTGCTTCATATGAGATCGACAATCTCGACTGCTGTAGTTATTCCAGTTGTGTTAGTTTTTGGTATCTATCTTCAGGAAACCACTGAAGGCATATATTATGTTATAACAATATAATGTGGCAATAAGATCGTAACTATACTGTGCATTACAGTGGCCATATACATCTATGTCGCACACAAAAACATCATTAACATTATCCCAGACATTGTAACAAGCTCATGCCCAGCCACTAGACTTTTCTAACAGGGTTTTCGAGTGTTATCGAGTGACAGAATGTTGTGGGACTACTTTACAGGAGTTATTCTGAGGATAGATAGCGAAATATTATTTTAGCTTTTTTTTTTTTTTTTTTTTGTAAGCATGATGGTAAAACATAAGTGCGGTTATGAATGTAGTAAAACATGCTTGTTTGTTGTAAAATTCGTAATAATGTCAGAAAATACTAATTTGTGCATCTCCTGACTTCCGTGTGCAGCCATGCTGCTGGTATATTTTGGAAAGTTTTCTTACCCCTTGGTTTCAAGTGTGGTCCTGAAAAAATCTCAGTTTGAAGGGGTATCTAGCCCTTCCCTTTAGCCCTATGCCTTCAAGCTAAAGAGAATTGGGACAGGGGTAAGGGGAAGGGCTAAGGGGTAGAATTTGGATTTGGCCTTAGTACATGATGTAATTAATAGAATAGTCAAGCTTTAAATAGGAAAATTAGCAAAACTTGATTGAAATTTGGTCTACTGGGATTTAATGATTTTTGCTTGCAAAGCAAAAAATGCGGTCGACAGACCCGGAGATCGGCTGAATGGATTCAAAAAAGGTAAAAGTCAACTGTTACAACTCTAGGCAAGTTGTAAAATCTTGAGTCTATTTCCATAAAAAAGGAGCGTTCTTTTTAATACTAATGTATAAAAAATAAACTACCAAAAATCTCATCAACAAACTCTGGCTGCTCTGATTACACAGGTCAGGTGTAGGTGCTCCAGTGGTTGGTGATCTTGATGGACAGTATAACCATGACAGCAGGAAAAACATCCTGGAATGGTCACTTCCTGTAATCGATGAGAAGAACAAGAGTGGCAGCCTGGAGTTCAGCATAGATGGCAAACCCAACGACTTCTTCCCAATCAACGTCTCTTTTGTCTCCAAACGCAACTTTTGTGACATTCAGGCAAGTTGTGCAGCAAACACGATAACAAATATGAATCCCAGTGAAAAAGAATATGACTTCACATCTATCTTTTTTTCCACAGGTTGCAAAGGTGACATATGTAGAAGGAGGCAACCCAGTCAAATTCTCCTCAGAGACGTCATTTGTTGTGGATAAGTATGAGATCCTGTAACTGTTTCTTGGTGGAAGATCTTTTTTTAACCAGTGCAGTGGATCAGAGAGCGAGCTGTATGTTAACGGGAACACTCTCTGACATGGGCTGCAGTTCTTCTGTGTTTCTGTTTGTCTTGAAGGAAAAAATAATCTACCTTTATATAAACTGGACCTTTTAGCTGCACAGTACTACAGTACAGTCAGCTACACCTGACAGGAAAGTCAAATACAGCACTGCACCTGAAGATATCATGGGAAGATCAGTGTCATCCTACAGCAGATGTATTATAAGCCCATAACAACCTTCCTGACCCAGAGTAGAATAAATTGGGACATGTACACACTTGTTGCATGGGTTTTGTATAGAATCGCAACCTTATTGGCTTTTTTTGGTCCCCATACTACATGATCTGCATTTATCTTGGCAGTTTGGTTTTATTTCTGATAATGAGTTAAAAGAAAAGATGTTGGCGTTGTGTAATATAGAAGCAGACCTAATATTGTAGTACCAAATGAATGTGTGGTGTGGGTGATTAAATCAGCTGTGCTTGTGCAATAAGAAATGATGCTGCGTTAAATATGCAGTCCAAATTCATCTTTCATCTGCTGTTAGTGAATATGAACATAATTGTCTACATCAACAAAAAGCACAAACGCTATTTGCCTTTTAGCCCCCCCCCCATTTTGTTCAGTTATATTTATGTAATCATTTGTTTAGATTAACAGAATCTAAACGGCATGATTTTTCAGTCTGTTGTTTTGTAAGTAATGTTACACATAATCTGTTTAAATGTTTCTTGCTTTTTATTCATTGCAGCATTTATTTGGCTAAACAGGAAAATATATTATCTCTGGCTTTCCAGATGTTATTAAAAATGGATTTATTATTATTTTTCTCTATTTCCATAACAAAATATGTTTATCAGTGCACACTCAAAGATGATTGCGAAACGCCAAGGCGAGGCTTGCGACATTCCATTCTGCTGTAAGATACTTATGAATACCTTTAATCAATAATAAAATCACATTTAAATTCAGATTTATTTCCTGAGCCTTTCTTGCTTTTATATTACATTTTTTTAATACAGTACTTGTATTGTACTGTATGTGGGTCACAGATAAAAGGAATTCTCAACATCAAAAGACAAAAATTGTAATAGATTCAATATTTCAGAATGTGCCCAGTGTTTTTTTTTTGGCCAAATAATAATGACTGTCATACATTTTTACTAAGTTTTATCGAAGATGTTAACCTGTCATTTATTGTGGTTTAGCTTTTAAAAACATCAAGAATCTTTTAATGATATATTAAAAGGTATATATTTAAATAATTTATATAATATATTTAAATACAAAAGTGCAGCCTCAAAGGACTTATTTTCATTATTAATCTTTATACTTCATTTAACATGTAATAACATTTAAAATTACACTCATCACTCTATTAGGTACTCCTACCTAACGATTCGTTAAAGCAAATTTCTGATCAGCTAATCAAATGACAGCAACTTAATGCATTTAGGAATGCAGACGATCTGCTGCAGTTCAAACCGAGCATCAGAATGAGGAAGAAAAGTGATTTAAGTGACATTGAACGTGGCATGGTTGTTGGTGCCAGATGGGCTGGTCTGAGTATTTCAGAAACTTCTGATCTGCTAGGATTTTCACGAATAACCATTTCTAGGTTTACAGAAAATAATCAGAAAAAGAGAAAATATCCAGTGAGCAGCAGTTCTGTGGGCCCAAAGGCCTTGTTGATGCCAGAGGTCAGGCCAGACTGGTTCCAGCTGATATAAAGGTAACAGTAACTCAAATACGAGTTACAATTAAGGTATGCAGAAGAGCATCTCTGAACGCACAACAAGTCGAGCCTTGAGGCAGATAGGCAACAGCAACAGAAGACCACACCAAGTGCCACTCCTGTCAGCCAAGAACAGAAAACTAAGGCTACAATTCACACAGGCTCACCAACATTGGACAATAGAAGATTGGAAAAACGTTACCTGGTCTGATGAGTCTCGATTTCTGCTGCGACATTCAGATGGTAGAGTCAGAATTTGACGTCATCAACGTGAAAGCATGGATCCATCCTGCCTTGTATCAACGTTTCAGGCTGCTGGTGGTGTGTAGGGCTGTGGGGTATATTTTCTTGGCACACTTTGGGCCCATTAGTACCAACTGAGCATCGTGTCACACCACAGCCTACCTGAGTATTGTTGCTGACCATGTCCATCCCTTTATGACCACAGTGTACTCATCTTCTGATGGCTACTTCCAGCAGGTAATGCATTATGTCATAAAGCATGAATAATCTCAGACTGGTTTCTTGAACATGACGATGAGTTCATTGTATTCAAATGGCCTCCATAGTCACCAGAGCCCAATCCAATAGAGCACTTTTGGGATGTGGTGGAATGGGAGATTCACATCATGGATGTGCAGCTGACAAATCTGCAGCAACTGCATGATGCTGTTATGTCAATATGGGCCAAAATCTTAAAAATATTACCAGTACCTTCTTGTATCTATGCCACGATGGATTAAGGCAGTTCTGAAGGCAAAAGGGGCTCCAAGCCGGTACTAGTAAGGTGTACATAATAAAGTGGCCGGTGAGTGCATTTCTTTTATACAAGCAGGTCAGAATAAATCTTTAACTTAAGTTACACTCTCTGACATCATTACTTGACCCTTTTTCTCTTCAATTTATTTTTATGTGTGTGTGAAGCAGATGTTTGTATTTAATGCTTTTTTTCCCTCCCTACATATAAAATCACTGAAGCCGACACCAAAATGGGTCGTCTCACTGTGACCCCAGTGTATTAGTTGCGCTTGTTAGGTCAAGTTAGTTTTAAATCCCCAACCCTATGTATTAAAATCATCCCACAGTGAACACATATTATTCTTTAAATCATGTGGCTTGCGTTTAACTGTCCAACAACTGTAAAGCAATCGGCTAAAACCCTCAAACACGGTCGATTGCTGTCATTGTTTTACTGTACTTCTGCTGAGTATTAACTGTCATGAGGAATTAAATGGTCAGCCCTGATTTAGTCATGAGTTAATGAACTGGCAGCTTGTTCTGGATTTGTACAGGAATGTGAGAAATCCCAGAGACATGGCAATGGCATTCAGAGTTGATGCATTATTTGGTTGAGCAGACAAGATTCCTGCCAATTATTCACTTCCCTAGGCAGTGAGGATAAGCACCTTGTCTCATAGAGTTATGAAGAGTCATATTCACATTTGCTATGACTGGCTCTTTGGAATATTCAGTTCTGACTGATTGTGGTTTTCTTTTGGCAGATGATGTTGCATAAGGATGCTAAACTCATGTGTTTTACACAAAAAAACCCAATATTTGCTATTTGTTCAAACTACTTGTTTAAATTAAGTTAAAAAACACAATTCTAACATTATTTTGTTTTAACTGAATTGTTTTATGTTTAATCCACTTAAATTTGTAAAAACTAACAAGTTAACTCAATTCCTTCATGTTGTCCCAACACGTATTGATTGTGTGGAACTCAGCATTTTTTACAGTGGATTTCTGTGGTAGTTTTATGTCAAACAAAGCAGTAATTGAGCTCCATTCATTTATTTTTCAGGTAAGTAATGATGCGTTAGGAGAGATGATGTTAGCGGTTTTTAAAAAATAAAATGTGTTATTTTAAATTATGCTACATATTCCTGTCTGCTGTTTGGAGTTTTGGTTTGAGTTGAAGTTTCAATTTAACATTAAAGTTGCAAGCAGCGATGAAAGGGACCTCACACCCGGGCTCACTGCCACTCAGTGGCCTCGGGATGACCGAACAGCGAACAATATATATTTAAGCTGATATAAAAAAAAAACCTGAACAAAATCACAGATTTATGCCAAATTTCCTCCTGTCAGCAGGTGGCGCTATGACTGTGACTCTATATTGGCATGTATGTCTTCAGGAGAGGACTTTTATCAACCATATGAAGTTTATGGTAAGTTTCAGGCAGATCGACATTGTGTGATTGAGTTATAAGTACTTCCTGTTCCAGCCTTGGACACGCCCCTCTGTGAAAACTCTAGATCTTCACAATATATCATCACTAGAGCTTTCAGATAACACCACCCAAATTTGGTGCTGATATGATAAAATTTGTTGGAGGAGTTTGTTACACTGTAAAACATGTAATTTCCTGTTGCCAGCAGGTGGCGCTATAACTGTAACTGGATATTGGCATGTATATGTGTTCAGGTCAGGACTGTTATGAAACAGTTAGATTTTGAGGCAGATCGGATAATGCATGCCTACAATATACAGATATAGATAAGGGGTTCTCAAACCTGGTCCTGGAAGTCCGATGTCCTGCAGATTTTAGCTCCAACTTGCCTCAACACACCTGCAAGGATGTTTCTAGAAAGCCTTGTAAGAGCTTGATTAGCAAGCCCAGATGTGTCTGATTGGGGTTGAAGCTAAAATCTGCAGGACACTGGCCCTCCAGAACCAAGATTGAGAACCCCTGGTGTAGACAGTCAGTCAGTATGCAAATCATCAATATGGTGCTGGTGATTTGTATACTGATTGCTATTGGTCTATAATGCATATTTAATATATTTTTACATATAATTTTAAAGTTATGTTACAATATTGTGTTATAAAAAGTAGCTGTTGTAATATATATATTTAATTAAAACCTACAGTAGGTATGGAAAGTATTCAGACCCTCTTAAATTTTTTCCCATATTGCAGCCATTTGCTTTAATCATTTAGGTTATTTTTTTTCCTCATTAATGTACACACAGCACCCCATATTGACAGAAATCACGGGCTTATTGGCATTTGTTGCTGATTTAATAAAAAAAAAACTAAACTGAAATATCACATAGTGCTAAGTATTCAGACCCTTTTGCTCAGTATTTAGCCTTTTTGGGGAATATACAACGAGTTTTTCACACCTGGATTTGGTGATCCTCTCCAGTTTTGTCAGGTTGGATGGTAAACATTGGTGGACAGCCATTTTTAGGTCTCTCCTAAGATGCTCAATTGGGTTTAAGTCAGGGCTCTGGCTGGGCAATTCAGGAGCAGTCACGGAGTTGTTGTGAAGCCACTTCTTTGTTATTTGTTTTATTTTTATTTAAGGGGGTCTGAATATTTTCCATACCCGCTAAAAAACAAGACATCGAAAATAAGATGTTAGTGTTTTATGATTATTTAATATAATATTATCACCGTCATCGTAAACCAGCAAATAACTATGAATAATCAACTGTATCTGTAATGAAATGTATATATTATATGGAAAAACAAACAGAATAATGTTGCATATCATCGGAAATTGCCAAAAGTGAACAGAAAACAGTTAAACAGAAAGAAATATTCAGTAACAAAAATAACTAAAACATTTATTCACGAGTAATACTGACCCTGCACTCTCCATAAACACTGCATTATTTATTTATTATTTAATATTTGCACAATTAAAATTGCACATATTCATCGCACTATGTTGCTCTAATTCATCTTGAATTATACATAGTCACTGCACATATACATTTGTAATTATGTTCATATCTGTCTGCATACCTCTGATTAATAATAGCAACCTGTCTATATATATATGTATATATATATATATAGTAAATCTCTGTTCATAGCTAATACAACCTGTATAAAATGTTCATAGTACATCCATCTGTAAATATCACCATAGTTTTTCAATAACTGCATGTTATAACTTAGGATCCTGCACTTGCTGCTATTGCACTCCTGGTTAGACCTAAACTGCATTTTGTAGCCTTGTACTTGTACATGTGTAATTACCATAAAGTTGAATCTAATCTAATCAAATTCTAATTTACTGGTAGCAAGTTTAAGTAAATTTTTAAAATTGATTTAGACAAATAATAAGAATTTTAAGACAAAAGAAATTATTATTTTTCCCCCAAAGCATTGTTTTTCTATTCCTAGCAACAAGGACAGCTGAACTGTTGACCTTTCCTTGATTTGAATGTCATAAATGTGTGCTGCTTTAAATTGTACTAAATCTCACAGCTGAATTCTGTGACCCACATCTACAGAGATGATGATCTGTATGTGAAACACTGGCTATCTGCTAGAATCTGCCTGTGTGTTTGATGTTGCCTCTAATCCAGGAGGAAAGTTTTAGGGCAGGGCTGAGAAAGCAGATTGAGCCACTGATTTGTGGGCTTGATGAAGGGACTGAAGGGTGTCGCCACTCCAGTAGGGACTGAATCTGTGCTGACCTAATTTCCTATCTGATCTCTGGAATGATGAGGTGAAGTTTGACCATGCTGGAAGATGTGTCTGACATAAAAAGGCTACAGATGCAATGATCCATGGAAAAGAAATCCGAATTTTGGCAAATTTTTGCTCCAAACATTTGATAGGCCTTTTTTGGTTTGTTTGTTTGTTTTAATTCAGCCAATATCTTTTTCCAGACTTGTAAACAAACTGCATTGCAATTGATTTTTGAGTACAGCAGAGCAAAAATACAAGAAATTCTGCAAATCTTTAGCAAATGTAACACATTTTGACTTTCATTCATTTCATACTTTACAATTTATTAAATAAATACATGTTTTGATGTATTAAATAATAATATTATATGAATACACTGCAAAAAAAAGCTTTTTCTTAGAGTTTTTGTGCTGTTTCTAGTCCAAATATCAAAGAATTCTTAAATCAAGAAGCATTTTTTAAGAAGATTATTGATATTGATAAAATAATAAGATTAACATATAAGATTATTTTACATATCCCATGGACAGAACAGCAAAACAAAGCCAAACGCACCTCTTGCTCAGTTTTCACTATCTATATGGATTAACTGTAATGCAACTTTATTATTTGAACTGATTTGTTTCAGTTTTTTTTGTTTCCCAAAGCAGACCCCCGAATTTAAGTAATTTGAGGAAAAAGCTGGATATGCGCCACCTACAGCCTGGAGTTGGCAATGAGTTCACTGTACTCAAATGGCCTCCACAGTCACCAGAACTCAATCCAATAGAGCACCTTTGGGATGTGATGGAACAGAAGATTTGTATCATGGATGTGCAGCTGACAAATCTGCAACTGTGTGATGCTATCATGTCAATATAGACCAAAATCTCTGAAGAATATTTCCAGTACCTTGTTGAATCTATGCCACGAAGGATTAAGGCAGTTCTGAAGGCAAAAGGGGGTCCAACCCAGTACTAGTAAGGTGTACCTAATTAAGTGGCCTGTAATTGTATGTATATATAATTGATTATTTATTCATTTTTATTTGATTATTAAATATATATAACTATTAAATATATATGTTATTTTGATTTTATCAATTTAAAAATATATACATTTTACATACAATTATTTAAATATTATTATGTTTATTATTGTTATTAATATTATTATTATTTTAATATAAAATATATATAAATATTTTAATTAAATATTTCAACAAATTTTGAAATCAGTTTTGAAATCAGTCATTTTTCTTGTAAATAATGAGCAAACAGAATTAGTTGTGAAAAGCTAAGATGTGATCATCACTGTTACAACCCCTGAGTAGGGAGTGGAGTTGCACACTTGGACTAAGGATTTGGTTAAAACAGTAACTCAAAAGAAAATTGTGCTCCAAAGTAAGGATGAACAACAATAACTTACAAATAATTTACAAATATTTGCAATTTTAGAAACAATAAACAACAAAATTTTTAGAAAGACTGACAATAGGTGGCACTAAAGAAAAGAACCAATTACAACCAAAACAGTCTTACTAATATTTAAAAATAACTCCCTCTAATCTAATCTAGTAAACAAAAGATATGAAAAATAAATCTTCAACGTCAATCTTCAATGTGAAAATGCAAGGGTTTGTGTACACCCTCTTACCTAGTGTATCTCTAGACTTCGACAGACTTCAGTTGTCCCTATGTCACAGTCAGGTCAGTCGGGGACCATATGGGTGCTGTTGAACCAGGGGGTGTTAAGAGGAAAAAAAGAGGAGGGCTGTTTATGACCACTCGCCCGCTCATAAAAGAGGGCGGCTCTTTCTCTCGGATGAATGAACACACAGATAAGCACTGAGCCAGGCTTTGTTAAAAGGGTCACATGAAAGAGTAAGAGGCACTAGCATGGGCTAACAACTTACATGCTCACATGGGATTCCAGTATCAGTCTGAGATTCATTCAAAACATTATTGTAATTATTGACCAAGAATTAAGTTAATGATTTGAGAGTTTGCTGGAGGTCAGTGATTGGGAAGTAGGCCAGGTTGGCTGATGAGGAATATAGAACATGTGCTGAACGCTCAACAGACAACACTACAGCCTTCAGCGAACAGGATTATAATATGATGCTCAAGAAGGTCCGATTTCAGGTTAGTTCTGCTCAGTTTCTGAAACATACAGACTCAAACACTAACAGGTATGTCAAAAACTGCACCCGTGTTACGCATTATGTGTATGTTGAATATATATTCATTGTTTTTTGTTGTCCATGTAGTATATGCATGGAATTTTAGGCAGATGTAAAAATGAAATATATGTATGTAATGTAGATCAGTGTTTCCCAACCTTGTTCCCGGAGGCACACCAACAGTAAATATTTTGGATGTCTCCATTATCTGACCCATTAACTTCGGGTTTTGGAGTCTCTTCTAACGTTCTGATGAGTTAATTCAGGTGTGTTTGATTAGGAAGAGGTTGAAAATGTGTACTTTTCAATGTGGTGTGGCTTTCAAATGTGGTGTGCCTTCAGGAACAAGGTTGGGAAACACTGATACAGACAGTATACTATATATAACGTAATGTCAAAATAACAAATGTTTTTAATTGTTGTGATTGAAAAGTTATTCCACCTAATACTCTATCATTGGTATTTTGCTATATAATGATTTATATAAAACTATCTGAAAAAACAAAACATGGCATCTTTTTGTTATTTTATGCAACAAAACTGTGTGTGTGTGTGTGTGTGTGTGTGTGTGTGTGTGTGTGTGTTTCAGTGGTATAATCTTTATTTTATGTTTTAGACATTTTATTTTTGATCTTTTTCCTTTTTATTTAATCTGAGTTAAAATAAACACGTTGTTGTTGTTGTTGTTATAATCAGAACTGTCAAGCAGTTTATTTAGTATAGTAGTAAATAGCATAAAGGTTATGCCAGTCAATTTTATTTTAATGATACATTTTTACACATTTTTGTCTCATTTTTGCTAATGTTTCTGTCATTTTATTTTTATAAATCAAGTTTAAAATAAACATTTTAAACATTTCAATAGCCTTTTCAGTAAAAGTTTTTTTTCTAAGTAAAATTTAAACATCATCAGGACTGAATGGGTGTATTTTTGTAAAGTATTTGTATTCATGTTTGGTTAGTAATTCATTCTAATAGATCTAAAATAATCAAAAAATATAATAAAACAACACTACAGCCTCCACTGAACGGGATTATAATATGATGCTCAAAAAGGTCTGATTTCAGGTTAGTTCTGCTCCGAGTACTTACAGACTCAAACACTAACAGGGATGTCAAAAATTGCACACGTCTGCTTTTGGGTTTGTGCTGTATGCAAATGTTAAATATATATTCATTGTGTCGTTGTCTGTTTTTTTTGCTGTTTAAGTAGTATCTTGTAAATATGTATTGAATTTTAGGTAGATGTAAAAATGAAATATATGTATGTAATACAGGGCAGTGTTTCCCAACCCTGTTCCTGAAGGCTCACCAACAGAACATATTTTGGATTTCTCCATTATCTGACCCATTAACTTCAGGTTTTGGAGTCTGTTCTAACGTTCTGATGAGTTAATTCAGGTGTGTTTGATTAGGAAGAGGTTGAAAATGTGTACTGTTGGTGTGCCTTCAGGAACAGGGTTGGGAAACACTGATATAGACAGTATATATAAAACATAATGTCAAAAATAATGTTGTGATTGAAAGGTTATTCCACCCAATATTGATTTCTGAAGTTAAATCATTGGTATTTTGATGTATAATGATTTAAATGAACGTTTCTGGAAAAGAACATGGCATCTTTTTGTTATTTTATACAACAAAAAAACTTTTTTGTATTTTAGAGTGTGTGTGTGTGTGTGTGTGTGTGTGTGTGTGTGTGTGTGTGTGTGTACATTTGTTTGTATCAGTGAGTGTGTGTATTGTGTGTGTGTGTGTGTGTGTGTGTGTGTGTGTGTGTGTGTGTG
>CAIGQZ010032745.1:259168-270900 GCA_903798205.1 Danio tinwini | reverse complement strand
AACAAACAAACAAACAAACAAACAAACAAACAAACAAACAAACAAACAAACAAACAAACAAAAGGTTACATTTAAATAGAAATGAGAATCTCTGTTAAAGGCATTCCCCAGCCCATCCCAATCATTTTCCCTCTGGCAGGCCAAACCAAAGGATACAAAGGGCCAACTTTGTCCCGCGGTCCTTAGTTTGGGCATCTCTGCTTTAAAGCAAGATATGTTTAATGCTGTCACTTGGAATAGTATTTTCTACTATAAAGCAATGTATTTATTCACTAATGGACGTCTGACAGAAAGTCGCTGGTTTGAGCCTTGGCTGGATCAGTTGGTCTTTCTGTATGGAGTTTGCATGTTCTCCCTGCGTTCGTGTGGGTTTCTTCCGGGTGCTTAGGTTTCCCCCACAGTCCAAAGACATGCAGTACAGGTGAACTGGGTAGGCTAAATTGTGCGTAGTGTATGAGTGTGAATGAGTGTGTATGGATATTTCCCAGAGAGGGGTTGCAGCTGGAAGAGCATTCGCTGTGTAAAACATGTGCTGGATAAGTTGGCGGTTCATTCCGCTGTGGTGACCCCAGATTAATAAAGGGACTAAGCCGAAAAGAAAATGAATGAATAATTGAATGAACGTCTGACAGACTTAACAGAAGACATTTAAAGGGTTAAATGAACCTATTGCATCATCACCATGGTGAGCCAATGGTACTTTGGAAGTGCTTATGAGCTGAAGTTACTTTTCTGGGAAGTTGATGAGCTGATTCCTATTTTGGTTGGAATGACATCATTCTCATAGGCTCTGGTAAAACTGCAGATATGTGCCATTTCTGTACATGACACAACTGTACAATCAGTACAGTGCTGCTCAGTGATGAAATGAGCAAAAAGAGATGAGCATGTTAAAATTCCGCTCTCCCTCGTGAAGCAATTACAGAAGTAACTAAAACTGCAATTTATTGAAATTCTGCTAGTCCTAGCTCTATAATAGAGCAGATTTCTATTGACCCCACTGTTAAAATGGCCAACTTTACAGCAGAAAAAAAGGCGTTTACAGCCTGGTACAAAGAATAATTTTGGTTCATATAGCTAATATTACCCTTCATGACAACTGTGAGGGGGTGAATTTTTTTTATAACTCATCCGTCAATAGGTTATATTAAGTCTGCATAATTCAGGGCGTGGCCACTTGAGTGACAGCTAGGTCTTGCTGGTTATCATCACTTCACCCCAGCTGATTCCGGCTGATTAGCTGCTGAACTCTGCATATAAATCATATTTATGTTTTGTTTTATGTAGCTTTACACAGTCAATTGCTTTTTGGAATTTTCTTACAATTATCAGATAATATGGCATGCTGTGTGCACTTAATTGTGCTCACAAACCATTCACGTGGCCTCCATTTTCCAGGTGAATGTAATTATATTCTTATACCATATCTATAAATGTATTTGTTTTATTTAAGATAATTTATCATTTATATTTTTCTTTACACCTGTAAAGCACTCCAGAATATGACAGATTGATTAGCTGTAGGGTATAGGGTCATCTGAAATGTCATACAGTGTTATGCCTGGATTTAATAAATAGCCTTGCATTTACTAACACAGACTATATTTGAAGTGTTTTGAAGTAATTCACGTTTCCTCCTGTAGAAAAAATGTCATAAGAACAATTCTTAATGGCTCAATGTATTACAACAGTGTTTTAAAAAGTCTAAACACTTTATTGATATAGTGTACAACTAAGCACAAGTGGTCAGAACAGATCAGAACAAACGAGTCGCAGGTAATAAAGTATTAAGCATTTCTCCCAAAGAAAAGCTTGTCTAAGCAAAATGCTAGCAGATGTCTGTAGCTCTGCTCTTGCTCTGCCTCTTTGCCCTCGTTTGGTATCCCGCGGTCGGTGCAATGACACGCGTACAAAATGTTGACGGTTGGCCATGCTTGACTTTTGTGTTTTTCAGAAACCTACGGGTGACATTACGGATATTATGTCCATATCTTTTACAGTATATGGTTAAAACATTTGCATTTCCTCATGGAGAGCTATTTTTATTGTATACTAATCATACATTTTTTTAGCTTAGTGTGTGAACATATTTTATATAGACAATGTCAAAACTTTTATTTAGTTTAATATCTTGTGACTTAAAGGGCACCTATGATGAAAAGTATCTTTTTTGTAAGCTGTTTGCTTAAAACATGTCTCTTTTTTTTAAAAAAAATTCCTGACGTTAAAATAGGATGTGGTGATGTATTAGTGCGGTTTCCCCGCCCACTCGAATAGATTGACAGCCGTGTATTAACATGTCTCTGCAGTAATGCGTATAATCATATGAACAAGACAGGACATTGCACACTCTGACAGGCACGTGGGAACACTTGGCGGGGAGAACTAGCATTAAAGGCACAGGCAACAAAAATAGAATTGTGTTCAGAGCAGAAAATTCCAATATTCTGAAAGCTATAATAAATAATATGATGGGTGTTTTGAGCTGAAACTTTACAGACACATTCTGGAGACACAAAAGACTTATCTAAAATCTTGAAAAAGGGGTAAAATAGGTAAGCTTAACCCCTTTAAGCTATGTTTTTTATAACTGGAGCATTGTGGATTATTTGTTGGGTTGAGTTGGGATGTTTTGTGTTTTTCTAGACAATCAAAAGTTGCAGCTTAGTGTACAAAATATTTATTATTAGTATTCATATTTTTAGAAGCTGACAGTGTGTTTTATATGATTGTGTTGCCAGGCAGAAAAAGAAATCAGCACTTACACACTGTAAGAAGTGAGTAAACACGCATGCCTTAAAAGCAACAAGTCGACTTTACTTAAAAAAATGAGTAAACCCATTTTAACTTGGAACTTTTAAGTTGATTTAACTTATTTTTTATGATTATGCACATAGTTCATTTACTTTTAAAGGCAGCGAGTTCACACACTTTTTTAAGTGAAGTCAGCTAATTGTAGACTTGTCACAATATCTGTTTTTTGTTGTACAATATATTGCACCAAAATATATTGCGATTTAAGATTTTTGTAATTTTAAGACCCTTTTATGCCACTCATTAATTCCAGAATGACAATATAATATCATCACAAGGCATAATTTAATTAAAGACATTTTAACCATTTAATAATTAGGCATTGGAGTCAGAATGTAAAAACGCACATCCTAAACAAATAATAATAAATGTTATCAAAAATTGCAAATTAATAAGTAACAGAGGCTGCGATGTGCGATATCTGCTACTATTTCATTTATATCACCCACATGAAAACATACTATAGTAAATGCTACAGTGTTTTTTTTAACCGTACTGACACCTCCAGTAGTGATAGAGAGGTTGTGCAGTCACCTAGAATGTTGTGAAAATAGTTTTTTTTATGAATGAGCGATATATATTGCATCCCCAAAAATGATTGAGGTCATGTCCATGTGTTGTGTGAGAAATTGATATATTGATTATTGTAAAAGGCCTAGCTAGTTGTTTTAAAATCAACAGGTTTACTTATTTATTTCAAGTAAAGTCAACTAACATTTTTTACAGTGTAGTTACACCAGTTTGCTTTTAGAAAAATTACTTATTAGCACTCTCCATTAAGAGAGTGCTGTTTACAAGGTTTTAGAATGCTGTGTCATTCGTGAAGCTACAAGAGATGCATACACAATGAAGAGACACATTTATCTAGCTCTTGTTTACAGAACAACAATAAAAAAGAATTCCAGTGCAGTGGAATGCAGAAATGTGTGCTTTGTTCTTGGCTCCTAGTTTGTTTGTTTGCTTGTGCTATGAATGACTATCAAAGATAATTGTCTATCATTCACATCTGTTTCCCATGTCATATAATAAAAACCCAGTAACAACAAAGAGTAGCAATATCTACTTTAGCAGCAATAATCACAATAAATCACGTGAATCTCCCAAAAAGCTATAAAGCAACAACATCCTAATATCATGTCTGTGACTTCAGATTTTACTTTATATATTTATTAGTTTTTTTCTGATAATGTTGCTGTATGGCTGTGTGTGTGTGGCTGTAATGCAACATCTGCAATCTTTCCTACCTCCTGCTTTTGCTCTTCCTCCCTCTGTCTGATATCCTTTTCACACTTAAATACATTTTCCTGAGCATCATTATTCACTACTAACACTCCATCATCCTGTGTGGAATTTCATTTAGGATTTGAAAGATCTCCCATAGAAATGGAGCCGGAGTCATTTCATGAAACGTGTTTGTTATCAGACTTGCATAATGTCAGGTCAGACTCACCGTAAGACCGGCTCCAGCTAGATGGGTGAATGTGGAGGACTAAAAAGGCAAGACATTCTAGCCTCCCATCCCTTTCTTCCCGTAAGTGCACAGTGGGCTCACGCAGTCTTGGAGGGCACCTTTCTCTGCTCAATCTGTGTGCGCCTCAGAAGGACCCTTGATGGTGGAGCAGCCAGGGAATATGAGTTGATTCCCCAGATTGAGAGTGCCATCGTGGGCCCGCGTGGTGCCTCCTTCTGCTGGAGTAAGCCTCATCTCCCGTCCAAGGCGTGTCGGTTTTCTACCTCTCTCCGAGCCAGAGCCCACACAGCTGTGGGCCAAGCTACTTCCACACTGCACGCTAGGCTCCATGCGTGCGCGCTGGCCCAGCTGCACGAGGGTGGTTCTGACCCAGGCTTGTTACAAGCCCTGCACCGCACCCGACTGAGCTTCACAGACCTCAAGTCTACTGCGTGTGCCCTGGGAAAGACGATGGCCACATTAGGAGAGCCACCTCTGGCTAAACCTGGCAAAAATATGCGTGGAGTCGACAAAGTTCACTTTTTTGACTCCTTTATATACCAGGCTGGCCTGTTCAACAACACCGTTGGTGGATTCACCCAGAAATTCATGGCGGTGCAGTCGGATGAGATGGGCAATCTTCTGTGGGGATGTAAGACCGCTCCCCCTCACCGAACCATCAACATCCACTGCTTGTCGCAGAGAGTGCCTGTCTATGAGTGCTGCTCCGCCCCTGCCTGCGCCTCTGGCCAAGCAGCAGCGCCGAGCACCTCGCAGGCAACCAGCGATCCCCGTCCCAGGGCGTCGTTAAGTCCAGTTAACGGACCAAAAAGCGCTCCTGAGACGAGCCATCCGGAGAAGAGGGAACTTGCTCTCTCCCCTGTGGGGGGCCAGGCTCCTCAGAAAGAGAGCATTTTACCTTTCCCTGGATGTGACAGCCCGAATACTGCCAGTCTGGGAAGCAATGAAAAGCCTTCCAGCTCGCAGGATCGGTGCACTTCGCCAATGGCTCACAAGCACTGGGAGGATGGTCTCCTATCTCTCGCACCTCCAGCCTTCCCCTCCGGAGTTTGGGTGCAAGGTGAGAGCGAATCTCTCACCTCCAGCTCTTGCGCAGGACTCCAGTGCTCCCCGGATCAGCACTCCCACTTAGCGCTGCCCCACTGCTGGTTCGTCAAAGATATTGTAGCAATGCAAAATGCTTATGAAGAAACGCATCCTCCAGTGCATTCGTCCTCTCTGTCTCTGCGGGTCTTCACCAAGCTCGCGGAGGGTGCCCTAGTGCCCCTTCGGCTCGCGGGCATCTGCATACTCAATTATCTTGGTGACTGGCTGATTTTTAGCCCACTCTCGGGAGCAATTGATTATGCACAGGGACAAGGTGCTCTAGCATATCCACCTATTGGGGTTTCAGGTCAACCGAGAAAAGAGCAAACTTGCCCCTGTGCAGAAGATCTCTTTTCTTGGGTTGGAGCTGGACTCTGTCACCATGACAGAGTGCCTCTCCGGAGAGCGCTCTCAGCTAATGCTGAACTGTCTGCGAGAGTTTGAAAGCAAAATAGTGGTCCCACTGAAATCTTTTCAGAGGCTCCTTGGGCAAATGGAATCTGCAGCCGCTGTCACCCTGCTCGGATTACTCCATATGAGACCACTTCAGCACTGGCTTCACGATCAAGTCCCCAGCGTGGCATGCGGGCACACACCGGATGACTGTCCCTACGATTTGTCGCCAGGCCCTCAGCCCCTGGAATGACCCCTTGTTCCTACAGGCCTGAGTGCCTCTAGGACAGGTGTCCAGACATATTGTCATTTCGACAGATGCTTCCAACACGGGCTGGGGGGCCGTGTGTTGCAGCCATGCAGCTGCGGGCCTGTGGAAAGGAACCCAGTTGCATTGGCATATCAATTGCCTAGTGCTGTTGGCAGTGTTCTAGGCTCTCCGCCATTTTTAACCGGTGCTGGAGCGACAGCGATTAGACCAAGATGGCGGCGCGTACACATCACGAGGCTCGGCGTCTCTCCAGTTTCTGCAATTTTGCAGTATTTTTCCTGCTTATTTCGGGTCTGTTCGTGCAGAACAGTAATGCCTTTACATCGTACACCCGACAGGAGATCTTGGAGATTGGTTTGTTCATTTCGGACAGTTTTATCAGCAATCTACGACTCTTCCCAGAGATCGCCAGGACACCCGAGGCTGAGCGCTCTGCTCGGCCGGGCGGACGTGCTCGAAGGCGGTGGTGCGATCGTAAACAAAGGCGGGGAAAGCGCGGCAGGCTAAGAGCTAAGCTAAGAGCTAAGCTAAAGCTAACACCACACTGGCTCTCTTTACTCAGCATCTTCCTCGCCAATGTACGGTCCCTGGTGAACAAAATGGATGAGATTCGACTGCGCATCAACCACAGCAAAAGATTATGGAACTGTAATGTCATGATTTTCACAGAAACATGGTTAAACAGCGGGATACCAGACAACGCTGTATCTATAACTGAGCATCACACATTACGAGCAGACAGAGCGGCGGATGACTCCGGTAAGACCCGAGGCGGAGGATTATGCATTTTTATTACCAAAGCTTGGTGCACAAACTCTGTCATCGTTGGGAGACATTGCTCTGTTAACCTGAAATTTCTGATGGTCAAATGCAGACCGTTTTATCTGCCACGCAGACTGCTCACCCGGAGGCTGCTTTTATTGTTGCGGGGTATTTTAATCACTCAAACTTAAAGACAGTGCTCCCCAAATTCCATCAAAACATTTTCTGTCACACATGGGGAAACAATACTTTCGACCATGTATACACAAACACGGCTGAAGCCTACGCTGTGACCCCCCTCCCCCACCTGGGTCAATCAGATCACCTTTCTTTGTTCCTCTCCCCCAGATACTCACCCCTCATCAATCGTGTGAAGCCATCAGTGAGGACCATCAAAGTTTGGCCAGTGGGGGTAGACTTCACACTCCAGGACAGGTTTCAACATACAGACTAGAGTATGTTTGCTTCCCAGGCCACATGTGGCTCTCACACAGACATTAACAGCTACACTTCCTCTGTTCTGGAATACATCAACACCTCCATTGACAGTGTAACAACCCAGAAACAGATCACCACATACCCAAATCAAAAGCCATGGATGAACAAGGAGGTGCGCCTCCTGCTGAAGGCACGCAACACTGCCTTCAGATCAGGGGATGCACAGGCCTACAGCACTTCCAGGGCTAATCTGAAGAGGGGCATCAAAAAGGCCAAGCACTGTTACAAGCTAAAGCTAGAGGAGCACTTTTCCAACTCTGATCCTCGGCGCATGTGGCAGGGCATACAGGCCATCAGCAACTACAAACCCAGCCATTCCACACCCACAGCTACAAATGTCTGTAGCCCTGTAGCACTCACACCCATCATTATGAAGTGCTTCGAGCGGTTGGTCCTGGCACATCTGAAAGATTCTCTGCCATCCACACTGGACCCACATCAGTTTGCCTACCGTTGCAACAGGAGCACAGAAGATGCAGTTTCCATAGCACTGCACTCTGTACTCACACACCTGGACAATAAAAACACTTATGCACGAATGCTGTTTGTTGACTTCGACTCAGCATTCAACACTGTCATACCCTCTAAGTTAATGATCAAACTTAGAGACCTGGATATAGACATGTCTCTCTGTAACTGGGTTATGGACTTTCTGACTAACAGACCTCAGAATGTTAGATCAGACCACATCTCCTCCACCACCGTCACACTCAACACTGGTGTACCACAGGGCTGTGTGCTGAGCCCCTTCCTCTACTCCCTTTTTACCATCGACTGCAGGCCTGTGAACAGATCCAACGCCATCATCAAATTTGCAGATGACACCACAGTGATTGGTCTAATCAGCAAAATAATGATGAGACTGCCTACAGGGAGGAGATACAGCATCTGGCCATGTGGTGCACCGACAATAATCTGCTCCTTAACACCGACAAGACCAAGAAGCTCATTGTGGACTTCAGGAAGGGACAAACAGGCTCACATGATCCCATCCACATCAATGGGATGGCCGTCGAGCCTGTCTCATCCTTCAAGTTCCTGGGGACCCACATCTCCAAGGACCTTTTCTGGACCACCAACACCTCCAGCCTGTTCAAGAAGGCTCACCAGCGCCTATTTTTCTAAGGGCAACTTAAGAAGAACCAGCTGTCATCAGCCGTCTTGGTGAACTTCTACCTCTGCACAATAGAAAGCATCTTGACAAACTGTGTCACAGTCTGGTATGGAAGCTGCTCTGTTGCGGAGCATAAGGCACTGCAGCGGGTGGTGAAAACTGCCCAACGCATCACAGGGACCACACTGCCAGCCATAGAGGACATCCAGAAGAAACACTGTCTGCGCTGAGCACGCAGTATTCTTAAAGATTCCTCTCACCCTGCTCACAGACTGTTTTCTCTCCTGCCTTCTGGCAGGCGCTTCAGGCTCCCCCGGACAATAACCAGCAGACTAAAGAACAGCTTCTTCCCCAGAGCTGTCTCCCTTTTGAACTCTGCCCCCCACTGACTTTTTGCCCCCCTAATACACCCCCCACTCTCCTCATAACTCAGACTAATAATCACTGCACTACTTAACATTTGGACATTTAAAAATTGCACATATTCATTGCACTGATTGATTTACTTATTTGAACTGTACATACCTACTGCATATGTACATTTGTAATTATGTACACACCCACTGTACATACATTTGTAATTATGTTTATCTATCTGCACACTTCTGATTATTAAAAGCAACCTGTACATTTATCCATCTATTGTAAATCTCTGTTTATAGCTAATACAACCTGTATATAATGTTCATAGTACTTCCATTTGTAAATATCATCATAGTTTTTCTATAACTGCACTTTATAACTTATACCTGTATCCTGCACTTGCTGCTATTGCACTCCTGTTTAGACCTAAACTGCATTTTGTTTCCTTGTACTTGTACATGTGTAATAACCATAAAGTTGAATCTAATCTAATCTAATCTAATCAACACGTGCTGGTCAGAACGGACAGCACGGCGACGGCGGTGGCGTATATAAACCGTAGGTAGGGTATCTGCTCTCGCCGCATGTCTCAGCTCGCTCGCCTTTTGCTCCTCCGGAGTCATACGCGGACAGTTGCTGCATTCCATTTTTCTCCACCGAGCTCAACCGTGCAGCCCAAGCGCTCTCACGGCAGTTTCACCTGGGAAAATAAAAACTCTACCCCCGACTGTCCAGCTGTTATGGACTGCGACTTTCTCTCTCTAACTCTAATTTGTGCGCTCTCTCGCTTGAGTTCCCCACTTGGCGAACCCTGAAATGTCCACTGGCTACACAGCTTCAGTTGGCTGGAGCTAAGGCTGTCCCCTCTGCTCTGAAGGGTTGGCATTACGATCATCCCTGCTCTGAGGACGCGGTGATGGCAGTGCACTGGGAAGCATCGTCTCATCATCCAGTTCCCAGAGGTGCGAGACATGGATATTAATGCTTCCTGTTCCTGTTTCTTCCTGTTCTTCCTGATCTCTCTTAGGAGAGGCCTGCTCGATCACTCGACTCAGTATCTTTAAGATTCTGTCCAGGTAGACAGCTCTGCTGGTCGCGTTGACAACGGTCAATTGGCTGGGTATCTGGAGGCATTTTCGGTCAGCGAAATGTGCCAGCGTATTGGGCTGGCCCACTCTCACATTTACCTGAGACCCCGGCCTACCTAGGTGCCCTAGGTTCCCACAGCATTCTTTCCGCTACGTAGTGAACCTGCAAGTGCTGCCCACGGAGGAGGCAGACCCAGCCCCTTATTTGCTGTGTCCTTTCGAGCTTTGCGTATTATACGGACCGTATTCCTGCGCTAATATGACGGTATATACACTATACCTACACACATGTCTGTCCAAACAGCTTGAAAAGTAGATTTTTCACCATAGGTGCCCTTTCAGTCGTGACTTATCGGTGACGTATGGAAAACTGTTACCGTGTCCAAGCCGCTACTCATTTGATAGAGAAAATATTAGTTTATCACCACTTTTTAGTCATATCACACATTTAAGTGAATCTTATATAAAATCATAGTGAATACATCAGTCTCTGGACTTGCTGCATCACAAATACCGAAATTTTAACCATTTTTAAAAAGTGTATCACTATCTGGCCATCGGATATTAGGCATGGATATATATATATATATTAGTGATGCGCGGATGGCGGTTATATCCGCGGTCGCTGCGGATAATCTGCGGGTCGGGCGGGTCGGGTAATAAAAAAATACATTATGATTAATTGCGGGTGGGTCGCGGGTCATAGCAGTTGACCAGCACAAAAGCAGAGAGTGGACTTTGCTGAATGTGAAGATGAGAGAGCCGCCCAAAATAATGGATAAAGTGCAAGAGTACTTTGCAAACTTTCAGTTAGAGGAGTTATCAGAGGAAAATCTGCTATCGTTCTGAGAGAAACAAGATCACTTATTTACACGACTGCAGTGTGGTGCGTGCAAACTCTTATTTAGTGCAGCCCCAATCTAGGCACAGTAGATGCTATTCTGTTTCTGCACAGTGCAAAGAAAAAGGCCAAGTAAACATAGGCCTTTTAGTGGCGCCGTTTTTGTTCTCTTTTTCCTGTATATGTAAAAGCTAAATCTGCTGTTAATAATGAACGATCCACAGTGACCTATCATCTCGCTTAAAACAAAGAATTCAAATTATTAAAGTGTTGATTGGGTGCGGGTCGGGTGCGGATAGATATATCAGATAAAATAATATGTGCGGGCAGGTGGCGGGTGGATGATTAGAATGAAGGAGTGGATTCGGGTGACATTTCAGCTGATCCGCGCATCTCTAATATATATATATATTAAGGGTATAACGATACGCATATTCATATTGAACCGTTCGGTACGAGACTTTCGGTTCGGTACGCATTACAAACCAAACGATTAAGACAAATTTCTAAAAAGATAAAAGAGAATAATTTTACAGAATATAATGTTTTCAGTGCAACAACGCTCAACAAGGCATCCCAAATGACGTGACCCTGGACGTGACAGGCAACATGCTGCCTTCCCCGCCCACCTCCAAACACTACTCCAGTCAGGGACATGCTGCACTAGCTAGCAAAATGGCTAGTTAACATTAATGTAATCCTCCTATAACCAACAGTGGGTCTGGCATTTGGGAGCACTTTAGTTTCCCTGTAAGTTATGAGGGTGATGGCAAAAGAGTGGTGGATAAAAAAAACAATGACATCTGCTATGACAGTAAGCTATTTGGCGGTAATATTTAAACATGTCAACTAATTTACACTAGCAATGTTTTCATCCAAAAATGCGAATGAACTTTATGTGCAAAACTGGATTATTGCATAAAAGACGTGCGAATAAAGCTGCGTTTCCACCCAACGAGTCAAAGCGAACAAAACCGTCACTTCCTGATTAACTGGCGCCAATTATCAACAGTAAAAACAGTTACACCCCT
>CAIGQZ010032745.1:230680-243955 GCA_903798205.1 Danio tinwini | reverse complement strand
TCTCTCTCTCTCTCTCTCTCTCTCTCTCTCTCTCTCTCTCTCTCTCTACTATTAAGCTCATCTGAAATTCATGGATGAATAATCCAGTGCGCCTTCAGGCAGAAACTATAGAAAGCTGTTATAAGTCTACAAAGACAGGACCACATTTCCTTATGTCTTGTAATCCAGTTACAAGTTTCCCTGTTTCAGCATTTCCTAAGCATACAGAGTATTGTCTGTGAGGGAAATCCTATAAATGAGCCTCAGAGGTGTGCATGAGAGAGCGGATCACATGTGGTGAAACATCTCTACTGCAGAGAGCTCCATTATTTTGTCTTTCGATTGAGAGATGTGTTTATAGTGAATAAAGTCAGTCTTAAGAGCTGAATGCTGAGTTCGCCACCTTTCAAAACCATTCAGCATCTCTTCTCCACACACACACATATATATATATATATATATATATATATATGTTATTTTCTTTTCATTTATATATATTTTCTTTATAAACATGTACTGTTAAAGTTTAAATTATTAGCTCTCCTGTGAATATTCTTTTTTTAAATATTTCCTACACTGTGAAAAATTATATAATCAATTAATCATGACAGCATATGTTTTTTAATTCATTTTAATTTATTAATTAACTAAGTTAATCATGTTCTAACTTAATTGTATAACTTATGCAAGCTGTTTTAAGTCAGTTTAACATAATCTAAGTTCAATGAACCATTAAGGTTAATTTGATTCATCTTAAAAAATTAAAGCAACCTGGATTGTTTTACAGTGCAAGTGATGTTTAACAGAGCAAGGATATTTTTTACAGTATTTCTTATAACATTTCTCTTTTGAAGAAACTCTTATTTATTTTAGTTTGACTAAAATAAAAGCAATTTTACATTTTTTAAAAACATTTTTAAGGTCAATATTTTTAGCCCACTTAAGAAATAATTGTTTTTGATTGGCTAAAGAACAAACTACTGTTGTCCAGTGACTTGTCTAATTAACCTAACTTGTCTTGTTAACCCAATAAACGTAAGCCTTCAAATCGCTACTTCACTGGGGTGGTACCTTTTTAAATAGGTACACTTTTGTGCTGGTTAGGTGGGCATTAGTATGTTAGGGTTCACTTTTGTACCTGTTAAGGTTTAATTTTGTACCCTTAATGTACTTTGAGGGAAGGGCGTAGATTTGCTCTTGGCACTGGTGGGGACATGGGGACATGTTTTTGCGCTTTTAAAAACATGAATAAAGTACTTAATAATATAAAATAAACACTTAATAATAAAAATAACAATTAATGAATCAGGTTCCATGCTGCAAAAGTCAATTTAAATGATTTTACTGCAATTTTGCTTTGAGGAGGTATAAATGTAGAGACATTTAGAGAGGTGTGCAATTTAACTGTTTAATCCCAAAACTTAATTTTGATTAATTGCACAGCCTTGGTTAATACACTGTTAAACCCAAAAAGTTAAGGTAACCCAAACCGTTTGAGAAAACCAACTGCAACCAACCATTTAAGTTCAAAAACTAATGCCATGAGTGCTGTGAACTTAACACATTTGAGTAAATGAAGCAATTTGAACACAGTAAACCTCTATAAATGAAGAGAATCATTTATTCAAAGGACCTTGTCAAAGGACCTTCCCTGGACCACCAACACCTCCAGCCTGGTCAAGAAGGCTCACCAGCGCCTATTTTTCTTAAGGCAACTTAAGAAGAACCAGCTGTCATCAGCCGTCTTGGTGAACTTCTACCCCTGCACAATAGAAAGCATCCTGACCAACTGTGTCACAGTCTGGTATGGAAGCTGCTCTGTTGCTGAGCGTAAGGCACTGCAGCGAGTGGTGAAAACTGCCCAACGCATCACAAGGACAACACTGCCAGCCAGATAAAACACTGTCCGCCGAGCACGCAGTATTCTTTAAGATTCCTCTCACCCTGTTCACAGAGCTTCAGGCTCCCCGGACAAATATCAGCAGATTAAGGAACAGCTTTTTCCCCAGCGCTGTCTCCCTTTTGAACTCTGCCCCTCACGGACTCTTTTGCCCCCCTAATACACCCCCCACCCTCCTCATAACTTATACTCCTCATAATCACTGCACTACTTAACATTTGCACATTTAAAAATTGCACATATTTATTGCACTGATTCATTTATTTGAACTGTACATACCCATGTACATTTGTAATTATGTACACACCCACTGCACATATACATTTGTAATTGTTTATCTATCTGCACACTTCTGATTATTAATAGCAACCTGTACATATATACATCTATTGTAAATCTCTGTTCATAGCTAACACAACCTGTATATAATGTTCATAGTACATCCATCTGTAAATATCACCATAGTTTTTCTATAACTGCACTTTATAACTTATACCTGTATCCTGCACTTGCTGCTATTGCACTCCTGGTTAGACCTAAACTGCATTTCCTTGCCTTCTACTTGTACATGTGTAATGACAATAAAGTTGAATCTAATCTAAAATCTAGAACTCAAACCAACTGAGTACTGTAAAACCCAATTAATTAGGGCAACTCAAACTGTTTGAGGAAACTGATTGCTACAAACCATTTGAGTAAAAAAAAACGAATCTATATGAGTACTGTGAACTTACTCTAATTAAGTTGAAATAATAAGATATTTAATTAATTCAATACCTTCAACACTGAGTTCAAAACTCTTTTTAAATGAGTAGAATTAACTTTCAGTAAAAACACATCCCCTCCATCCATGCCAATTCTACGCCCTTGCATTGAGGTACACATTTGTACTTTTTAGGTATTGTTATGTACCTGTTAGGAACAAAAATGTACCTTTTGTGTAGTATCATTCAAAATAATTAGTAAAACATTATGTATTGTCATCATGGGAAAGACAAAAGAAAAGAGTTATTAGAAATTAGTTCATATAACTTATGTTAAACAGCACTTGGGAAAATTTGGAATAAGAATTAAAATCTTGCAGAATGTCTAACAATTTTGCCTTCAACTGTAATTTGACATTGCATTTCATTAATTACATTTGATTTATTTTTAAGTGTAAAATATATATAGATTTTTTTAAAGTGTGTATCTCAAAATAAGTTTAAACATGCCAAATACGTTTCTTTTGAGCTTAATTATTGAGTCTATCGAGTGAGCAACTATCCAGACCTACATGCCTTCAGTCGACCACATTTCTTCATGGTTTTCCCATCCAGAGCTCATCATCCTCATTATCATCATCATCATCATCATCCACCGAGAGCGTCTCTATCATCTGACACACAATACCAGCCTTTATATTCTTTCACTGGAGAGAATGTGCCGCTCTCCACATTGTTGGCTCTGATATAAATGTGAGCGTATGCAATCTGGAAGAGAATCAGACTCCTTATAAAGACACTAGTATTGCAATGTGACTCACTGCCTCTGAAATTGTGCAAATCGGCTTTGATGAGCAGAAAAGGCATGTAGCAATAACAGAGTTTTGGAGTGTGATCAAACTCATCCTCAATCTGTCAGATCTTCTGTCTCTCAGTCAGTCTTTGTTCATTTCCCAGATGACCTACATTTACTTCCATTATTACACACCCTCGTGTTGGCTTCGACTTGTTCAACTTCCTCTCTTGTTCCACTTTGACTGCAATCCGCCGTCTTTCTTTTCTCTTTTATTGAGCTCCATCCGTTTATTGACCAGCGCAGTAACATCTGTTATCAGCACTGTAGCCGACAGGCAGGAATGTGGGATTTAGCTCAAAGCAGCATGTAAAAACACGTCTGTGATAGTTTGAATAGGAGCAGGTATCCTCTGAATGAAGATGTAGAGGCACTGGAGAGACAGAAAATAGTGTTTCTTGAGACTCTGGTGCAGTAAAGGCTTGATTTAATGCTTTGAAATGGAGGCGTTGTACTTGTTCGCCAACTGGAAAAAGGTAAAAATGGATACTTTTTTTGTATGTCAGCTCTTTCATTACTAGTTTTTGGATGGATACTTGCTATTTGCTGTTCGTTAAATATTTAAAACTTCATAGATTCTAAAATTTATTTAGTTTTTTAATAATTTCATAACTTAATAACTTTTCTACATATCAAGTGGTTTAGGGTTAACATCTGATTCATCAATTTAAATTCTTCGGTCCTAAAAATAGTTTTTTGTAACAAAGGTGCTATCATCAAAGCACAGCGTGATTACAGTGATTACTTGTAATTATGCAGTTATGGTTTTGGGTTTCATTGAATTCATTTCAACATTTGTATTTGGTTTGGAGCTGCAAAAATTTCATTACACAAAACATTCAAATGTTTTTGTTTTGTTTTTTGCAATAATGTCCATAGAAGAAATAGTTTGGGCTCCAAAATAACCTTTGAAGGAATGTTTATTAGAAAGTAGATGTTAGATATATGAGATCATTTGTTATATGTGACCCAGCACCACAAAACTAATCATAAGTGTATTTATAATTTACAGTTTATATACAGTTATCAATTTATAGATTTATACATAACCAGAAAGCTGGATAAATACAGTGCTCAGCATAATTGAGTACACCCCATTTTGAAAATGAATATTTTATAAAATTTTCAGTGTATTTTGGTGCATTTAAACAAAACAGATTTATTAAACAGATATATTTATTAAAATAATATTTTTGTCACCAAACAGATTTAGAAATTGAAAAATAATAAAATTAAATTCAAGCAAAATGTTGCAAAAAAAATTACAATCTACAAAATTTTAACAAACTTTCTTTAACTTTTTTGCTTCTCTTGATTTTTTGTTTTTTAAATTTGTATTTAATATTTTTCTGTAACATAAATTTGGGTGTACTAGTTTTTGGGCCGTTATCGCAAGTTATTCTATTAGATAAGCTCCAGATTTGGGTTCAGTACTGACTAATCTAATGTATATGCACAAATATAATGTTGTATAGCTTCCTATAAATATGAATTTAAAAGATAGATTTGTGAGGGGTGTACTTATATATGCTGAGCACTGTAAGCTGCTGTGAAAATAGCCTATTGAAACCTCTATTTTTCTGTATCTATCAGAATGAAGCATTCAAAAGCCTTATAGTATACATCTCAATAAAAACCTTTCTTTTCAGAAGTATGTGCAACACAGTTCTACAAGCCAAAAGTTAAATGTACAAATGCAAGCACTGGGGAGATTCTGTGTTCTTAGATGTGTTTTGTTGTGGCTGAAGTCAAAGACTTTTTAAGAATGTGAGTAAGAGCAGAGGATTGTCAGGGCAAAAGGTTTATACTGTATGTGTGTGTGTGTGTCAGGTCTCAGAAGTAAAGGCAGCTTTCGGCCGGTGAGAGTCAGTGTGAGTCTGGCTGACGGGGTAAATCAGTGTTATCTGTTTGCAAATGGCATTCGTGTGAGTGCAGACTGCATTCATCAGGCAGTGAGTCAGCTGAGGATGCAGACGGGGAATGCCGGAGGCTGCGTTTCTCCCCCTCACACTATTGTGTCCACTGTGGATACTCGACTGGGGCTCAGCTGGTATCTACAGTACAAGACATCGGTTAAAAACAATATATACACTCATGTGAAAAGCTCTTCATTAGTATGGATGTTTCCACAAAGACACTTTCACATCCATGGAAAGTTTTCATAGCACAAAAGGTTCTTTCATAACAGAAAAAAGTTCCTTGGATTATTAATGTTCTTCACACCAAGAGCATTAAGAATTTTTCACTTAAATGATTCTATGGGAAGCCAACGTGTGATTACTGTGAAAACACCTGTGTGAAACCTTTGTTTTTACTAAAACACAAACCTGTTTGATCTTCATTTGTAAAACAAGTATCAAAGTGTTGTAATAATAAGGATCTAAAACCAAGATAGCTATATTGCCTTAAATAAATATGTATTTTTATGTTTTCTGCAAAAATATTTTGGCTTCTTGTTCAAACTACTTATTAAAAATGAGCTGAATCAACACAATTCTTGAGAGTTTTTGGGGACAACTTAGTTGTTTTATATTCAATCCACTGAAATTTGTAAAAACAATTAAGTTAACTTAATTTGTGTTGGAAGAACATTAAGGAATTGTGTGGAACGCAGTATTTTTACAGTGTTATTCAGTGTTATTGTTGTTTTTGTCTCTGGCAGGATTCTCATATCCCCGAGCAAGTAAGTGACAGTGCACTGGTCATGGATACTTTAAACCAAAATCTTAGCCATGGACATCAGTCTCATCAGGTGCTCCAGGTGAGTTTTGAAATGTACTTATGTATGATATAAATCATTCATATTCTTATTTGGCAAAATAATATAATTGTATAACTGTTATATATATATCTCGATTGTCACCTTAGAATTATAAGGTTCTATCTGACATTCTTGTCAAAATTGAGTTATTGACATTTTGATATTCTTATTAAATAACAACTTATTTACCTTATAGGATGTTTTTTTTATAAGTTGTTTACATTTTAAGACTTTTTATAAAAAAAAAAAAACTAATGTTACACACATACTGTTTGCTATGGAGTGCAAAAACAATGGTCAAACAGGAACAGATACATGAGGGTAATCCAAAATAGTAGTTGAGGTCACAGGCGAAGGGTCAATGCAGGAGACAAACAGCATAAACAATAACAAAAACAGGGATCAAAAGAACAAGGCAAGGAAAACGTTACAGGAAATAAGACTCAGCAGTGAGTGTGTGTGTGTGTGTTTGTGTGAGTGAGTGAGTGAATGAGTGAGTGAGTGCGTGAGTGAGTGCGTGCGTGCTTGTGTGCGCGTGGTGAATATATAGTATAGATAATCAGTACATGATGAATTACCAGCTGTGTGTGTAATAAGGGTGATCCAGAACTGGTGTGTGTGTGAGGTGCCTAATGGGAGTTGTAGTTCATATAGTGGCACAATTTTAGTCCAGGTGATAATGCATTTTTTCTAGCGATCTGCAAAGCCTAGATGGCTGGAGATCGTGACAGTAAGCAACTACACTCTCATAGCGAAATAAACATTAAAAGGTATATTTTTGTAATTTATACTGTATGCACCCAAACAGTAAATATATATAATATAATTATATATAAAACCACACCAGTCACAGCTTTGTACCTTTTCTCTGAGAGAGTATATAAACAAACTTTAGCTCAAAGTGGTAGAAAGTACTCTCTCTCTCTTTTACATAACAAATGTTTTTAACAGCTTATAGACAGTAAAAAGGTAAAAGCAGTCTTAATAGCAACACCTTACAGTGAGGCAGCTTTTGTCTGGCAGTCAGGATTGAGTATTTGTGAATCAGGTGATGTGTGAAAAGACCCCCTGAGCCATCATTACCATCATCACCTTCTGTTTCAGCATCTACACAGAATTCTCCCTGCAGTAACACATCATATAATCTACGGCAGATGTGTTGATACTCCTCCTTATAAAACACAATGATCATCACTCACTCACAGCCTGCAAGCTCTGCTTTAACCGATTACACTAATTACCTCCTGCTAATCTTGTTTAAGCAGTCGGGTTTATGATAAACTCAAGCGTACACCGCAGCCCTGAGGTGATAATATGTCTTTAGTGGATGTTTGGGGAAGGTGGGCACAGCAATTATCTGTACAGATAAAAAAAATAATGTGCATAAATTGCGTAAGCCTGTGCAGAATGAAGCACATTTGCATACATATCATTGTGATTCTGAATTACAAAGTGCATTGATAGATTCAGCTCGTTTCTAGTTAAAGAATGATGTCATCGCACAGAATTACAGGGTACAGTCATTACTAGTTCTCACTGTTGCCATGACGACCTGCCCCTTGCTGAGCCTTTAAGTTTTTTTCGAGGTCTGACTGAAGGCTCTTCTCTCTCTAGGGTTGAAGAAAGCAGTAAGATGAACACTCAACTGCCTGCCTAGAGCTCCACTTGAGCCACTGCCCACTACTGAGCAACTTCCTATTGTTATGAAATATTAAGTCATTGTGCAAAGTTTTAGCTGATGTATGAGCTGACTCATTTCATTTGTAATGTTTGGCAGCTGCAGTGTGAAACAATGGCATTGTCCTCTTAGATCAGAAATTTAAACCATTTAAAGGCTTTATAGACCCTCCTTTTTTGAAAGCATTTATTACATATTTACTGGAGAATGCTGCTCTCCTCACATTATTATTATTATTATTATTATTATTATTATTACAGTATAAAACAAAAAGAGTTCATTTGGCAAAAATGTTATGACAGCCAGTGGTTAAAAGAGTACAGAAAAAAATCATAAGTAAAATCATATTAAAGGTCCCATGAGATTAAAATATAATTTTTTAGATGTTAGTTTGTTAGTTTTTAAGATATCTATAAGCTAGTTTGCCCCAAAACAGCGACAAAATTTGCGTTTAGAAGATATAAAACGGATATAAACATGTAAAGCTTGTAGTTTGTCACTTCCGCATATATCGATCAACGGTTTTATTAACGTCACCTCATACATACTACAGTTTCTCATCAAATCATAACCAATCAAATGCTCTCTACATATAAATAAAGGTACAAGAGCTGTCACTGCGGTGGTACCTTCTCAAAAGGTACACATTTGTACTTGGTACCTCAAAAGTATATATTAGTACCTACAAATTTTGAGAGGAACACTTTTGTACATTTTAGGTACTAATATGTACCCTTGAGGTATTAATATGGAAATTTTAGGTACAAATTTGTACCTTTTGAAAAGGTACCACCCCAGTGACAGCTCTCGAACCTTTATTTTTGAGAGAGTAGTATCTGACATGACCCACCCCCCTTCAAGATGCTTCCCATTTGCTTTTCATTTGATGCACTTGAGCTCAACCACTCTCACTGGCAGATAAAAACAAAATGCTTTTGGCTGTTTTTTAAAAAGGGGAGGAGCTACACTATGTCCCATCCTTTCTTCATGTTTTGGTTGAGAATACGTTAAACATTGAATAAAAATGCACATTTCAAAGCACTTCACAGGACCTTTAAGTAAAAGATACCATTACTTGCCCAAAAATTCAATAGTATCAATATCAGACACCATGCACTCAATGGTGTGAGTGACGTCAGTGTGAGGGGCAGGGGTAGGGTTAGGTGAGAGCATTAAAAAGCATTGCATGCAGCATTGCATCTGCACCAAGTCTGCAGCCAGACCCTTCTCCAAAAATTAGTGTGGGGTAAAAGTACCTGTTCTAAATACTACTCAAAGTAGGAGTAAAATGTAGCCCTTTAAAAAGTACTCAAGAGTAGTGAAAATTACTTCATCACCACATACCCTGCAAATTAAAACTAAAGCTTACAGTACATCAGTGACATTATTTTCAGTTTAAATTATTTGCCATTCATTGACTATAAACTTGTGAGATAATTTAATTTGAAATAAGATTAAATTAATGTGAGAACACATAAGATTAACATAGACACTTATAATAAGCCAACAGGGAGCAGGTAAATGCGTTTACATGTGGAGTGAAATCTGTGTGACCTATGGAGTAAAAATCCAGTTGTGAGGATATTTTAACGCTTAGGTTATGGACTTTGAACCCTGACTAACAAGCTACAAGTGTCCAGCAGTTGGTTCCGCGACCTAAGTTCATGCAGAACTAACAGAATGCATGCTAGTTGTGTATTTATTTAAAAACACGTTTAGTGTTGTATAAAGCATTTTTTCACAATTTGAATGGACACAGGACTGATTATTCTACTTAGCCAATCACTGTAGACAAGAAAAACAAACATTTAAATTAATGACTGCAATCTGAAGGAAGATTAGCAAAACACCACTAAAAATGCTCTCAAGTAAAAAATTGAGGTCACACATTTTAAACTACTTAATAAAGTACAATTAATTATATGTGAATATTTGTAATTGGTCAAATTGGTCAGCCATATGGTCAAAATATTAAATTTGTATTAAAAAGAAGCAGCTGGGGTATTTTGCTAAATAATTCCTTTTGTGCTCCCCTCTAAAATGCTACATCTAAATACTTAAGCCACATATTGCAAAGAGTTCCAAATAACACACTGTATTCAAAATAATGTTTTCCAATGACCTACTACTTCTGCTGAGATTTTTAAGAGTGTATGTAATGGATATGTTTCTATGGTGATGAGATGAGACTATAATGAAACCATTTTTATGTCATTCTTGTAACTGCTTTTTGTAGAGTACTCCACTGGATCTTATTGAGACTGGGAAGGCACTGAAGGTTCAAGCTGAGCGCCCCCATTTGGTCAGTCTGGGAAGTGGGCGTCTCAGTACAGCCATCACCCTCTTACCCCTGCCTGAAGGTAAGATGATCAGGGTCAGATTTCCTAAAAAGGGCAAATTAGCATGAGAGCGCAGCTCCATAAAGCACCATTCCGAGAGTAAAGTTTTGTAAGTGATCCACTGACATCACACAAATTATGGAGAACATAGGCAAAGCAGCTCATTTCCACAGTGCAAAAACGTTTGATGCTTGATCAAACTACTTGTTTAAAATAAGCTGAAACAACACAATTCTTGAACAACACTAACCAACATAAGCCTCATGCTTTGGGTGTTAGCAGCTTTACTTATAACAAGTATTTTGCTCAATGAGCCATAACTCTGTGATAATGCTAGCTCTTTGTGCGTACCCATTTCATATGTTAAATAATAATAATAATAATAAAAAAACATTAAAGTTTGAACCGCAATAGCTAACAGAAAATTGTGGTTTTACAAATGAAGTAATTGAGATTATTTGGTTTAATCTGTAATTGTCTATAATTGTGTTACGGAGTAGTTTAGTTCACAAGGTCATTCAAATAAAAGTGATTTGACATCATTGGTCCAAAATGAATTTTGCTCTTGGCTTCCATTTGCCTAAAATAAGTGGTAAAGTGTGTTATAAAAAATGAAGTTACAAGTTAACAATTTATCTCTTAATGTACTCTCCTCCTATAATATTTCATTCAGAAAGGCAAACTCCTACAAATGCATATGCAATAAGGTCAACTGCACAAATCACAAATGAATGTTTGAACAATGCTATCTAATGGCAAGGCCTAATTTGAATTCTTTTATTCAATTTCATCTGTATATTTTAGTACGATTTACTCATCCTCAGTCAATGGTTAGGTTTAGGGGTGGGATTTGGGGCCACACCCTTTCAAACTCATAAAAATTAGTTACTTTTCTGACCTCATGATTAATGCCTTGTCTGATCGTGCTTGTTTATTGAAGTAAATAATAACATGGTTGATCTCCTCCCAAAATCAAACAAACATTCAATTCAGCTTTATTTCTATAGCACTTTTACAATGTAAATTGTGTCAAAGCAGCTTTACATAGAAGATTATAGTAAACTGAAACAGTGTCAGTTCAGTTTTTAGTGTTTAAGTTCAGTTCAGTTTAGCTCAGTTCAGTGTGGTTTAATAATCACTACTGAGGGTCCAAACACTGAAGAGCAAATCCATCGATGCGCAGCTCTACATATCCCGAACCATGCGAGCCAGTGGCGACAGCGGCGAGGAAAAAACTTCACCAATTCTCAAAAGTGAAGAATTAAAAAAACCTTGAGAGAAACCAGGCTCAATTGGGCACGACCATTTCTCCTATGTCCAAACGTCTTGTGCCGAGCTGCAGTCTAGGTGCTGGATGCTGGAGAATGCTGGACCTCAGCGAAGACTCGTCTGTCTCTAGAGCGTCACAGGAATCAGTATCATGCTCAGCGACAATCACATGACAGCAAATGTAAAAAAAAAAAACCAGGCCGCTGTCATGTGATGTTTGTTTGTTTTATAGCCTTTTTACTATGAAACAGAGCCAAAAGATTACAGAGCCAAAAACATTTGTTTTCAAGTGTATTTGGTTTGTTTTAAAGTAGAGATTTCAATCTTTATATAAAAATATTTATCATTTCTCAAGTATTCGCTGAGATTGCAATGTGTTTGTTTACCTCAAAGGATTAATAACAGTTGCAGAAACTGTCATAAAGATCACATGCCTGATCCAACCCCCTCTCCCAGAGAAATGTCAGTCTTTAGTGAGCAATGATTGGCTACTGTAGTGTATATTCGCCATATTGACTGTTACAATTTTCCCAATTCAAAACTATATGAGTGACATGTATTGAGTATTTTAAAGTATTTGTTGAAGTGCACCAAACGGGTGCCTTTCTGAAAACCATTAGACAACTAAGGTCGCAACTAAGGTTCCGTTGTTACAAGCATAGTTCGTTGATTCGCCGTTTCCCAAATCCATCATTCTTACGAACATTTGCAAACTGCGTCACAAACTTGTATGCTTGCAACTACACCTCTGGAGTTGTAGTTAGAAACAGTTGTAGTCCTGGCTGTGTTCTATTCCCAGTTATCCCCTCTATGCCCTATTCATTTAGAACTTTTTAACATTTAAACTTGCAATGATTTTTAAAAAAAACATTAAAGTCATCTTAGGTGTAATTTGCTTTCAAAGTATTTTTACAGTTCAGTTTTAGCGATCTTTATGTTTACAATTGCACTCCCTTTACAGTGCACTTTGAAAACATTGATGTCATTTTGAACACAGCCGTGGCTCATGACCAAAGCTATGGGTGACCTATTATTTAAAAGCGAAATTTGTTACGTCTCTGAAGCATTTGTGCAGTGGTTTGCATAAGTCAAATTGTAAAATTAGACTTAAAAATTTTTTAACTATATACACAATATTCTACTTAATAATATAATAATAAAATCATCATCATCATCATCATTAATATTACTAATAATATTATTAAAGTATGATTTTTTTTCATTTCCTAATAAATATAAAATTTCATTTCTTAATAAATAGCCTCATTATTTATTTATATGATTTATAAATGAGATTAGAATACGTGTTAGCTTTTGTAAGTGATTTTATGTTTTAGAATAGAATATGTAATGTTCTCAGTAATATTTGTAAAAGAAACATAATGGCCCAATGTGCCATTTACATATATTTCAATTAATATGGAAAACAAGTGCATGTTTTTACCACAACTAATATTGGATTTTTTTAAATGCGTGTGCGTGTAAAACAATATAATTTGCACAAAGAAATTATGGGGTTCCCCTTCATAGGGAACTCCAACGTGTGTCTGTAAACAGACTTTGGGAGTACTTCAGACGACCAATCGCTTCTGATGATAAGAAAACGGGCCAATGAAATGCCAATTGAATTGGCGGAGCTGAGCTCCACAGCTGTGGCTGATGAGCTCATCAGGGCTATATAAGCCAGCTGCTGGAGTCAGATCCTCAGAATTGTTGCTTCAGAGCCGATCGTGAGCTGAACAACTTCTGCTGAGCTGACTTCCAGAGAAGGAAGCCTTACCTTCACCAGTGC